>OY293416.1:52364191-52964191 GCA_958502065.1 Chrysolina americana
GAAAAACCAGTTCAAAAAACAAGCATTCAGTTGCTTAGTTGACTCGATCATAGAAGAGGTTTGTAAGTAGATTAAAAAAAAAAAACAAAAAAAACCTATGTATTGATATGAACTAAATATGAGGTACAATAAATATTTTGAAAAAATATTTTAATTCTGAATTACAAACTTAGTTAGCTTAAAGTGAATTACAAAATGACAATTCCTGTACAAATATATTATAAACTAGTCACAGCCTACTTGTTCATTTTATTAACCCATTCAGAGCCAGTGTTGCGCACACACAACAGCATATGTCAAACATCTATATTTCATTATTCTATAAAAAATTGCCATGGAACACTTTATGTCGCAATGTTCTTCAATTTGGTCAATATCAAGACAAACAAAAAAATAATCGTGTAGTGGTGTGTAGACAGAATGTTGCTCAAATTCGATTAAATTACATATTTTTCAAATTTGCATCCCTTATAATTTTTCATTGATGAACAGATTTTAATGAAATTTTGAACAGTGATATTTCGAGACCTCCTAAATTCAGTGGTGTAGTCAGGAATTTGATGAAACTTCTGAAATTTAAGTAGTGGGATGATAAACTAGTATAATTTTCATATTTTATTCACTTATAACTTTTCACCAATGAATACATTTCTACGTTATTTTGACAGAAACCAAATCCAGTGGTATAGTTAGATTTTTGTCCCTGAAAAATAAGAATAGTTGGTCCTGAAAATGAAGACTCATTCATGAAATTGGTGCCCTAGTAGACTTTTCGAATGTCTACCTAATAGAAAATAAATAATTCAAATTTGTTGAAAATGAAGATGTTATAAGGGTACTTCTTGAATGTATCACACTGTATATGAATGAAAGCCAATTCGGGATAATTCACCAACATGTTTTCACAGGGCATTCCACATTATGCGATTGGCCGATATATCTGAAAATTGATTCTCAATGAATTTTTTCACTTATTTGAAAAAGGAATAAAATTACAAAACCTGGTCATATTATTTCTTGAATCGTAAGAACTCTTGGAGTAGAAAGATTCTTACACTCACAAACAATATTGAAATGTTTCTTGCACTAGAAAATGGTAAGTACGAACATTTAATAAGTACTTGTTAATAATCGACTTCACGGCGTTGAAATTTCGTAAGAAATGTTGATTCAACGATATTATTTTTGATGAATCGGGAATTTCATGAAAACTCAGTACAACATTATACAATATCTCGAAATTCCAGTAGGTATTTGACAGGGGAATCGATCGATTAGGCTCGTCATGAATTGCCCTGTATATGGAATCCCCTGAACATAATCAAAGCACTTGGAAACATGTAATTCTTCTCGTTGGCAATACAATCGTCTCCCTGTGGCAAAGATTTCTATGTATTTTCAGAAATATTTTGTTTCTTTCAACCCCTACCAGTTTTTGTGAGATCAATCTGACAGTAGGTTTCAATATTAAAATTCTGTCAAGCATGTGTTTCATGACTTGTTGTTTTAATAGAGTAGCATTACGTTACCTACAGAAGTTTTTCTGAAATTCATCAGAAATTCAACCTTCCAACATTTCATGAATGATAAAAATTTATGTATTATTAACCTATCATTCCAAAATGTTACCCGAATATCACCAAACTTTTCTTGTCGTGTGAACCTAGAAGTGAAGAAAATTACAAACCTCTCAAGAGAAAAATTCACAAACTACAGAAAGGGTGCATACTCCAATTTTTTTGTTCAATAAATTATGAACTGTTGCGACGTAGAAAGTTTTACAATCACAAAAAAATATTTCTTATTAATCATAAACTTCCGTTATAATTTATAACCGGAAGCAATACTTTAAATTAAAACTTCAGAAACACGCTCTAGGAAAAGTTTGGAATACGTGAATCCCGCTCAGCCTTGGCAGCGAAAGAATTTACATAGACTGGCTGGAGAGAGAAATCGTTTATTAAGCAAGAAATATTAACAAGAAAATTCTCTAGGTATTCGTTCGAACTAGAAATATTCCATAATTAGTTATAAAGTACGACGAGCCTTACCAACATGACTGAAACAAGGCTAAATTAGAACAAGACCTGGATGATTTATTATCAGTTCTTATTGCTCATTTTGTACTACTCCTTGGCTACTGCCTTTCTAGTACTATTGCTTTGGCTGATGCTGAGGCATTTACTTATTTAATTCCCTCTTCAGTATAAGCCGCCTGTTGGCCTCGTAGGTTTGTGAATTCGTAAGTCAGCTCAATAATTGTTCTGTTCTATTCGAAACAGAATATTTTCATAGACGAACAGAAAACCAGAGTAAACCTTGCCAAATATCTTGTCTCTTTCTCTAGAGATTAACCGAGCTAAAAAAACCAAGTAGTCCCTGTTGTAAATATAATAATTCATAATGAAGAGTTAGAATTGAAAATATATTTCCTTTTTCAAAACTATTTTTTCCGTAACTATGTATAATAAAGATCTCCGTCCGTACTTATTTTTACAGAGCAATCTCTATTATTTGTACATAGGAATCGTATCTAACATTCCTCCTCCTTATAAAGAAATACGCGAAATTTGATATAGTTCAAGGCTTCTTTCTATCTCGCCTCGACCTAGATGAGGTGGTAACTTCTGACTGCTCTTGGATAGCAGGTTTGGACAAATCTGCTTTAGGTTCCACAATAGGCATGGCTTCAGGTTTTGCAGTATGGGGTGCATCAGGATTTCCAATTTGAATTGTTTCATTCTCAGGTATAAAATAGTCAAAAATAACCTCATCTGAATATATATTTCAAATTGTATCATTTCCAATCAATCGTAATTGGTTGATATGTCTTTTCCAACATCGTCTATCATCAGTTAATATTGAAAAATGTAATTTTCCTAATTGTTTATTTATCTTTCCAAATACCTATTTTCGTCTACCGATATTATTTCGACATTCTTCCTTCTGTAACTCTCTGTATTTCATACTGAAAAGTTCAGATAGTGACTCGTTGGGTAATGAATATGGTATTGTTACGAGATTGATAAAAATCCCCTACCTAGACCGCTGTGTCGACTCGCAAGCGTATCGTCGATAATTATTTCCAAGAAGAGATTATTATTTGGGTGAAAATCTGTCGTGAATAATCTAGAGCGGAATCGCCAAGCATCTGGTTGCTCAGCTGGACTATATAAATCGAGAGTTAAGGGAAGTTGAGATGATTAAGAAGATTATGAAGAAGTGATAAGCTGTTTTTGAAGAAGTATACTATAGTATAGTGTTTGGAATATTGAGTTAGTTGTATTGTTGTATAGATCTAAGTGTTTTATTAGTCAGTGAAGTAGTTGTATGTTTAGTCAGTGAAGTTAGAAATAAACAGTTTAGTATTGTGCTCGACATTATTATTTTGCAAATCGTAACAGTATTATACGATATTTTAATTATACTTCTCGTAAAGCTACATGTATATCCAAACTAGGGCTATTGCTTTTTTTGACTCAATGACTTTTATAAGTGTTCGTTAATCGAAATTGTGCAAACATTTCTCGACACTTTTTAATAGTAGTGGCCACTATGTAAATGACTACCAAAATAAAGAAAATATATTCCATAAAGGATGCAAAATCTGTATAAACCCCTCTAAAATGATTCAGTTGCAGGTTCCCAAATATGGGGTTCTACTTCTGGCAGATTGTTTCTCACCTCATTACAATGTGCACAGTTTTCTGTTCAATATCTGAGTCCTATGAAATTAACACTCCACAGTCTTCATGTTGGGTCGTGGAACCAAAATCTTGGCGCCGGTGAATCCGAATATTGTTTCCAACATACTTCTTTCATCTCTCGAATCCAGCCCATCTGGGTCTTCTGCCACACAGTGCGCCAGCAAGTAATCAGCAGTCACTTTAAATAGATCTCGTGGCCCCTCTCGAACTACCCCATGTCGAACTTTCTGTCCGTTTGAGTATAAAAACGTGAACTTCTGGAACGCCATTTTTCCATCCTCCAGTGGTCTGAGGGTGCAGACATTGATGATGGTTTCTGGTGATAGTCCACGGCAACATTTGGGCCTTGATGTCATAGGTCCCTTCGTTCTGTCGCTGGCAGACTGGATCTTCAAAATGACCCGTTCACGGATATCGTCCATTCTCTGCCGTAATTAGCTGACGTAGCCTCTCCTGCAGTGTCTTTTCCTGGTTGCGTCCCAAACTTCAGGTCACAGGGAAGTCGCAGCTCTCGATCCATAATAATTCAAGGAGTTTGGCCGGTGGACTCGTGTTCTGCGGAACGATAGGCCTTCAGGAATATATGAAGGTACTGGTCCTGATCTTTTTGGTGGCCAGTGGCTACTTAAGACAGGTGGCGGTTTATCGTCATGTTTACTCTCTTCAACATTCCATCGGATTGTGGATGTAGAGCCTTGGTTTTCGTCTTCCGGATGTTCAGCATCTGACACATTTTTAGGAACAGATTGGGCTCAAAATTTCAGTCTTGGTCCAAATGCAGCTCCAACGGAACACCGAATCGCCTTCGAAGAACTATTTTCTGTTCGAATTATTTGTCGTGGTTTTCTTCATATAGTATTCTTTTTCATACTGAATTTGTTGTCGGAAATATGTGTTCGCTTACCATAGCGACCATTTGCATCATAAAACCAATAGCACAATCGCATTGACCTTTTTCTCGCTCCCCCTGTCACTATTCTGTATTTATGTTGGGGATTATGTAAAATACCGCCATTAGGGGATCAACTGGCCTCTGATATAACTGATGCTCATTCTTGTGTGACTTGCGATAATCTTCGTCATTAATCGTGACCTTTTCCACCGCACAACTCTTATTTCAAATCTTTCGACAAGACAAAAACGAGGGAGTCGAGTGTTCTGAGTGTTCAGCTTCGTCAAGTGCAAGAACAACGCATTCTTTCGTTCCTAAACACCCTCAAGTGACCCAAAGCCCCTCATTCCTCATTAGTTGTCACCCGCGTCTACTCTAGACTTTTTATGCGAGGCGTAATAACAGCATCGACTGAAGTACTCGTTAATGAGAGTATTTATTATTTCAGAATGGAACTCGGGAAGGTTTCATTATTGTTCCACGGAAATGAAAATGGGAAAAGGGTGGAATAATTCGGAAATATTAAATGGTAATGGGTTCAGTTGGTGAATTTAATAAACATGAAATGAAATTGATAATTATTTTGGCAGCGTTATGGCGTTTGATTATTGGGATAGTGGGCATATTATCATTTTATGCACATTTCAAAACTTTTATGCTGTCATTTAAAGTACAAAATAGTTATGAAAATCGAATAAAAATCTAACAAACTTAATAGATTACATAAAAAAGTATAAAAATAATCAAGATTTAATCCTGAATCTCCCGCGTATTACCACAACCAGCCAATATCCGACTTACTTAACTAAAGGCTGAAATTAACTGCTACAATATAATATCAAGTGGTGAAAACTTTTGAAACTCACTATCCCTATCTCTATTCACTTCGATAATCAGCCTCATTCAGGGGTACATTGGGTATCTGTTATTGAAAAATAACCAATAACTATGGCGGTTTGCTATTCGGGAATACCTTGGAAATTGAAACATTTTCAGACTGGTATTTTTCTTCAATTTAATACTACGAAAATCCAATATTCCTATATATAAAACAGATTATTGGATATTGAAATTTGAAATAGTACTCTGGGCTATTATTTCAGATGTTGGTTCCGTAGAAAGTTTGTTTTTGTTGTTCAAAATTATGGATCAGTTGAACTTTATCCTGCTAATTCCAGTTCTATTAAACGGAAAAGAAGGGTGATTATGATTTGCATCAATGTTCCATAATTTTCGAATATCTTTTTATATTCTCAGATTGGAACACAATCAGAAGAAGTTGAGTTGAGATCCATATCGAGTCCTGTTGATTTGCTTGAGGGAGGGAATATTCAGAAAAATATATCGATACAGCAGAGTATCTGATAGGTATCTCATTGACGAAATTTTCCCCTTTTTACACCTCTACCTTCACCTCTAATGATATTATGCACCCTACACTTCTATGCCCAGGAAAGTTATCGGAAAGGATCAGGACAGGATATTATGAACTGTCCGATGAGCCAATTCATCGGTTAACAGGTGCATTGATGCAGTTACAAATGTGTTAGTACAACACTTTGGAGGTAAAGTAAGGTTTCCTCTGAATGAACGAGAAAATGATGAAGAAAAAGCCGAGTTTGTCAACTTAATGAATGGTTTTCCAAGTGAAAACAAAATTAACTCATGGCATCATTTAATGAAGTAAGAAACCATCTGGTTCAAGATTTCAATGAGGAAGATAGATCTTCTTGGCTCCTAGGAAATAGTGGGTATCCATAAGGCTGATCCTAATGACACCAATACAGGAACACCATATGAATGAGCAACAAATAAATTTCAATAGAATAGAGAATCGAAAAGAATACGAAACATAATAGAAAGGGTCATTGATATTTTGAAAACCCGATCTAGATGTTGTTTTTCACATCCCTTAAAGCAGCTAAAGTTTCGGCTTGTGCTATTTTCATAGAACGCAGAGATTTTGTGGAAAAATAAGATTATGTTCCACAGAATAACCTGGGTGTTGCTATTTCAGGCAAATAACATGCTGGGTGGTTACATTAGGGAAGGTTGGTTAGAGGCATACTTTTATTACTTTCAATGATAGTTTTTATATTCTTTGATAAAGTTTCATCAGATTTTTTATTTATTTATTATTTATCTCAGATTTATGAAATAATCTGGACAGAAAATGATGCAACTCTTAAAATAAATTACAGTGCACATGTTTGTATTGCCAGAAGTTATACAAGTATGGTTTTAATGGCAATATATCATATTTTGAAATAAAAAAAACAATGATGTCAAACACAAGAATTCGAAAAAATTTAAAGTAACAAATGTTTCAACTATGTTCAATCATTGAATGAAATACCTGATTATATATTGAAGTTTTTCTATTTATTCAGTTTCAAAAACCTCAGAACAGATTATTTCAATATTTCAATTGAATCTTGTAGCTACCTATTTATAATTTTTTCGCTTTTCTCAAAGGTTTTCGGAATGGACATCACATTTGGAAACCCTGACGATGGCGTAGTATATCGCCGAAACGTTGACCTGTTGAAAAATACTATAAACAGATAATAATGTCTACTTGACGTTATCACAATAACATTTTCAGTGATTTTTCGCTCGGGTCTGTAGTTTCGGTTTGCAAGATGCCTCATTGAGTTAGAATTATAAAATATGCAATGTTTTTGTCTGGGAGTGTATATTCATTACCCCATTTACTCATTTCCATATGGATTAAAGTAAATTTTTTTGTTCATAACTTATTTAATGAAGAATACGACGAACAAGTTTCGCCCATGAATATTCAAATTAAGAAATGAATAAAAATTAAAAAAGTTCACTATTGATCGTGTACAACACTTACTCTGTGTAGTTAGGAAGTGGGTTAAATTTATGTTTAGGTTGCATGTCCATGGTAATTGGACTGTATCAGTGAATATTTGAAGTTTTTGCCTATCAACAAACAGATATTACAGTAACAATGCAAAGAGCATATTTATTTAGCAACATACTCTTTTTGAAAAAAATGTGATACACAGTGTGGGACAATAGTGCCCTACTTCTATGTTAGCTGGAAAAATCATTCAATTTATAATGACAATTGTCAACTATACATTAGAGTATATAATATAATAGTGCCCTACTTCTATGTTAGCTGGAAAAATCATTCAATTTATAATGACAATTGTCAACTATACATTAGAGTCTATAATCAGAAATTATTGTCCAATCTACAGAGCAAATGGAGAAAAATCTAAAGGGGTAGTGTGCTTCTATTTAAGGAAATGAATTCTATGTATATTAGCACATTAATTAAAATATTTCAGTGACCTCTATCCATACATTATTGACCACTTACCAACCACTCGAAATTTCAGCAGAAATGATTTTTTTTTTCAAATCAAATATCTACAGGGTAGAGTTCTTTTTTTACGGAATGCTATGTTTATTAGGACATTTCCGAGCATTTTAGTAATGTTTTTCTCCTAACTAATTGAAAGTTATGAATGAATGACCACCGTCGTCACGATTTGAGAATCGAAGAGGAAATGTGATCATAATGCAGTTTGACAGATGAGTTATATTTCCGATTCATTCTCATTCCCTCAAATTTTACAAGGTAGCTGAAAATGATTTTTCATTTCGTAAATTTGAATTGAATTCACTCGTGTCTTTTCAATGGAACACCTCGTATATTTCTCAACCATATGATTTAGGATTGAATACTAGTATTTTTTGTATGTACGTCCCTATGGCTAATATTCTACTCTCTTCTTATTTATTGAATATTGAAAATTTTTAATTGGTCATTTTTCATTGACTCATACTTCATACCATAAATAAAAATGAGTTTAATTATTAAGATGATTACTCCACTTAAGCTAAAATAGCGTGTTTTGCTTGTTTGAAATTTTTCTGTTGATAATTGAAAACATCATGTTTTCCATTTTGTAGTTCGGCTCTTGATTGGCTACTGGATATGTATATAGATCTACAGCTGTCAGTTAGTTGGCAAGTTCCGGAATCGAAGAACAACAAATAGTTAAAGTCACTGGCCATAGTAGTTCAAATGTTTTCGATTTTATTCATGAAATAATCTTAATAAATACAACTTGTGTTGTCGGCGATTATCATAAATTCCTTCTCGTTTTCGAAACAAATTATGTTTCTTTAGGCAACCACACTCGCGCATGGTTGCCAAGCAACATAATTTGTTTCTCATAATCGAAGAAATTTCAATTTCGATAATCACCGATACACTTGTATTACCTACAACAATACAACTACAAAAATCTGACACACACAAAGTACTATTTGTTAATCAAATACACAAGAGCCTGCGAACCCCAGACCTTCCTTATTTTATAAAAGCTGATCGTTTGTCAGCGCATGCTCCCAACACAGGTACGAACGATGGACCATTATGAAGTTGGGTTGCAGTGGCTTTGACAGATAAACGGTACTAAAGGTGTGTAAAATACCGATCTAAATTCATCAAATAATAAAGTGCGATTTTTTGGTATTACCCAGAATATTATTAAAATTCACGTTATTCATTGCCAGATACTTAACATCGTGGCAACCCCTTGCCGGACACCCTTAATGTTCATGAAATTATAACTTCACTTACGTCATAGTATAAAAGCTGATTTTTATATATAATACTTGGGTGATGAGTAAATGATGTTTCCCTATTAGCCATACATTTTTGATAGTTTCAACCTCTTGCCAGACAAGCATGTAGGGTAGCTGTAGGAGCGAGCGCGAGGCAGTATGTATATGGGTGGGTGCGAGTGAGATGGAGAGTTAAGCGATCCCTCACTGCACTGTTGTTATTTCTACTGCGCATGTATTGTTTAGTACCTAGTACATGTTTACATCTGCTAAAATAATATTATATACTGTCTTCAAGTATTATTAATTTAATATTCATCATTAATCAACAATATAAAATATTTCGAATATATACAGACTATAAAGTAAATTCAATATTATTGGTGTATGATACGTAGATTATACCGGGTGGCTACGGAAGTATTGCCTACGGAATATCTCAGTTATTGTATGAAGTAGGTTTGTGAAATTTGGAGCGTCGATATAATGACATATGAGCTAGAATTTGAGCATATTGACATGTCGAAGTTAACTTCCGGTCTGACCGGAAGTAACATCAACTTTCTTATTTTAAATGGAATCCCTATTTTTTTTCTTTTCGCTTTATTCAGCATTCAATTCCCTTTCTAATGACAGATCACAAGTTGGTATCTAACCAGAAACAAGATCAGAAAAAAATTATTATTGAAATTCACCGAGTAGGCCGTGGAAGCAAAATGAAAGCCAAAAATTGAAAAGTTGGCTATGGAAACCATACGTCACTTGATAACAGTTGCTACTACTGTGATATTTTATTTTCATTCGTCGGCGTTATAAAAAGCCGCCAAAAAAATATTGGAAAAATTGGGAAAAAAACAATACTCTGTAGGTCCATAACTTAAATAGGAACATACAACTTTTTCTTGCCTGTACTATTCAGCATAACCATTCCTTTCTAATGATATAATAGAAAGTAATTTTTTGAAATGAAATACCAAAAAATCCAATTATTATTCTTCAAATAACAAAAAAACAGATTTATCGAAAAAAAAAATTCAAATTGATAGGATTAAAGATAAAATAAATTCAAAACAAATGTTCGAAATGCATTCCCTCAGCGTCAATACATTTATTGACTCTAGTGATATTTTCATGTTAAACGTTTCTCAACATTTGGGGCGTGATATCTTGGAAAGCTCTACAAATTTTTACTTCTAGCTCATGTAGAGTTTTAGGCTGTGTGGAATACACCCTATTTTTAAGATGTCCCCATAGAAAAAAGTCGCACGGAGTAAGATCAGGTAACCTTGGTGGCCACCTGACTGGACCATGGGTTGTTCTAGATAGAAAATCATCAAAAACCACCCTGTCGAAATTTTCATAAATTTTCTCAGGGCCGTTTCTGAAATATGAGACCGTTCCGATACTTTTGAAAGACACTGTACACAGAACGTCTATTTCCTTCCGATTGAAAACTTCTCGAATAAAGTGGTAGCGATTAATGATCTCGATCGATTACACTAGTAGGTTGTTTAACTTCTTACGCCCAAAATCGATTGTAATATGATAACCTGGTTTCATTAGGTCACATTTAACGTTTCAGCAAACGTCTGTGAGGTGGCTAGTAGATTACGGTTGACAATCAATGTGATATTGAACGGAATTTTCGATCCACAAACACCTGGGAGCTCTCTGTACATGCTGTACAGCCACAGCAAATCTATGAACGATGTTCTGAGTCCTTTGATTTTTCAGCCAAGTCTATATTATTTGTCCGTTCAAACAGTTCCATATGAACAGTTCCGATACGTTCAATACCCTCTTCTGTGTGAATAATATTCAATAGAGATTTCTAATGGCTTTGATCACCCAAATAAAAAGAGACGAAAGTTCTTAATTTTTCCATCCTTGTTGCCAGGGGCGCGCTCTGTGATTGGTTACCATAATGGCGGGGAGTTTGAATGACATGACAACTACAGTTGAAAATGACATTTATACTCCCTGACCTTATAGTAACCAATCATAGAGTACATTCCCTGGCAACAAGGGCGGAAAAATTAACAACTTTCGTCTCTTTCTATTAGGGTGTCCAAAGCCATTAGAAATCTCTATTGCTCAATATGTTGGTCAGCGACTACAGCAGACTTTGCCAACCGTTGAATGAAATGTGTTGTTTTCATCAATAGTTCGCACATTGAAGTCTGTGTTGTCATAATCCATCTGGAAAAGTGTTGGTTTGTTGTAAGTCAGAAGTGATTGCACGATGGAAGAAATTTCAAAGCGTGTGGCCTCTAAATATGTCGGGCAATATCCCAACTCAGCGTGATCCAAACTATCTATCCAGGAATCCTGCAACCCTCACTTGCAGAGAAGATATATATAACCTTGGTCTCAGCGATGATAGCAGCTGCTGTTTCAACAATTTTTATTCTGTCTTCGGAATATGGTAACCTCTCCTCACACCAACATTTTGTAATAAGCTTGTACCCTGTAGCCCAGAAACACAAAATTCAAGGAATAGTCGCTGTTACCATTATATCATCACCATACTTTTTGATGAGTTGTGATGTTCTGGGTGATGACGAATGCCTTCTTCCTACTGTTTTCAAGGAACGTGAATTGTTTGGATTGCTCCTTTCACATCATCTCTGAGTCTACCACGTCCCAATCCATAGACTTGAAGTTGGGAAACCCTGAATGTATCATTTTATAAGAAAATATCATTTCCAGAATAAAGAGAACTAGACAAAATTATTCAATTTCATTTGTTTATCATTATCAATATAATAATTTTGTTGCGGATTAGGCAGCTATAAAGCTGCAAAGCTGCGTGAATGCATGAATTTACTAGGTTGGATGATTTCCATGAAATAAACATTGGCGTTAAACCGTATTAACACAAATGAAATAATGAATGGTTCGCGCGAGTATTTTCCGACATTGTTCAACTAATCTCCTATGACATTAACTATTTTTACTAAATGAAAAAGCACATCGAAACGTACCCGAAGTTATCGAATTTTGTCAAAACTTCGGTGTTTGTCGGAAATTTAATGGACCTGGTCAAAGTACACTTTATTGCAAAGTTGTAGATCTACCAAACTTGAGTAGATTTTATTTTTGCATCATACCAACTGCACAAATTTTGCACTTGAAATTATATATATTCTCGGTCGTAGAATTGTTTTTTTTTTGCATAATTTTTATATGCTCTGGGTTCATGGCATTATCCAACAACTCTAGATGCTTTCAATTTTTCTGTCAAGAAAAGTTTCCCTCTACAATATCGTCCAAACATTCAATTCATGAGGGTGGTGGTTGTGCACCTCATGATTGACACGTGTTGGTATCAAACCAGAATCGAAAATATGCCGATTGACAGCTCCATCAAGGAAAACGTACAGTTTTTCTAAAGAAAAATCAAATCAATTGTATTTGAATATCGATCATGGTTGTTTAATCTTCATAAACCTCTGTATTTTTGTTTCAATTAGGTACCTTAAATAATTTTCCACAATAATGATTATGAGCACCTCCTCAATCAAAAGTGCGATGTCTTGATTGCATCATAGGCCAAGCTTCACGTACTTATCGAATGCAGTGTGATGATGGCATGAATCAGACTAATGTTCAATTGAGGCGCGCCATTATATGTATATCGATGACCCAACTAGTGTTTATTGGATATTGGTTATTGAGATGTATTGTACACCTAGATCAATAGACCTCATTACCTTCGGCTGTATTACAATCATGGGTTAGTTGACATGGAGTTATAGACGGATAGATTGAGTTCTGATTGAATTACCTACATGAACACGCGTAAATTTTGAATCTGAAGATGGCGCTGTATATCTGATAATTGAATTCGACTGTCGCCCTTGGTGTTTTGGTGACCAAAGGAGATACGAAGATTCTTGTATGGGGGCACAGTTTGGCAATTATGAGACTATCAATGTAGTGTTCAAGGTTAGAAGTAGAATAATTTGAAACAATATTCAACAACAGATTTTACTCCTATTGCAACCGCGACCCTTTCATTTCTCATCGGCTTTGCTCGTTCATGTTTTTTATTTCGCATTGATTCTGACTTCATCAAACTATTTCATCACTTATATCACGTACTGACACGAATGAGTCGTAGTTCTAGCATGTACATTTTGAAAATATCTAATATTTTTGCTTGTGTTATAAACTATTTTGAAAAGTTTATGGAGTACTTAGCTAAATTGAATACATCAATATATCAGTAAGGCTGAATCAAAGGTATGTATAGAAAAACACAGGGGACCAAAGTTCAATTTGTTATGAATACGTCTGCCTCACCTTCCAAACTATTATTTTTTAAAATTAACTGAAAACAAGCAGTGACGTACCCATAGTGAATTGTGAACCAACAAATAGCTTTGAAATGATTATTGTTAACAAATATTGCTCAATAATTCTACAATTCTGTGAAAATTGTATGATCAGAACTTGCAGTAGCAAAAAAATCCTATACCATAAACATTTTTGTCAGCGAGTGTCTAACAGAAAACAACAACCGTTGAACTATATCTGTTTGGTGAGTTGCAAAGTTTTCTACAGAACCTACTCTGCTGTGTGTGATCTTTGAATACTAAAGGTAAAATTATGTTTCGGTTGGAATGGGGTACAAATATGTACAGGTTTCATGGATCTTGTCAATCATAAGCGAATGGTATCAACCCAGTGCCTATATAGGGGTTTTTTGCGGAAGATTGGATTATGTCACCCATTTTACATAATTTGTTCAATGCTCTTCCATCAAATAATAGTGTCGTCTATTCTTTACAAATTAGGATGGAGTTCTTCCATATTTTGTTAAACCGGTACTCAATTTTTAGATGACAATTTTTATGATATGGACTGGAAGTAGATGAGTATTCGTGCAGTCATTCCACTTTGGTTGACATAGTGATGACCTGAAAAGAAAAATCTTTTTAAATATAGCGTCTTCATCGAAATTGTTTAAGCACTTACCACATGTACGTTTAACGTTTGACCAATAGATATACAATATGGATCTTATGTTCGTCTACTGGATGTCCATTTACGTCCATGAATGTCCGAAAAAAGTCCATCAAATGTTCAGATCCACTTGACATAACTAACATCTTATGTATGTATGCTGTGGATGTTCAATGAACGTCCATTGGATGTACAAACTTGGATATTAAGTACGTCCAGAATGAGAACATTCATGTCTAATTATATGGATCTTTATTGGACGTCCAGTTACATTCATAAATGTCTGGTGAAAGACCATAAAATGTCCAGATACATTAGATATAACATCTTATGTACGTACGCCGACGATATCCAATGAACTTACATGAAGAACTTGAATGTGTCAGCAACAAAAAATCTCTTCCATTGACGGTACAACGTGGATCTTGTATACATCTATGAATATCTATCCAACATCCTGATATGAACCTACATTGATCCTGAGTGAGAATACGTCAATGAGTTCTCGGAAACAATTATTCTCATAGTAGTGGTTGATAGTTCAGAAATGAATTTGCCGCATATTATTTGAAAAACTTGGTTTAAATTTTTTTTTCCTGTTGACCAGCTGTCACCCCCCTACGAACGACAGCCCTCAGAAGGTGAAACTTGTGCGAGCAAAGTATTAACGTGCGATTCCTAGCACGAGACCAGTGACCATGCTGGGAATCCAACCTTCGCAAGCGCTCTACCGTCACGACCACTACGGCACATTTTATTGAATGTTCATTTCGAATAATTTCACAATACGAAGAGTTCATCAAAATTGAACAAAAAATAAACGATTATTTCACGTTTTTAACGTGGATAGAATGATTGATAATAACTAATTGGGGAATAATCTGACAAAAAATCAAGGTTTCATTTATATTGCATGTTTTTGCATGATATAACAATCAAAAAATTATCAAAGTATATAACGATGGAAACATTAATATACCTATATGAATATATGTTTTTCTACGCGGCTTCGTGCATAAACTTTTTCATTTCGTGCGTAATGGGTTACTCACAACTCTTGTTACGCAATATACTATAAATGGTATGTCATATACTGTGTGTTTCACTTCTCATGGAAACACCCTCGTATCTTCCGTAATTGTTGACGTAGAACCATGAAATTTCCAGGATCGATAGATACACTAGAGATGACCTCTCTGCTCGAAAGGGGTCATCATCCGTGAAGTATTTGAAAAAAAATTGAATTTTTCAGAACTGAAATTTTTTCAGGAGACAAGTGAATAAGTAGAAAATTGGGGATCCTGAACACGAATCCGAAGGAATTTTGGGCCAATTTTACTCCCTAATATTACTTTCCGGAAAAATGGGTGGTTTCATCGCTGCTGGCGAGCAGTGTATATCACGTAGGATGACCCCTTTAGTGCAGAAAGTTCATCTCCAGTGTATCTATCGATCCTGAGAATTTCATGATATTTCGTCAAAAATTACAGAAGATACGAGGGTGTTTCCATGAGAAGTGAAACACACTATATATCAATACTCCAACTGATTCATAAATTTAAGCATCGCTCAGAGCACTAGGTGAAAGCGGTAGAATCGGCCCTTAATCTCATATCTCATTTGCCGTTCTCAACCATAGGAATATGGAATATTCAGTATCTTTTCTATTGGATAACACTCTTGATTATTCTGCAGCTTCTTTAATACTCAATTTGAATCAAAAACTTCTATGGAATTAGAAGTGTACTGCAGAAATCAATGCATAACAGGCATCCTTTAGTACTTGTTGAGCACCGCATTTCTGTTAGTCGGTAGATTTGTGAAAAGTTGTAAAAATAATCATATTGCGTACATACACAGTACAGGAGTACACAAAACTTATGATAATGGCGGACCATAACCGAACATATCCGAAGATTCAGGAAACATACCGATGTGATCTACTATTCTACATTCAGTGTACATTCTAAAATGTACAATTGAAGACTAGAAGACTTTTCTTTCATGCTGCCCAGGCCCAGGTGCTGTTCGGCCAATGTACCAACAATAGGGGAAATTATCAGATATGATGATGCTTCAGGTTGACCAGGTGCTGTACGTCCAATGTACGTAGAAGAGTGAACGTACAAATGAGGTCCAGTATTCTATATCAGGTGTACATTAGGCAATATACACTAAAAGACGTTTCAAGTTGGCCACATGCTGTTCGTTCAGTGGTCGTACAAGGGTGAATGTATTAATGTGGTCCAGTATTCTACATTTGGTATACATCCGTAAATGTACAATTATGAAAGTTTCTGAATGATACAATTTTGTTTCTCCAGTATAAGTACAAAAACGTTATATACTGAACGTACATGTTAAGTCCAGTATTTATCATTCGATATATACATCCTAATATTTTATGGACGTATCAAGTTGATCGAGTATTGTTTGTACAATGGACGTACATATACGTATGAGTAATGTTTGGATTATTATTGTATATTCATTTTACATCGAAAATCGTCCTCCTACTGATGTTTCATGTCGGTCCAATATTTTATGTCTACTGTCCATGGAACATACAATACGGAATGTACAATATGTATCCAGATGAAGATTCTGAAGTAGGGAATGCTGGGGATGAGCTCGTTAATTGCTCAATGACCGTGTCTTTGGTGAAAAAATTCCTCCTCAAAATAAAACTCAGACAAGTTTTAGCTGGAACACACGTTATATTGAGCACTTTATGCAATTTTAAGATAACTTACTCGTGTTAAAGATACTGTAGGTAGCCTCTAGCAAGGAGCTATATTGAGAATAATGTTGCAAAACATAGGTTTATGAAAACATGTATTTCATTCTACATCTATCATAATATAATGACAACTACTGTCCCTTCATATCTACAGGGATATGCATAATTAACATGTCCCCTTAAATGAAATTGACAAATCTGAAAAATGTTAACCTTTTCGATTTAATTGAAAAATATGAAAATAGGAAATTTAAACAAACGTAACAATTTTGTTCAATTGAAAATCTGCAAATCTTGAGGGAATCTTCTTATCCCTTCTCACAGTGGATCTGTTGGATGGACCAGGTTCATTTTCTATATCTTCATTATTATTGCTGTTTGTTTGAATATCATTTCTACTCGCGATTGGTGACTGTTCTGGAATCCTTACATGAACTAAGTTTCTTCGAAGTATATTCCCATCGTCGGTTCTGATTTCAAATGATCTAGGAGTTGTTGTTTTCTATGTTTCCTTTCTTCCAAATCGACAACATTTCTTATAATTTTTGGTTTCAACTTCGTTATCTTGATAGGTATAGTACATCTTAAATTTCTCGAAAATAATCTCTGCGCTGGACTACTACCGATCTTATTGGGTGTATTCCTTTCGAGCAGAAGCATTTCATATAAATCATTCTTACTCTCGATACTCTTTTCAATTAGTTGCTTTGCTGTTTTTACTGCTGCTTCGGCTTTTCCGTTTCTTTGGGAATGATATGGACTAGAAGTATAGTGTTCAAAATTCCAGTCATCCTGAAAATTTTAAGTCCTGGTTTACAAAATTTGACCCATTGTCACTTATGACCTTTCTTGGTATCCCATGTCTACTAAATATTTTTTACACATCTGAATTGTTGTTTTTGCTGACAGATCATTGAGTTCTCCAATTTAAAAAAAAAACAGAATAGTGATCCACAACTATCAAAATTCTTTTCTTATGACTGTTAGCAGTTATCTCGAAAACATCCATACTCACTATCTCGAATGGAAGTTCTGGGATATCACATGATAACATTGGTGGATTCTGTTGGTTTTTCGAAAATTTCATGCAAATCTCGCAATTTTGAATTTTATCTTTTATCTGTGCTGTTATCATTGGCCAAAATATCCTCTCTCTCGCCAAATTTGTAGTATATTCAGTATATTCTATGCCTCGATGATTGTAATGTAATTTATCCAACATTATTTTTCGCATTTTCTGTGGTATAAGAATTCTATCACGTTTGAGAATTAGTCCATGTTGTGTAGGAAGATCTTGTCTATACTGCCAATAGGGACGCAACCATAAAGGGATCTTGTTATTTGATTGTGGCCAGGCATGTTGAATCATCGCGAACAGTTCTTTCGTTACTTCATCTCTCATGGTTTCTTCTCTTATATCTCTTAATGTCTTATCCGATATGGAGATGTTTTCTAAAGCATTCACATTTTCTATATCTTGCATTATTTGTTGAATTTTGTATACATCAAAATTATCGATCTTTCCTTCATTGCCCTCTGGAAGTCTTGACAGTAAATCAGCAGTGAACCTTTTATGTACTTTACTGTCAAATTATATCGATGCAATTGTAAAATCATACTTTGAAGGCGTTTTGGAGCTTCTATTGTTAAAGATACTGTAGGTAGCCTCAAGGAGCTATATTGAGAATAATGTTGCAAAACATAGGTTTATTAAAACATGTATTTCATTCAACATCTATCATAATATAATGACAACTACTGTCCCTTCATATCTACAGGGATATGCATAATACTATAACAACTTGATAATGGTGTGAAAGTTGAGATCGATCATAACGGATACAATGAAACTCAGAGTAGACATTAGACGGAAATTGTAACTATCTTAATTTAATAAGGTAGTGAATTAACTTTATCACTCATTTTCATTCGACGCAGATTTACATATATTATTTTTAAGTTGACATAAAAACTATGTTATATTACTGAACTACTGATTTTTTTATTTCATATTTGACGTGAAAATATCATCCTCCAACTACGAATGACTTCTCAACAGTTGCATCTCGTAACATCTTTTTTATTGGGTTTAATGAACAAAACCACCAAGCCTAAATCTCATCTAATATATAATATAACCGCGTGTAGTAGGTACTCTGAATTCCTGAAATACATGGGAGCAGTAAACGAAGATAAAAGCAGAACAAAGAGACAAAGCGGCAAAAATAGGGGAGATATTCCCCGATCTTTGTCGTTTCTTTACAGAAAGACGAACCCAGAATACATTTATTAGTAAATGCGGTCTCTAAAATATGTATCGAGCTGAACAATCAGAAGTGGAAATGTAGGGGTGGGATGAGAGGCGTGTGAAGGGTGTTTCATTCACCAAGATTTCCATCAATTCCAGATTGTACAATAAAATTTCTTTGATGACACAACCATGCTTTGTGCACTTGGTGGGTCTCCGTCAATGAAAATTTTAGGCACTGAATCTAGACGAAATAAAATATGCAAATGAATCATTCACAACGTTTGCTGGAATTTTCTTCAAAAATAAAATCTGATTTGATTATAGGTTGAGAAAATATGATATTCTGGAAAATTTTATCCTCTGCATAAGTCTTCTTCGAGTTGGAATAATTGTTACAAGATTTACGACTGTACTAATTCGTGTGTCAGGGTCTTATTTAGGATCTGGAGACCCCATGGCTGAACATGTACTGCGAGCCCTACCGGGGGGGCGCGGGGTTGAAATTAATCTTCAGAAATCACATTCTGGGTCAAGATTATTACTAAAAACTTGAAAGAAGGAAGAAACTTTAATTTTTGTACAACTGTCAAAAAAACTTGACATTTCTCCATCTCTATTGATGCGTAAATGTTCACTTTATTCACTGCCATAAATATGAAATATTACTTTTTGAAGGATTTGATTTTAACAGAGTTAATTATTCATCATAAAACAATGCCATTTATCGGAATAACAATAAAAAAAATTGTTTTTTTAGTTAACCAGCTGTCATCCTCCTACGAACGACAGCCCTCAGAAGTCGAAACTTGTGCGAGCTAAGGATTAACGAGATCTTACCTTTTAACGTGCGATTCCTAGCACGAGACCAGTGACCATGCTGGGAATCGAACCCACGTCCCTCTGATTGATAGCGCTCTACCATCATGACCACTGCGGCCCATTGATTTATGTTGAATTGATAGTAAAGTTTGAACAATTACTCCTAACATAGACTCCCGAAGATGTTCCATGTTGCTGCTGATCAGAAACGTTAGATATTTCTTGAAAAGTTGATTCTACAATGCTATCAGATATTTCAATTTGTTTGGAAGAAGATGGACAATTAATTTTGTTAGAAATTTTGTTATTCAAACTATCTTCTATATATGCTTATGCTACGAAGGCAGATTTTCAGCCACCGTGAAGTTTTATGGATGTAATGTTGCCCCCTGCATTGGCTGGAAGAGTTACAGAGCTTCTCCTGATAGTGACCTGTGTAGCTCTTAATAGTTAATAGTTAGATGTAATAATTCTTCACGGCAACAAGCACCGCTGATACCCAAAATTACGACAGCCTACAAATAAAAAATATTGAGATTACATTATGAAGTGAACTTTCCGTTATCAGCATCTTGAATAAATTTATTGATATTATCCTTTGATAAAACTTTAGATTTCTTTCCTCAGTATCCGATGCTTTTGTTCTTGTTGAGTGGGACCAATTTTGAAAACTTTAACATTCAATGTACTTTTCAACATTGAGTAGACACTCCATAACGTAGGAGGTTTAATAACTTTTGATTTCTCCTCAAAATAGCATATAAGCACATTTTCAGAAATCTTTTTTACATGTAGGAATGTGAGCTTTAACGGCTGGCGTCAATATTTTGGTTGGTTTCCGGGTTTTGCTGTGGTCTTCTTTGGTTTAAATCTCCAAATATTTTGACTGCAACTGCGGCAGTCATCTTCAGTGGCATGGTCGAAGTACTCTTCTAGACGTATCAACTGAAACTGAAGCTTTCGAGTTTGCCATGTTATTTATATTGATGTTTTTTCGCGCACTTTCTGTAATAGTGGGTTCGCGCGCACTTTCCGCGCGATTCGGGTGTCATGGCTTCGTTTTGGCTTTTTTACATGTTTCTTGTTGCACCGTTCACAGAATTGGTCATATATTTTCTCATATACTAACTTGGATTCGGCCGGTAACATATTAGATACTATTGCATTTGCTTTCTCAGATATATCTAACCAGTATCATAATCAACATCCATCTTCTTGAAAATAACTTGAAATTAAAGCAACTACACAGTCAAACACACGGCACGCCAACAAACCGTTTCTATAGTAACGACACAAAAAGAACACTGGATGCAGTGAAATTGTATTGGAAGTATTGATAACATGAAGGTTGAAATGTATAGAAAAGAGAAGTATTATTTAGTTATTTCGGACGTATTTTTTTTCAGACAGGAAATATTTTTGAATGCGATTTTACTGAAAATATTGAATGATATTTTCAAGACAACAACAGTCTTTTAAAAAACACGCCAAGATGTATTGGAAGTATTTATTTTTAATATATTTCAGACAGATGTACAAAAAATGTTGTTTGTATTTCGTGTATAGGATTCGTGTTTTCATGGCATCTTTGGGAGAATTTAACGCTCTTATATGCCATTGAAAAACACTCAATCACGCACTTAGTACAAAAATAACTATTTTGTATTAAGTGCAGCAACATGGAACATCTTCGGAAATTTATGCTGGAAGTAATTGTTCAAACTTTACTATCAATTATTATTCCAATAAATAAAATTGTTTAATGATGAATAATAAATTAATAATTGACTTTGTGATGTACAGTATAACACTCCATCAATATATGGTGTGGTGTTTATGGATGTTCCCCACAGAATCTGCAGGTGCTGTTCTCCTCTAAGCCTAGCTTCCTTAGGTGTTCTTTGAGTCTGCAGTGCCCCGTAAAAAATCCCGTGATTGTCTTTAGACTAGTTTTGCTGAGGTTAATCAGTGTCTTCGATCTTGCTCGGTTGAAGTTACCGAGGAGATCTTTGGCCTGCCTTAGCTCAGGAAGTCTTCGCCAGTAAGTTGCTCTCATTGCTTCTTCAATTTTATTGAGTTCGTCTTGGAAATAAGATTTTCCAAGTCCCCAAAATGGTTCTGGCCCAATCAATGGAGTTGATGCCCCTTTTTGTGCCAGGGTATCTGCTTGTTCATTGTCCTCCACTCCGACGTGCCCTGGCACCCAGAGGAGGATCACCTCTTTGAGTTGATGTTATATGAGCTCAACGCTTTGATGGCTGCTTGACTAACGGAGAGGATTGCGATTTCCTTGTTCCGGTATTTCCTGTTGAGGTTGAATTGAATGCACCTTTCTATGGCGTGAATTTCCGCTTGAAAAATACTGGGGAACTGACCCATGGGTACGGAGTATTTGGTGCGAGGCCCTGCTCCAGTTCCGTCGGGAGTTTATGGTATTCTTTCCCAGTGCTCGAATGGATTCTATGCTCCATCTACTCTTGGTAATTAATTCCGTTCGAAAGAATTTCTCGAAACTAAATTTCCTAGTAATTTCGTCAGTTGGGAGATCGGCAAGATGTGCACTTTCGGTGGGGGTTGAGCCCCTTACGATGTGTGCTGTCCCTTTGAGTCCGACTTTAGCCAACCTGAGGTTTGCTCCCCAAGCAGTTCTCCTCACCATGATATGGAGAGGAGTGAGGTCCAGAATTACCTCTATTGCTGCTGTTGGAGTTGACCTCATTGCTCCTGTTATACAAAGACATGCTAGTCTTTGCACTTTCTCCAGGCTTTTCTTTGTTATGGCGAGTTCGGTTCTGCCGTGCCACATTACTGCTCCGTAGGTGATCATAGGCCTCACTATCATGGTGTACATCCATCGCAGTATTGATGGGTTACAGTTTTTCCTGCAATGTTCCTGCACACCATCAGTGATGATTTTGCATTGTTAACGATCTTTTCAACATGTCTGTTCCAGAGTAGTTTAGAGTCTAGGGTAAGCCCTATATACTTCACCTCTTGCTTCCATTCTAAGTCTTCTCCGTCGAGGCAAATAGCCCTTAGGTGCTGAAACTTTGTTCTTCTAGTGAATGGCACCACTGTGGTTTTTGATGAGTTAATTCTCAACCCCACAGAAAGGCACCATCTTCTGGTAGTCTCTAGCTCCCTGTTTATGAGAATTTGCCTTTAGCCATGATGACTATGTCGTCAGCATATCCAAGGCAAGTGACTCCATTCCCGGTTAGTGTTCCGAGTAGTTCGTCTACTACGAGACTCCATATCAGAGGTGATAGTACCCCTCCTTGTGGGCATCCCCTGTTTGTGCTGATCCGAAAGCAGATATCGCCCACTTTTGTTTCAGCAATTCTTGTGTTTGGCACATCCATCTGGATGTGGTTCTGTCCACTCCCTTGTTCGTTAAGGCCCGATTCTAGTAATTGCTCACCTCTTTGATTGGTGTCTGTGCTACCCCAGATGGTGTTGTGCGCGTTGGCGTCGCAGCCCAGCAGAAGGGGTAGATTGCTCCTGCTACAGTAGTCGGATAGCCTCTGTACTTCTACTGGTGGTGCTTGCCCATCTTCAGCAAAGTATGCTGAGGGTATAACTACGTCGAGGAGTGAGTGCCCTGTGCGGAACTTGGCCCGAACCGGTACTAGGTCCCTCGTCATGAATTCCGAAAGACAGATATAATTAATGTCATTTCTGAGCAAGATGCAAGCTCTGGGTTTGTCACACTTGACATCCCAGATCACCTTACCTTCTTTGTTCGGCATTCCTCTGATCTGCCCTCTGTTGACCCAAGGTTCTTGGATCAACACAACTCCCAGGTTTGTCCCGGTGAACACCCTCGATAAGGCGGCTGATGCCTCCTAAGCGTGATGAATGTTCATCTGGGCAACTTTGATGGGGGTTGCAGTCTTATTCATGTTGGTCCCACGGCAATTGCTTGTCTAATACAAGTTGATTCTATGTAAACCGATTTCTGTAAAGCCTTCGACAAAGTTGATCACAATATTCTAATTGCAAAATATTCTGAAATTGTTATATATGGTGATCTGTTTCGTTTTCCCTCCTCATATAATATGTACCTATAGCCGAACCCAAAATTGTTAGAGTGAGTGGTTTCAGATCAGCACCTTACGTTGTGACTTAAGCGTATCCCATGTTTATAGTAGGGTGACATATGCATCAGTAATATGTTGTCCCACTTTGAGGAATACAAACATAAATTACAAGGCTACTGCATATAATCGCATGGCTAGTAGAGATTCTCTCAGACAGAGATATAATTTATATTCATTGGAAAAGTGCACAGAACACTCTGATGTGATATATTTTCATAAATTGTTGAACGATAGACTTTTGAAAAATAGCCCTCTCTTCGAAATATCATTTCACAGAACTAATTTGAAAAAGCATTTCCCCATTAACAGAATGGTATCATTATATAATATCAACTATCTAGAAATGGATATTCTTAATAATTCGATAAGTTCGTTGAAAAAAAAAATTTACAGACCATCTGATGAGAATTTGGACGAATGGGTGCGCATTTGTTATTATTCTTAGGTTACATCTAAGCTAGGCTAACTCGCAATCTTTATTGATTTTGTAACTGTTTTTGTGGAAATCGCTTAAGGTTGATATCCTATGTGATCATGAAATAAATAAATAAATGAATAGATGAATGAATAATAACAATCTACAGCTATATTAAAAAAAGAACATCACGTTGTTTATTCTTCATTTCAATAATGAAAGAAAACAAAATAACTTTGTGGTGCGGGCCAATAAGCTGCAACCTAGGTAGCCTATGCGTAAATACGACCCTGGGTGTTGTTATTTCATCTTGTCATCATCATAAAAAAGAGGGAATCGACACTACTTGACGGAATACCATTAACAAATCGTGAAAAATGCTGGATTACGTAATCCGATCTTCCACCGGAAACCTATACTATAGGTATGGTCGTCGGCAAGTATTCAACAGAAAACAACTACTGCCCCCTACGACCGTCGAACTATATCTGTTTAGTACTTGGCAAAGTTTTCTACAAGAACTACTTTGCAATGCATTTTAAATATCAAACCTGAAATTATTTTTTGATTCAATTGGGGAAACACCTCCGTACCGGTTTCACGGTCTTTGCCAATTATCGGCGAAGGCTAGTTCGACCTAATTGAATCGAAAAATCCTTTCACCCCAATTGGAAATCCCTGAGACAAACACTGAAGTATGAATTCAGCGCCATCTCTGGGTTCCATTTAAATCGAAAAATAATTTCAGGTTTGATATTTAAAATGCATTGCAATGTTGTTCTTGTAGAAAACCAAGTACTAAACAGATATAGCTCAACGGTCGTAGGGGCAGTAGTTGTTTTCTGTTGAATACTTGCCGACGACCATACCTATTGTATAGGTTTTCGACGGAAGATTGGATTACGTAATCCACCATTGTTCACAATCTTGTAATCATATCATGGCCTGCTAAGTGATTTCAACTGTTCGACTATAAGATCTCATACAGGTAATTAGACATGAAATAGATACTCATAAACTAAGATCACACCACACTATGACTTAGCGAGGGTATAGAAAAGCGAAAAGCACAGATATTCTTACATGACCGGCATTAAAGTAGCACTTTATCGACAGAAATCTATATTCCGATGGTGGTAATTGATGATAAATGATGAAGATAAACCCAAAACTTTATTACTAATAACCTGAAATATAAGAACATAATATTTTAATGAATGATGACCAGGTGAATATTTATAATACAATTGCACGGTTGCTTATTGAATAGAATTATTTCGATTCTTTTGGTTTCTGCGGTTGCAAGTATTTACTGTTTCCATCTCATTCCTTATTACAGAAAAATTACTTATTGTGAAAAAAATAAATTTTATATTCTGATAGTTCAACATTGATTGATTCTTGCATTATCTTCAGAATGACCTAAATGGCTAATAGAAGGCTCATCATTCTGTACAATTTTTTTTTGGCAATCTTTCGCTTATCTGCAACATAATTTTTGATATAATCGTCCTCAACAGTTGTCAACTTCCACTCAGCATGTCTTTCAATGTTGATTATATTCTTGACTGCATCTGCTAACATAGTTGCTAGGTATTAGTTGAAGCAGCGACCAGTAAGTATATTCTTTCGTATTAGAAAGTCCCAGATAAGTTGCTGCTATTCTCAATGGTATTTGATTCATTGATTTCATTCAGTCGTTGAAGTTTCTTCGTGTCAACAAATACTCCCGTTTTGGGTCAGAGATCAGAGGACAGTTTCACTTTTGGCGGAGGTTCAATATGAAATTTTTGGTGAAGGTTTTCTTTTTAATTTTTGGCGAAGATTTCATTTCGATTTTTGGCGAATTTGAATGGTAAATATGAAATCCCCGAAGATGCCTGAAATATTCCCCTAAGCCGTACAGGAAGGAGCTTGCTGCTGGTTTTTTGAGATTGTATCTGTTGTAGTGGGAACTGTTACAATAATTGTGACGGAAGTTTTGCAAGATATTTTAATCGCTGTTGTATCGCTTACATTGCTGTTTTTGATAGCGGACTCCATTACGGAGAACCTGCACACCACCGAATCCTCCAATCGGATGGCAGTATCCTTTTGTTTTCTTTGCATAGTGCAGACGAATACCCTTCTTTACCCCCTGCAAATCGTGTTAAACGAGTATGTGTGAAGATGCCGGTTTCCTCCAGAAACTCACTTGCAACAAGTACTTATATCTTCGACCCGAGTATCGACAGAGACTCACGAAGTCCAAAATTTCATGGAATGGACACAAATGGAGTCGATTCACAAAATCCGGTCGAGAATGGTGGTAGAAGAAATTATTATCCCAGTACCAATTTTGATTTAAATGGTGATCCGAATGATAGTCAAACTGTCGTCGAGCTGGGGCGTGGGCCGTCGAATATTAATTACTTCGACAAACAGTGCTAGGCCAAAGATACCTATTTTTCCGATCATGATTCGGTAGAAAGATTGCCGAGTCTCAGCAAATCGAAAAATTTGTTGAGGGGAAAAAAAAATCCAGAGCTAAAAATATCCAAGATGATATTAGGGTTTAGCCAGCCACTGTGGGCGATTACAGACGCATGTCGCACATGATTTTGGAGAATCCTGAGGATAAGCCACTCAGGGTTATCCTCAGACGTGTCCTTGAGTTCATAAATTTGAAGAATATTGAAGATGACCTGCTCAAAAAGTGCTCCAAGCCTAAGACAGTGGCAAGACTGTACAATAGGTTTGAAAAACCGATGCCCCTGGTAATTATACTCGTGCTGAAATTAGAAAAGTCAGCACATGGCCAGCTATAGGGGATGTTCTAGCTTCCCCAACCCCTAACGTGGAAACACTAATGGATTGGGAAGGAAGGTACCTTCCACTGGCCGTGATAATTGTTGGTTTCGGTGCTGTACACGCGAGGACCTCCTATACAGGTGCTCTGGGTGGAAAGAAGACCTCTTCTGAGCAACTCAGTGGTGCGGATGACATCTTCGCTACCCTGGAGCAGATAGAGAATCATTATACAAAGTTTCCTGGTCTGCAACACATGTTTGTGCCTAGTGAAGCTGTGTTTGCCAATTAATGGCTGCGCCGGTAACAAGGCCCAGTCCCTTGAAAGTTGTTCTTTGCAATTGTAATGGTTTCAATGATGAGAATCAAGATCTTGAGGAAATGATGGTGAGGCATAATGTCGATTTGGTGCTCCTTTAAGAGGCGATGAAATTGTTGTAATTTCGAAATTCAGAGTTTGTCGAGAGGATCGTATTAGGAGATTTGGGGGAAGGAATGGTGCTAGTTTAGCAAAGCGCTCTCTTTGAGTTCTAAATACGGTATTGATGGCGACCGGAATGTCGGCATGGAAGTGATGGAAGTTGAAATTGAGACAAGTAGAGATACTCTCAGAATGGCCTCTGCTCACAACCCTACATACTCATACAGGGTAATTCTTAGGGTAATTCTCTGGATTCTTCGCTGATAATATCCAATATTCAGAGTATAATCGCTGAGGATATTAACACCAAACACTTAACACCAAACACTTAACGCCAAACACGTTTCATGGATCCAAGTGTCAAATCGCAATGGAATGGCACTCTGGGCACATATTTTGTGGATTCTGGTGGGCCAACACATTATGGTCGATTTAAGCCTGATGTGCTTGATATTGCTTTTGTCAGAAATGTCCCTTGGGCTTTTTAAGTTGAATTTGGATCATTAACCAGTCATTTCGTGGTAGGGAGATGATTCTATCGACGAGAGAAGTTGCCTGCGTGAGTCGACTAACTGGGAGATTTTCACAATGGTTCTGGAAGGTACTTGTGTTGCACCTGAAAGACTTCAGACTTCTGCCGAATTGGTGAAAGCTGCAGCAGCATTCTGACGTATTTTGAATTACGTACTTGGGGTCCTTTGAAATCCTACAATGAGTTTCCTACTCGCATTGAAAACCTCATTCATGAGAGCAAAACAGACTCAGAAGGTTTTACCCAAGGGCTCTGTTCTGTGAGAGCAATCCAAAAAACTGATGAAGATAGAACCCCGAATCCGGATCACATGACAAGCGCGGTATATACTATTATTTCGCTGCTAAGGCCATGGCCTTTGCAGATTCGATGGAGCAACAGTTTGTTCTCAACACCGATGAGGATGACGATGACAAGTATGAGTTTGTCGAGAATCAATAAAATTAAACACATTCTTCGGAAGGAAGATCATGACGTTATTCGTTCAGCCTCTGAGGATGAGCCTAAGGCGCAAATTCGTGGTCTCCATAAGGAGAAAGCTCCGGGAGTGGATTCCATCCCCAACTCAATGCTGGAGAAACTCCCAGGCAGTCATATTGTTTCATTGAGAAACATTATCAACATTTCTGCGCTTCAGGCACTTCTCCACTAGGTGAAAGCATACCATGGTAGGCATGATCCCAAAGGGTGGCCAGGATCCGATGTTCATCGTCCTATCAGTCTCCTTAGTTCGGTGGGGAAACTTGCTGATTGATCAACAACGAATAGTTTGGGTTCAGACTGGGTCACTCTACTGAGCTGCAGGCCTTGAGGAAGTTGAATGAGAGGCGCGCGGTGTTTTCTCTTCTGTTTTATGTGGCGAAGGCCTTCAACCGTGTATGGCACGAGGGTCTTTTCAATAAGATGTCCTTGGAGAGTATAGCAAAATGATCAGAGAGGGAATCACCAATCGCAAGTTTCGACTCCTCCTAAAGGAATCTATAGAAACTGGTTTCATATTGAATACAACGTCTCAAAATCTGATTTCACAGATTGACATGATTCAGTGAAAATGCTTTTGACATATTACATCTATCCCAAGGCTCCCTTGGGTATCAAAATGAGAATCCTCATCAACAAACAATAGCAAAATGATTCCAATTTACTCTGAAATGTGATTGAACCGTACAGGATATCGTGCAACTACGAGATGATGATATCAATTCGTTACTTCATATTAGCGTTCTCTGAACGAAAAACACCGATTCTTCATAACAATGGACACTCTTCAATGTTCAGTGGTATCAAGGTTATTTTGTTCTCTATATTGAATGAACGGGTTAGGCGAATGGTGAGCCATCTCAGAATTATAATAATGCAATTTAGGCAATACCCTCAATTTGTAATTCGTTATGTTTCCCATCCTTCCAACGAAGTTACCTAAACCTACATATTGTTCTCTATTGAAGCCAATTTATTCTCGGTGTTCAAGTTTAACCCCATTTTTGAAACAGTCAGCATCCTGAATTTGAACGTGAATCCTCTGGATCCGGAATGATGAATTTATATATCTACTTGTTTCGGAAATACAGAAGTAGTTGATTTAGACAATTGATTTATATCTTAAAGTTGAAATAGGCTTATTGCTTGACAGTTATGAGTTTGCTTCCTTGTTGATTTGTATTTTGATGATTGATTGGTTCTTGAAAGCTCAATGAATTGAACTGAGGAAATGCAAATTGGAGACGTATATCAAGCGAATATTTGTGAGATAATAACTTTTGACATTGGATGTTGTACATACCGGGTGGCTACGGAAGTATTGCCTACGGAATATCTCAGTTATTGTATGAAGTAGGTTTGTGAAATTTGGAGCGTCGATATAATGACATAAGAGCTAGAATTTGAGCATATTGACATGTCGAAGTTAACTTCCGGTCTGAATGGAAGTAACATCAACTTTCTTATTTTAAATGGAAACCCTATTTTTTTTTCTTTTCGCTTTATTCAGCATTCAATTCCCTTTCTAATGACAAGAAACTAGATCAGAAAAAAATTATTATTGAAATTCACCGAGTAGGCCGTGGAAGCAAAATGAAAGCCAAAAATTGAAAAGTTGGCTATGGAAACCATACGTCACTTGATAACAGTTGCTACTACTGTGATATTTTATTTTCATTCGTCGGCGTTATAAAAAGCCTCCAAAAAAATATTGGAAAAATGGGGAAAAAACAATACTCTGTAGGTCCATAACTTAAATAGGAACATACAACTTTTTCTTGCCTGTACTATTCAGCATAACCATTCCTTTCTAATGATATAATAGAAATGAAATACCAAAAAATCCAATTATTATTCTTCAAATAACAAAACAGATTATCGCCATACGCAAAAATAACATTAAAAATAATGTGGAATGATAAATTATATCCTGTAGGTTCTAGGTTAAATAGGAACATAAACGTACTTGGTCTGTGCCATCGTCCATAGATATTCTAATATCTACCTATGGACGATGTTTGTGCTATCCAGAATAATCATTCCATTGCAATAATCATTCGAACCAAAATATTAACAAGTAGGCTGATTAAGATGTATTTTGGAATGAAACAAAAAAGAAACGAGAGCTCTCACGAACGCTGCTATCCATATTTTGACGTTCGAAGTAGTGTTTTTGATTCTGCCATTTTATAGTCTAGTCAACAAGTGCCATTTAGACCAACTTTTTTCAGCAGTCTCCGAAAATTATGATTGAGGTGTCAATCGATTCGGAATGACATCCAGATGATTTTTGAAAAAAATGAAGTTCCGCATGAAAAAATTGTAAAAGTTATTAACAATTAACTAAAAAAAAAGATGGCTTTAGTATTTTGTAAATATCTCAAAAACTAATCAAAATTTTTTAAATCTAAAAAAAGATTCAGAAAGAGGAGGAAATTTCCTAAAAAAAAGCTCAATTCCCGGAATTGTAGCATCAATATTTATAATTTTCCCAGAGGGATGAAAATACGGCCGGAAACGGGTACTCTGGCTCGGGCAAGCCACACCCACTTTGGACACTTTAACAATAAAAATTATTTTAAAATACTAAATATGAAAATAAAAAATTGGAAAAATTCAGGCACTAACTGAATAGATTAATGAACAATAATCCGCTTGAAAAAAATTTTTATCACAATTTTTCAATTAGTTAATCAATAGTTAATTAATAATTTTTTTCTGCTTGAACATGAACATTGCAAGTGTGATAATTGTTAAACTATAAATTTAAGATTTTTTTCCTCTTTTGGAGCAATTCTTGAAAGGCTTCAGAATAGAACCCCGTTGGAAAAATTAAAAAGTTTTTATTTTTCAGTTTTTTATTAACAATTTTCGTTGTTGCAAAATTAAATACTTAAATTAATCATGGAAAAAAATTTTTTTTTAAATATTATCAATAATCCGTTTTTATGTTATCAGGAACTACATAGAAATAATTTTTTTAAATTTTTATCTCTAATTGTTTAAAAAATTGTTATAAACAAATGCGTTGTTTATAAGATAATTGAAATTTTTTTTATGGAATTTCAATCTTTGATACATATAATGATTTTTAAAAGAAAAATTGTTCCTTAAAAAAATTTTTTTATTGCTTGAAAACGCATTTGTTAATTAACAATTATTTTCTCCCGCTTCTAATTAATATTAAGGAACCATTTTTTTTTTAAATCATTATTTGTCTTTCTTTCTGATATAAAAAAAAAATTCCATTTTATTTAATTTTTCATTGTTTATGCAATAAACAATTTGTTATAAACAAATAAATTTTTACCTTATATTTTTTTTCTATTCTAATTTCTGTCACAAAAACAGACATGATTTTTTTTCTTTTTTAAATTTTTTTTTATTATTTTTTATTTAATTTTTAAATATAAGTTCTCTCTAACTTCGTCATTCTTACCTGGTCTTCATCCTTAAAATTATTATAATTTACAAACTAATGGAGATACGATGAAAATACTTAAGACTTATTTATTCTCCATTACATAAAAAACAAATTTAGCAGAAAAGTTTAGTTGTTACTTATTTATTTATTGAATTTATAGCAATTGTTGTAAAAATGTTGAGTAATGAACAATAATTGATAAGATACTTGAATGAAGTAGTCATATTTTTAATAGTTGATAAGATTTTTAAGCATTAAAACAAAAAAAAAATTTTTTCCCCAAGTATTTTCCAAGATATCACGCCCCAAATGTTGAGAAACGTTTTACATGAAAATATCACCAGAGTCAATAAATGTATTGACGCTGAGGGAATGCATTTCGAACATTTGTTTTGAATTTATTTTATCTTTAATCCTATCAATTTGAATTTTTTTTTTTCGATAAATCTGTTTTTTTGTTATTTGAATAATAATAATTGGATTTTTTGGTATTTCATTTCAAAAAATTACTTTCTATTATATCATTATCATTAGAAAGGAATGGTTATGCTGAATAGTACAGGCAAGAAAAAGTTGTATGTTCCTATTTAAGTTATGGACCTACAGAGTATTGTTTCCCAATTTTTCCAATATTTTTTTTGGCGGCTTTTTATAACGCCGACGAATGAAAATAAAATATCACAGTAGTAGCAACTGTTATCAAGTGACGTATGGTTTCCATAGCCAACTTTTCAATTTTTGGCTTTCATTTTGCTTCCACGGCCTACTCGGTGAATTTCAATAATAATTTTTTTCTGATCTAGTTTCTAGTTAGATACCAACTTGTGATATGTCATTAGAAAGGGAATTGAATGCTGAATAAAGCGAAAAGAAAAAAAAAATAGGGTTTCCATTGAAAATAAGAAAGTTGATGTTACTTCCGGTCAGACCGGAAGTTAACTTCGACATGTCAATATGCTCAAATTCTAGCTCTTATGTCATTACATCGACGCTCCAAATTTCACAAACCTACTTCATGCAATAACTGAGATATTCCGTAGGCAATACTTCCGTAGCCACCCGGTATATCAAATTACTGAATTGAGAGTTGAATAATAGTTGAAAACCATTATTTTTATTCCATTTTACAGAAATAGGTTACTTGGGAAACATATAAAGGGTGTCACTCCATTGGAATACGGGTGTGAAATATCATTGCGAAACGAACTACAGAGTGGTAGGAATTTTGGAAAAAAAATGGAAATATTGATTTTGGTTTTGGACTAGATAAGAGCCTTAAGAAGTCAGTTTTGACACACTGGAGTGCAAGACGTTAGATTATACCCTGTAATAAATTGAACAGTAATTTATCTGAAGAAACAAAATGAAGACAATATTTCACCATCTAAAATAATTGAATATTCAACATGTAGAATCGGGTGTACTTGGCGAAAAGCCATAATTTTATTAAATGGAAATGTAATATACATAAATTATCCAGCCTTTCGCAAATGTTCTATACTTACTACAGAAGTTTTGTCGATAAAAATGTAATTGAAAATATTCCAAACCCCTATACGACAGACGAATCACCTCTGGTCAACGCCCGTCGAAGTTTCTACATACTAATTTCATGGTTCTGTCGATCATCAATCCGGTCGGAATAGAGTCACTTCTAATCTGTTGCCTGAAAGATCACGGACACAATATGAAATTGCTTGTAATGGAATCATCGAATTGAGTCAAATGAAGAAAGTTGAAGGCAAGTACACTGAAAGCGTACTTTTAGTTCATTTCTATTCTATAGAGCATTGAAGTTTCAAGATTTCTTTCTTGCTCCTGAGCACCCTGTATTTATTACGTTATTGTACAATTATGGGTATCTCAATACTCTCGATTTTCCCAATTTCATTTAGATCTTCACGAGTGCAGAAGAAAACGTTTTCTTTTCGAAATGTCATGCTCGGCATAGATTTCAAGTGTATTTAAATCGTTCGAAGTGGGTGGGATGACGACAGAAGTTTGTATAACTATTAGGTGATTGTGTTTTTGCAATAAACCGCTTCCTGAACAACCAATTCTTATTAAGAATTTACTATATTATCATCTAGTAAAAATATGAATTATTGATAAGTAAGCAGAACGGAATGCTTTCCGTAAAGCAATCCAGTTTCTCAATGAAACATGCCGGAGATTCTAATTCAACTTAACAATACACGAATTAGAGCAATAAACCGAGAACCAACTCCTGAGTTCTAAAAGTTTGATCTAATTGTAGACTTTTCGAGAACTCGTGGAAGTAATTATTGAAACTACCAGAAGTCATCAGACATGTTATGCGAAATAAAATAATACTTTACCAAATTTCGATGTGAAAATACTAGAGTGAAATGATGGCATGTGTCTACAAAATTGAAGTGCACTTTTAGGTAGGTACTGATAATACATTCCAAGTTATCAAAGTTGTGCTTGAAATAGTTCACCATTATACATGTTTGATGAATTGATTTCTGTTGTCCCCATTCCTGATGTAATTGTCTTCAGTTAATAAATATTATACAGAATTTCGATTTCGAAGCTGAAATGCTAGCGACAAATAGTGTCTACAACAAAATTGGACGTGCACTTATTTGTGTACTAATAATTTATAATATTCCATCAAATTGCTGCTTGAAATAGTTACCATTAACAGATGTTTAATGTTTGCCCTCATTCCAGATATAATTCAGTTGATACTGTTTTGTTTCATGAAAAATTATCAGATAGGGGAGCATTGGGGAATATCGACTACTTAAGAAAATCTCATAATAAATTGCATCAATAAAATACAAAAGTATTCAAAAACGTACAGATTCCTAGCAAATACATTCTTGCATAAAAAGTCTATAAAAAATTTGTCATGAGTACGATATTTTTTGTTAAATAAGGTAAAACAAAAAATGATCAAAGTAATGGGTAAAATCGATCAATCAGGTAATATCGACTAAGGCAACAGATTAATGTTAAACTAATTTTATTAATCGTAAACATTACATTTTTGGTGGAAAACAGTAAGATGTTCAGCAACAACAATTTTTGCAAATATAATCTAACGCTTTTTCTGCGACAGTGCACTTTGAATGCGCCATTACTCCTCATGAACGACAGCGCCACCAAACTTCATTGTTGGCTCCAAATTCATCACAATTGCAACAGAGATCTTCATTTTCTTCTTTTCTGTATAATAGTTGTCTGTTGTACTTTTTCTAACTCGTTTTTCAATGGAACAAATATTTTTCTTGACATATTTTATTTTATTTTTTTTCTCGTTTAAATTCTAATTCCTCCTTCATTGGTTTTACTGTTGATTACTGCAGAATGCTGTTTTTTTTATGTTTTCCATTGTACTTTTGGTGATGGACAGCAGAATATTGATTAGCGAAAAATTAATGTTCACTTGAAAGTATAATATCGATCACCGACGGGTAATATCGATCATTCTAGTCGATATTTCCCGAATTGTGAATATCAACCTTAAAATATATACCCAGACAAGTTATTGAAAAAAAAACAAGTGAACATGCAAGTAGGAATCACACAACACATAAGTGCATTTATTAACGTCAATTCAGATTATATCGCCCGCAGATGATTTTCATCGGAAAACATTACCTAGTACAACCTCAAGAAGTTTTCAAGGATGAATCACGAGTACTTTTAAATGAATTGGGGATTTCGATGATAAAAACTCTCGAACTCTCATATGAGATATGATATAGGATAATGGTGTTATTGCAATAATCATTCGATCAATCCAGTCTTTGTATTATAAAAGGGATCTTTGCGATATTTATGTAAGGTCAAATCGACTGAACACTGTAAACCCCTCTTCGTAACAGAGCGAATATTAACGTTATGCTTTACTCACAAAAAATAAAAAATTTATATCATCCTTGATGCCCACATCATCCGCAATAATACTTGTTTGCTGCTCCCGAAAATTATACCGCACAAAAAAATCACAAAATAGTCACAAAATAGTTCACTGGTTTATGGGGAGCTGTGTGGATCTGATGCAACCAGCTCTCACAGACGTACAGATGTGATGGCTCAGAATACCACTGTTCTTCCTTTCACCAGAAAAAATCCAGGGACCAACAGAGCTCCTGTGGCAGATCATGGGGACTTAAACCCAAACTATCCCTAAGATTAAACACAGCGGTAGTGAGGCCTTTGATGATGTACGGAGCTCTGCTGTGGTGGCCAAAGATAGAAAGTGATAACCAGAGAAATGTTCACAAAGACTGGCCATGCTCGAAGTCACTATGTCCAGAATGTCAACGATTAGTCTGGATGAATCTCCTGCTTATGGAAGCCCGTTTGAGGACAAAATACGAAGGTATGGATTGAGAACCATCATGAATCTTCCTGGGAAAATATCTAAGGCAATACTCATGGAATCATGTAAAACACCTCGAATTGAGTCAGAATTCTCTCAGGTAGGTGGTAGAGCATCTGACAGAGCCTGCATCTGATGGGGATGGATCAACTATGCAGGTTCTGCATAGTGGAAGGACGGATATACTGTTTTGATGCGAAGCTCTTCGGACACTGTATTGCAGAAGATTTCGTGAGAAATCTCTAGGACTCCAGAGATCCAGAGTACTCCCCAGCGCCATCTATCGGTAATATCATTCCATCAGTCGAAACATCATTTGGCCTATTTTTAAAAGCCGAACAGTTCAAACATTGAACAGAAGGAAAAACTCCGAATAAAAAGCAGCACTGTATTTGAAATCCATGTTTTTGAAATCTATGAATCAGCTGAGTTTAAAAGGAAACAAACCGTTTTTGCCACTCACACATTATGGTGCGACAAACTCAAATAACGATTGCGTAATTCAATGTTATTTAGTATGGATTCATGCAGCACCAATTAACAATTATCAAGGAACAATTATCAATTAACAATCAACAAGTATTACAATGAATGCATTCATGCAGACAATTAACAATTATCAAGTAACATGTAGAAGTTGGCCTATTTTTATCTTCCTCCTCTAATTGAACGAGATTTTCCTCTAGTGCGCAACTAGTACGCAGATGATCGTGGATTGGTCAGTATAATGACGGAAAGCAATCAAAATTAACAAAAAAAATATTTGAGTATCTTCCATTTCAATGACTATCGTGAATGCACAAAATTGATTATATACTTTCGGATAACGAATAGAATCTGAATGTTTAAAGTGAGGTTAACTTAAATAGCACGGATCTGCTTTGTGCGCATGATTTTTATTCCGATATGAAAATAATTTGTTCAGTTTACCTTTAACTAACCTGGACTGTAGATAGTCAAAAGAGTATCTGGTGTTGTCCACTATCAGGTTAGTTCCTCTCAACTTCTTAGAACACTCCAAACCTTAGGCTACAATAAGTTAAATTTCAGGAAAGTTTCAAATTACAGCTTACTTTACCAATACATGGACATAAAAACAAAAAACAACGGTTGAGTGAAAAATTTACCGGCTTAGGGCCCGAAGACTATCTCCGCATATTATATGAACGCATCATGTGTTTCTGTAATTACAAAAAATCATAGGTTTATCATTAATTACAACAAAACATTCTATTTCTGAATTGTGGAAAAAATTTGCCACACTATACCTAGGTAATAAACAACTCAATTAATTTACATTTAATTTTCATTCCACTATCATGACTTACTTTTTCACAACTGAAACTTTTTTCTGAATTATATAAAATTTTATGAGCAGTTAGCATTCCGTTTTTAAAACCCACGAGAGAGTTCTCTGAAATCGCAAAATATGCAGAGACTTGTGTATTTTGTTCATTTGCAGTACTAAGCTGGAAATCCTGCGGGAAATGGGGAAATTCTCGTATCTCGTTCGAATTTATTTTGTCACGTCCAAGTCTGGATTATCCACTCTAACACATAATATTCTCGAATTCTCCCTGAATGTCTGACTGAACACAATACGTTGTACTGTAATGTTGCTTATTTGAGTGAAATGGGCAAATTCAGCACCATTCTTCTTCATCACGTATACATTACGGTATATTTCCTATGACTAGAATTTGCATTTACTGCAGCAAGTTACTTATCTCTGGAATCAATATATGGTGATGATGAAATGGATGAAATAGTATAATAAATTGATAGAGGCGGCCTAATAGGTACCGTAATTTCTAGTGGAAGGTTGGGTGTGCTTCGGAATCTTCTGTTCGATTAAGATTTTCCATTGATCTTTCCATTGGAGAAATGTGTACCAAGAATAACTACCAACATACAGGATGTCCGATACAAGTGTTATCTTGAAGTTATGTTTATTCAAATTGAACACTTTATATTTTTTACTTCATTGACTTTTTTGGACAAATATGGGGTTGTATTGGTTTTTCCTGTAATAAACAAAGACTCCGAACCATCATTTGTAACTATAAATAGACAAGAGGTGTTAGATTTTACTATCAGCTTAAACTTCCTGAACAACGAAAGCTACAGACTAAAGCGGATACAAAAATTCCCTTCAGTGGTACATTGAAGCCGAATTCACTACAATCATCATTGTGATAAGATAGATGCTGCAATTTGTGATGCTGTAGTCTCCTCATATCAGGAAAACTGTCCACTGAGAACCAAAGAAGGTGAACTTTCCATGGTGGAACAAAAGCCTTGAGAAATCAAGAAAAGAAGGTCGACGACTATTCAATCGAGCTAAAGAGTCAGACAACTGGGAACCCTAAAGGGCTAGTATAACGAACCACAACAAGGCCATCAGAAAGGCAAAGCGGGAATCTTGTAGGAAATTCTGTGAGAGTATATCCGACATACCTCTAGTGTACGATACTATTTTACATTTTGACACATTAAGTGATAAGTCATTATCATTACAGTACCTATAGATTGCATCAATTATGCACTGGAACTTTTTTGTGTCCTCTAACGATGCTATTTTGAGAAACACTTTCAAGTCATCTGCATAAAGGAGAAATTTTGCACCTTCAAGATAGTCATTAATATCATTAATGAACATGACAAAAAGCAACGGTCCTAATATCAAACCTTGGGGTACACCCGAGGTACTAATAAAACTCTCAGACTGATAGTTGTTGAATTTAATAAAGTTACTTCGATTTGTCAGATACGATTTTATGAATGCAACAAATTTTTCATCAAACGAATATGATGTTAACTTATTCAGCAAAACATTGTAATTTACCTTATCAAATGCTTTTGCTAGGTCCATGTAAATGGTATCAATTTGACAGTTAGATATTTCTTTGGAGACATACTCACTGAAAACATAAAAGTTTGTTGTGGTAGATTTCCTATTTATGAACCCATGTTGTTCCTCTAAGAGTACTGCAGATACGTGACAATTAATTTTTTTATGCATTGTCTTTCCAAATATTTTTGAAGGTGATGGTAAAATAGTGATAGTCTATAGTTTTACCAGATTTATGAATGGCAATTATACGTCCAACTTTAAAACTTTCAGGAAACATATTAGACTCCAACGATCTATTGAAAATAATTTGTAATGGTAAAGATAATAGGTCAGCGTATGCTTTGAAGAAGTAGGCTGGTATTCCATCAACCCACAATGCAGCCTTGGGTTTCAATGATCGGATGGCCTCTAAAATATCATATTATTCAATGTTTTTGATTTGTAAATTAGTAAGACCATAGTCTTTATGTTCGGTTTCCGTAGGGATGAGTGTACTTTCACTATATACTGACTTGAAGTATTGAGCATAAGCATTGGCTATATCTTTATCTGATTTTAAGATTTCATTATTATAATTAAATCTATTCGGTATGGATGAGTTACTCTTTTTTTATTTCATATGATATCAAAAGTGGGCCGCACAAACCCACACCCCAAATCCGTTCGACCAATCAGCCTATCATCCTTTCTGTTGAAAGGACTTGAAAGGATCCTGGACGGACATATCAGACGGAACGGTCTATGCACGCTTCCTCTGAATGAACCGGCAAATCGACATATTTAGCATTACATAACGTTGTAGAGAAAACCACCCAATTACTCAATAACAAGAAAATTGCAATGGGCATATTTTCTCGATACTGAAGGAGCATTCGATAACGCACTACCAAACTGTGTAATAAGGTCAGCTTTGACTAAAAGAAGAATTGAACTAACCATATCGGTCGGTGGCTCAGTGGCTAAGGTCTCTAGCGGTGGAACTTCTAGCTCGCATCAGACAGGCGTTCGAGGCTCGGGTACGGAATCTTTTTTCTCAAGTACACGGGTCTCTCCAGGTAGCCACATGCCTTGATGTGAATCAAGCGTGATGTGAGTTGCCTTGATGCCAATTCCGTCGTCTGGTGCTAGCTTGAAGTACGCACCGACCAACCGGGGTGGTGCTGTAGGTTTTTCGGGTGTTCCTACAGCTGCAAAGTGAATACACTACCGACAATATCAGTAAGTCGCCCCGGAGCGCCACGGCAAATAATAATAATAGCCGTCCTCTACCCGCACAGGCTATGCCTTCGGGTACACTCTACGAATGTTTATGAGGGAGTATTATTATTATATCAGGCCGGATCTATGCCATGCTCATGAACCGGAATGCCACTACATCTCTTCAAGATGAGGTCATTAGGTTCAGGGTCTCCAGGGGATGCCCACTAGGTGGGATACTTTCCTCTCGCTTATGGTCACTCCTAATGGACAACCTGCTCAATGTCCTCGAGAAGAGAGGGATGCAGCTTCAGGCTTATGCAGACGACCTTGTCATTCTAGCATGGACCACGTCGGGACGGGTAGCCTTTAATATCCTCCAAAGAACATTGGACGACGTTCACAGTTGGTGCCAGAGGAAACAGATATCTGTCAACCCTAGCAAAACTGTGATAATACTTTTTACCAGATCAAGGAGTCTGAAAGACCTAACTTCACTTTCTTTCAATGACAAGATTATTTCATTTGAAGCAGTAGTAAAATATCTAAAGATCACTCTTAATGAAAAACTCACATGGAACGCTCATTTGAAAAAGATTCTTCACAAAGCCAGCATATCCTCATGGACTTGTGGGAGGATTTGTGGAAAATCTTGGACCTAGGCAAATCCACTGGATAAATGTGATGGTTGTTAGACCAATGTGATGACCGAAAACTTCACAGCGATCGGCCGAGGTAAACCTCTCAGACTTGTCTGGCGATCACTGGTGCCATCAGCACCACACCGTCAGCAGCTCTGGAAATCCTACTAGACCTATCTCCTCTCCACATCTTCCTGTAGAGAGAGGCTAGATGGACAACCTGCAGAATCAGGCATATTGCCAATTGTGTGCAACAGACTTATACAGAGCGTAGCTGACTGCCGATTGACACTGAAAGTCACAGCATACTGGGAATGACCTCTGATATAATGCCTCCAAAACTGAATTTTGACCTGCCTTATACCGTTCTATTTTCAAAGTGAGACGATTGGGTCCTCCAAGAAGAGGAACTACTGGGAGCAGATACTGTTGGTCAATGATTAGTAATAAGAAATTTTCTTCACCAAATACCTCCAAAAATAGTATATTTTTATTTCATATTCATAAATTTACCGAATGGCACACAACTTGGGATCACTTTTTTCAAATTTTTTTAAAATAGAATAACCTGCAGATGAGGCCATGACAGAATTATGCACACTACAAGCTTCCAGAAAATGTAGAGTTTGTCTACTTGATTTTCATCAGAAATGTATCTTATTCTCGAGGAATGTATGAAAAATGTCATAAAAGCAATAATGATGTTTGTATTCAATGATAGACAAATACGACAACAAAATAATCTCAACAAAAGTTAGAAAGCGTCTGTCCTCCATTTTTACCTATGCACAAATTCAGTCTTTCTCCAATGGCTCTTTGAACTTCAGCCAAAGTTGATCTTGCAATAGAGCGGCAAATTCCTCTAATTCTATTTTTCTTTCAGCGTCATTGGTTTCTCGCTGTGGACCTATTCCTCAACATATCGCCAGATTATAGAAATCTAAGGACATCAGGTCTTAGGACATTGTCTTCAAAAATGTATTATTTGCAACTTTCCTTGTAGTTACGTGAAAATTCACGTTCACGACGTCATCGCTAATTTATTCTTTTTCTTTCACGTTTTTTCACTTCTTGTGCTTCATACTTTCTTTTTCCCCGAACCTTTTCTTCGAAAACTCTCGAGCCGCACATTTCTTGAATCAGTATATTGAACTGCATACATTCTACTGGCTAAAGGTAGTTTGTGTAACATCTTCCCGTAATTTAGATCATTTTATTAATCATATCAAATCAGTCTTGGGACATTTGAATGTTACAGAAATTGTCAACAAACGTGATATTTAATTATATAGGTGAATTTATAGTTGAAATTATCCACCGAGGAAATGATAAACATGATCTACATTTTGGGTAACTGTGACAGAAATTGTTATTAGCCAGTAAAATTCAAGGAAGTTTTCGGAGGGCTAAAGAAAGAATAATGAATGAATTAGCGGTAATGCTTTCAACAGTTGAGAATCCCCATATTAGTACGAGGGAAATTGCAAGAGAGCTGGATATAAGTCAAACTTATATTGATCAAGATTGATTAAGAGTTCGCAATTGCGAAAACATATCAAGTTTCATTCTCAAGGAACCAAATTTTCTGAAATACTTTGTGATTAGTGATGAGTCAACATTCAAAAGTAATAGGATGGTTATTAGACACAATTGCCACAACTACTTGAGAGATAATCTCCATTGGGATATTTATTTATTTATTTATTCAGCCACATTTGTGGAAAGTCAGTTAAAATTAAAATATACGTACAAAAAAACAATACAACAGTTACATTTCTCTCTTACATTTTTTTTTATAATTTTTTATTATTTAAAATTAAAGCGGTGAAGACTGGTCCCCTATGGCATATGTGACATTTTTCATTATGAAGTATTCCATGATCTCACATCAGCCTCCAAATACTCCCCCGCCGAGTAGAAGCAGTGTGACAGCAAACATTTTCGAATGAGTGTCTTGAACTTATGAGTAGGTAATTCTTTAATATGCACTGGCAATTTATTATATAACTCTACGTCTATGGTATTGCGTTCAGAAGTCATTAAACGATGTCTGGTTGGTAGAATAAAATTACAATTTCTTGTGGTATAATTGTGAAATGTATTATTTCTTTGAAGTTTTTCTTTATTCCTATGAATATCCTGCAAACAATTGAGAATGTAAATACACGGTAAAGTGACTATTTCAAGTTTTTTGAATATGGGGCGACAGCTGTCTCTATAATTGGCTTTAGATATTATTCGTATAGCTCGTTTCTGGAGTCTAAAGATTCTCACAGAGTGTACAGCGTTTCCCCATAGAGTTACACCGTAGTTAATGTGGGAGTGAAATAAGCCAAAGTTTCAAAACTGTCAGGTTAGCAAATTTGCTCAGATTCCGTAGAATGAAGATAGTTGAGTTTAATTTTTTACTTAGGTGCGCAATATGCGCTGACCAGTTTAATTTGTCATCCATGACATTTCCAAGTAGTTTAACTTCTGAACTGTTGGCAATCGTATTGTTGGTTGAGAAAACAATATTTTGTGATTTGTTTTTATTGAGTTTCAAGCAATTAGCAATGAACCATGTTTCGGCCTTTCCTGAAAAATCTTGTGAAGTTTTTCAAGTAATCTAGTTTCTTGTCAGAAGAATAAAGAGAGCAATCATCTGCATAACGAATACATTTAGTTGGACACATGCAATGGAATATGTTATTGATAAAGACAATAAATAAAAGTGGGCCAAGGATAGAACCTTGAGGTACCCCAAAATGAATGTTTTCAATTTCAGAATAGCTGTTGTCAGTGAGGACAGCTTGTTTCCTGCCATTCAAGTATGATTCGAATAATTTCCATACAGTACCGCGTATACCATAAAATTGTAGTTTATCTAATAGTACTGTTTGAGAAACACAGTCGAAGGCCTTGCTCAAGTAACACATAGACACAACCGTATGTTGACCCGCCTCAAAACCCTCGACTATATCAGCCACAAGTCTTTGTATTGCTTGAACAGTGGAACAGCCCTGTCTGAAACCGAACTGGCCCTCATGTAGAGTTTTATTTATAAAAAAGAACGAAATTAAACGACCTTTTAGAATAATTTCAAAAATTTTACCGGAAATTGGTATTATCGATATTGGTCGGTAGTTATCAATAGTATTTTTGTCGCCTTTTTTGAATATAGGTATCACTTTAGTTAACTTGAACTCATCAGGGAAGATTCCATTGGAGATACAATAATTGAAGAGAATAGTCAAAGGTTCTAGCAGAAAAAAACAAGTGCTTTTTATTATTTTGCTCGTCATTTCGTACATATCAGGACAAGATGAATTTTTCAGTTGTAGAATGGCTTGAAGAACTTCATTTTCAGTTACTGGATGGAGAAAAAGTGAGTCTTAAGGTGATTTCAGGGGGTCAAAAAAGTTGGGTGCATTCTGATCGCAATCAGGTAGTGAACTTATAATATCACTTGAAACAATAATAAAAAAACTATTGAACTCGTCAGGAGTTATATTCACTTCTTTCATTATAATTTTTTTACCTCTATTGCTTTCTGTGTTTATCAAACTCCAGCATGTTTTTGCTAAATTGTCAGATTTCAATATCAACTGATTATAAGCTTCAGCTTTGCTTTTTTTTATATCTTGATTGTATCTCGATTTGAACTTATTGTAGTAATTTTTGAAGAAATTATCATTCGAGCTGTCCGAAATTGTTTTTAAGATCGAGAGAAAGTCTCTCATTTTTCTCACGTTTTCATCAAAAAATTTCAATTTAGGATTGCCGTTGTCAAATATCCTTTTCAAAGGACAATTTTGTGTGATTAAAGCATTGTAAAGAGTTATTAGATAATCAGAAATTTTTGGAAGAAAAATTGGATAGAGTAAAAATATCTAGGGTGTTTTATTTGAGAAAACAAAACTTTGAAAAGTCACACATTTCTCGAACACCCTGTATGTTAGCAGTTATTTCTGGATAATAGCTTATATTGCTCTCCACAACGTCTATTTTAAACATTTTTCCTATATAAAATAGGGAAGTAGCTATCGTCTACCCACGTATCGTTGATACACCCTGTATATTAGCTTCCACGCAAAAGAGGAATTCTTTCAAAAATTCTAAATCTTTTATCATTTTATACCCCACCATCTTCTTATCCTCATTCACCACAAGTTCGCTGAATATTTTCTAAATAGCCATTTAACAATTTTTAAATCACAGGCCCTTCTAAAAATTGTACGAAGTTCAATTACAAGAGTGTTTTTTTGAAACAACTGAGTGAACCTTTTTACTACAACTTTATTCTGTACTGTAAGTACACCAAGTATTTTCAGCGATCGTACTTATATGGAATTTTGCATCCTTGGTTTCGTCGTTTCGCTTTCGACGATCTGATTTGAATTACAAACAAAAACCACAATTTGACCAGCAATAACCAAGCATATCCAAATCTTCCAAGCCGAAGTAATTTCGTGAAACCATCGTATCGGAAACTCTTGATTAATTATGCGGAACAGAGACGTTTATACTCTTGTCAGGAGTGAAATATATTCAAGGAAGCAACGAGAATTTGTCTGATATCGGTCGAAAGTTTTGTGATAAATTTTCTCGTTCCTGTGATACCTGCTGGGAATATTGCTTTTCACTTACTTGATTGGATAGGTGAGGATCCTTGAAATGTATGAGGTTTTTACAGGAGTATCTATTGTTATGTAATGTCGAAGCTATTTATTCTGTTTCCATTGCAGCTTTACAATACAATTTTATTTCAAACATGTCCTTGTTTATTTCTGTTACTTCAGCGTAATTATAACGTTTTATTCATAAAACGATATAATTACGCTCATTATAATATTTAATTACTTCATACCACTACTTTACCGATAGTGTTGAACTTCCTTCCATAGTTTCTTCAACATAAGTATTTGCGAAATATAGTATTGATTAGTACAATAGATCAAAACCCACTTGATTCTGTAAACTAAAAATTAAGTTACCTCTTGAAAGGGATGCAAATCCGAGATACGTTTTTGGAAATGACATAATAGTAATAGACAGATAGATGGAAATTTGATAATCAGGAACCATTATACTGTCACGAACTGTAGCCAAACCTGACTGCCTCTGGCCATATGCCTTTCGAAGAAATATTTCTAGTAGATTCGAGATTGCCCCCTCTCTAAATGTGGGATGCAGAAATACGAATAATCGAGGGCGTTCTGAACTATAAGAGTGACCTTTCTTGTCGGTTCTAGAAGGCTTGCAACTCATCGAGAAGGACTCTGCTGGGTATAAAGGAAGAAGTTGAATGCATAGCTGATCATTTAGCTAAATATAGAAATGCATACCAATAATCAGTATCGGTGCGAAATTAATCAGTTAATTTGTGATATTTTACCAATGAAAAAAATAATTTGTAAACAGTAATGTGCATTTTCATCACAATACATTGAATTGACAAGTCAAGAAATAAGTGTGACTTAAATTGTGACGTGGAGAAAGATGAAATTGAATTTGTATATAGTCACAAGTGAACACAGAATACTGAAAACCATACCTAATGAACTATTGCATGTTGTAGAATGCAGTGAGGATGGAGATTTTTTTCAACTCTAGCTCGAACTTGAATAGGTTCGATACTTATAAATCCATATCATTTATTACATTCGCGAAATATTTCGCTTCACTGTCACAATTTTGATAAATTGAATTAGCGGGAACTTACCCATTCCTATCTCAATTCCTATAAGCCCAAATTATATTAATTGAGAATAACAATATAGTTGGAAATTTCGTTACTTAATTGAGAAAATTAATTCAACAAAGGGGAATTATTGAGATCCACATTGAATGAACAATCTGAATTTTACAGTTCTATAATTTCTAAGAATTTCAAAAAGTTAAGCCTAATACCTATTTCTGATATTAAGAATTTCGAAGTTCATCAAAGTTATCACCTTCGGTAGTAAATTCGGTGGAAACTGAATCGTGTTTATCGTAGTTTTCATATTATGGATTTCCATCCAGGGCCGTCTATAATAATAACTATCAAGCAGCAGAGTTAGCTCTTAGTTATTGCCCGTAGTCAACAAATAAGTGCTCCCTTCCACTCAACCTCAACCAAATGAAATGTAATGAAATCATGAATTACATTAATACATATACATACTTATGCATTACATATGGAATATTGTGCAACTGTGTCACACTGTAATAAGAAGAAAATTGTAAATTCTATCAAGAATATATCTAAGAACAATTTGACGTCAAAAATGTACATGCGATATTGAGAGTTTTTTCATCTTATATTTAAAGCTAGGTATACTTAAAATCTTCAGTTCGTCAGGAATCCGGTTGTAGAGTTGCGTAATCGAAAAAGAGAAAGACGATCGGTATGACGAAGTGGTATGCAAAGGTGGTGTGAGTCGAGATTTGAATCTTACATTCAGGTTGTGAATATCTGTGCGGAATCTAATCTTCTCATGAAGATAGGGGGGTGTTTTTGTCAAAATGATTTTATGGAAAAGTATACTGGAATGTAAAAACCTCCTCGTTCCTAAATTTAGCCATCCAATATCATGCAGGTGACGAGATATGTGAGCACGTCTACCCAATCTACAGATCAAACGAACACAAGAGATTTGAATAAGCTGCAAATGCTGATTGTCTCTTCTTGATATGGCGGGGCCATAGATGGTGTCTGCATAGTTCAAATGCGACAAAACTAAGGACTCGTATAAAGTTATTTTGTTTCTTCTTTCAAGGATTTTCCTATTGGCATAAATCAGTTTCAGATTGCAGAATTCTCTCCTGATTATCATATTGACATGGCCTGTGAAATTGAGGGACGTATCCAGGATAACTCCCAAGTTTTTAGCCTGATCAGTGAATGGAAGTGTTATGTTCCCCACACTAATATCCATAGAATTTACGCAACGAATTCGAGCTTTCTTTCTGCCAAATAACATAGCGATAGATTTAGAGAGATTAGTACTTAAACAAAACTTACTCGAGATAGATAGGAGGGACTCCAAGTCTGAATTCAACTGCCTGTTCGCTTCGTTCAAATCATTTTCATTGAATGATATGTAGAGCTGCGTGTCATCCGCATAGAAATCACACTTGCTGAACTGTATATGTTTCTGATTCATGGGTGTAAAGGGAGAATAGCACAGGACCAAGTATTAAACCCTGTGGAACACCGTCCTTTACAGTCAGGAAATCGGAGCTAGTTCTTTCTACCACCGCTTGACGTCGATTGAATAAGTAGGCTTGAAGAAATGATACAGCATCAGCGGAAAACCCTATATAATGCAAGATTGTCAGCGATAGCTGGTGGTTAATTCTATCGAAGGTTTTAGAATAATCGAGCATAACGAGATTGGTCAGTTGTTTACGATCAGTTGCGGTGAAAATGTCATCTGTGACTTTGAATAGAGCCGTAACACAGCTGTGCTGCGGCCTGAAACCGGACTGACAAGATGGGATGATACTGTATTCATCTAAATGGTAGCGCATTTTCTGAAAAATAGTTTTTTCTAAAGCTTTAGACAGCGTGCAAAGAATACTTATAGGCCGGAGCGATTTCAGTTCTTGTGGATTGGGAATTTTAGGTAGTGGAATTATATTCGCCTTTTTCCAGATAGACGGAAAAAAATTTTTATTAATGCAAAAATTGAAAATATGGCAAATCACGGGAAGAATGACTGGGCAGCAGTGAAGTAACATTGTAATATTGACTTTATCGACTCCAGTGGCTTTCGATTTGATTGACAAGAGAATTTTATAAATATCTGTCTCAGTTGTTGGGAAGAAAAATAACTGGTTTACGCCCTCACGAATAGTATTCGAATAATGATTGATTACCTCCAAGTCGGGAGAGAGATCATTTCTTGAATGTTCAACAAAATATTCATTAATTTCCGATGGGTTTTTTAAGTGATGGGGAATAGTTATGGGGGTGCTTTTAGAGTAAATATTAAAATTTTTCAGCTCTATCCAGAAGTTTTTATTATTATGGTTTTGAGCGATTCGATACTGCAGGTATGCTTTTTTCTCACGTATGATAGCGTACTTAGTTACATTCTTCATTTCTTTATAAAACTCCCAGTATTTTGTCAGCTTCGATCGTTTGTATTTTGTAAATGCTCTATCTCTGAGTGTCATCATTTTTTTTATGACATACTTGATCCAGGGTGCTTTCGGGCGACTAATCTTGACTGTTCTTATGGGTGCGTGATAGTCAAAGAGATTTAACAGTTTTTCATTTAATAAGAGGACTTTTTCGTCTATATTATCGAGTTAGCATTCACAGGTTAGTGCTAGAAAATCTATATTGATTTGAGGATCATGTACCCTTATAGATTTGAAAAGGACAAAATAGTTAATCAATTATTTTTTTTTTTTCAATTTGATTCAATTTCAATGCGATTCCTACATTTGGAAATGTGTCTTAATTTTTGTTTGTCTTCAAAAAGATAATAAATTTTCAATATACTATTAGTTCTTTCATTTTCACCATGAACAATTTTCAAATATTCTGTTGAATGCATACATTCTATTTCCTACTTTTTCTAGTTAACGTCTTCATAATTTATTTCAGCAACTTTCACAACTTCTTTCAACTCTTCGGAATTCAGAGATTTCAAGCCAAAAAATGAACCAAAATGTTAACTAATGTTTTTATATGAACAAAATCGCTATTTTAGATTCACGCTGAAGGTATATATTATGGAAAGAAAGATTGTTGAACTGATGGCGCATAGCCACCAAAAAAACTCCGGCATGAGCTTCTACGTCTTGTTCTTTGAGATGAGTTCTCGTATTATATATTTTTTTCTTTGGCGGACGGTTCGAAATTATCAAATTTATCTCTGAGGTTTATGATAATATTATCAAGTGAAGTAAACAAATTGGTTGCAACGTCCAGTGTTATTGTTTCTTTTTGAAGATGATCCGTTGATGTGTCTTTTCTCTTCAATATAGAGCTCCGAATATCCGTCAATATAATGAATTCTGTGTTTCCCATTTTTCTGGAAATACAATAGGGACTCCGTCTCTAATTTCTCAGGCCTATTCTGTATCATTTGTGATGGACTAGAGTGCCCAGTGGGAAAGAGGGGTTTTTCCATGAAGTAACTGCCAAATCGAAAAAAAAATTTGAAAAGGTTAGGTTAGTTTCTCAGTCCATTCGGGAGAATGTTGAATATTGCTGCACTAGAACTTTGTGGAGACTTCATGAAGGTTAAATGTGTAGTGGGCTTCAATCGAAACTAAATTTTCCTCCATGCGTTAGATAGTTGTGAATCTCAGCTTTTTTGGTGCGAAGTTATTTGTATTTATGAATTTATAGAGTACGTGTCGTGTTACTCATTGAGAAGAAGTATTGTGGACTTGTATGATGGAAGCAGAAAGTAACATCAATAGCCGACCACTAGTTCACGTACCGTTGGAAGCCGATGACGACAAGGCACCAACTCCGAAACACTTCCTAATCGGTTCCTCTAGTCCTCTAGTCCAGTTCTGCCTCCCGGTAAATTTTCAGAAAATTACCTCATATCCAGGAAACATTGGAGAGTGGCCCAGTACTATGCAGATTGATTTTGGAAAAGATGGCTTAGAGAATTACTTGCTAACACTGACTAAAAGAACCAAGTGGTTTACCAAAAATCCCTGGAATGTCAAGATTGATAACATAGTTATGTCAGTCGATAAAGATTCACCTAGAAATTGTTGGCCGAAAAGTAAGATTGAAGCTGTCCACCCAATAATGGATGAATATCTAAGGAATGTGGATGTCAAGAAGCAAGCTGGTACCTACCGAAGATCAGTTGTGAAGATGTGATTGCTTCATGTTCTTAGTGGGTGCTGAAGATTATTTTATTTTTGAAATAAAAAAGTTTTTTCAGTACGAGGGGGGAGAATGTCGTTGAAAATTTTATATATGTTCATTATTTATTCTCCTGTATATAATATTAGTTCACTTTTCATGTTTGGTATCCAAGGATATACAAACCAGAAAAAAACGTGATTGGGATAAAGTTGAAAATGTAATAATTTTATTACATTAAAACTTATTAGGAACTCTGAAAATATAAGATTATTCATAAAGGAATTAGTTTTTTACTTACATTCTCCTTACATATTTCCAAGTGTATCCTATCGCCTCAATAATTTCTACATGTTTCTTGAGAACAGTGAGGTTGATCATAAAATATTAAGGTTTCATTTACTATCAGAAAATTAGTACAAGAACATGTCTGTAATTCGATTACAACATAACCACAAAAAACAACGAACGTGATACTCATCCCAATATAAAAAGGTGACTGAATAATATAAAGATACCAATAATCTAAAACGAAATCTCGCAGTGTTCTGTATAGATCTCTACCTCGACCCTCTCATATTTTCTCACAACCTGACATCTTATACTTATTACTTTCCGGAAAATCTCTTCGGTTGGAAATGACACTGCATTGAGGAGATATCCTTTCTATCACACATCAAAAGTTTATCGCCCTCCAGGCCAAACGAAAACTTGTTTCATTCCTTTTATATGGGCAATTTTACCTTTTTCGTTCTTTTATGTCCACTCCACTGATATATCAGAAAACAGGACAAAAATGTTTTTCGACAATAGAAGTCGTTTCTATGAAAAAGATTTCCTTTCAAACACTCGAACGACACATTCGTCAAATGGAAAATTCATCTAGTGGTAAACAAGAAATGGCGGTTCTTTTCTTGAGCTTGGAATGTGAGTAGGAGGTATTGGACAGAATTGCTCAATTTCAGCTCAAATTTTCAAGAATACTCTCAATATTGTTAACTGAAATTCAATTCATATTTATACTCTTGGAAATGTTAATATTCATCAGTAATGAATCATGGTGAGGATTGGCATACCCGAAGAAATTTTTAAGTAAACCGTAGAGAAAAATCAGTGAAAATAGAAATGACTTACCAAGAAACAACGATAATAGTTCAATTTTCACAACGCTGGTTTCAAATTTCAAATAAAAATTATGTTCACAAATAGTTATTTATTATATAAGTGTTTTGGATAGATTTTATTCGCGCAAAAATGTTTATATTTGATTGTTCATCGAATTCCTTTGTGTAAAAATGTGTGAAGTGAAAAATTCAAGAAAATACATAATTCTGTTCCTGATATAATATTTGACGAAGCTGAAGAAGCAACACGCCAATTTTTGCCTGCCAAGTTTAGGGAACATTGTGAAAAAGTATTTTCCGAATTTAATGAATGGAAAGAAAAATGGACGATAATGACAATAAATGAAGAAATCCTGCTATAGCAACACCTAAATTTGAAGAAGTATGCAATTTCATCCATGACATCGAGGTACTCGATGTTCAAGGCCACTATGGCGGTCTATACATGAACATTGTAAAATATAGTTAGTTCACTGCCTATCTCAAGAGACTGTCGAGAGGATAAAAGGCGAAGAAAGCTGAAGTATTGGAAAGAGCACATGTGGAAGAATTTCTGACGAGAGCTTGCTACAGAGAATATTTGTTGATCAAGGTAATAATATCTCGTAACTTTTTAGACAAATCAGGTAATGAACTTTCAAATATTTAGATTGCACTAATTTTGGCAGTATCTGGTGCCTATTGATGCTGTGAATTGACGAATTTGGAAATCTGTTATGTACATACAAGACAGGAGCGCATATCTGCTTGTTTCGATACCAGATACGAAGATTGGCATTTTACGAAAATTCACAATTATAGAAGTAAGATTCTCCATCAATATTGTAGAGACATGTAGAAAATACATGTCCTTACGTCCGAAGAAGTTATCCAACGATAAATTCTTTTTTCGATACACTAATCAGAATCGTAATTCACAACCTGTTGGAATCAACACTTCATCAAAAATTCTTTGCTTAATTTTTGAATGGTGTAAACGCAGAAGCTTATAGCGACCATTGTATGAGGCGCACTTCAACGTCCTTACTGGCTAATGAAGTACTATTGAACGACATGGTGGGTGGAGAAGATTTGCTGTAGCAGTTTGAAGTGGTCATGAACAACCACCAGAACAACACTGAGAACGTTCCTCAACTGGCAATGGATGTACATAGATGGTTGGAGTGGGAGTGGGCGTGACAGTGGTCGTTACAGGGTCAAATTTAAGGATTTTCAAACCCCTTGGTAGGACCCCAAACATCTTCCAATTAGAAGTACATGCTAGAGAGATATATGCCCAGGAATGCCTTGAAAGGGGCACCCGAGAGGCCAAGCACCACTAAAAGCTCTGAAGTCACACATTTGTGCGTCTAAGCCAGGTCACAGAGGCATCAAAGGCAACGAGGAAGAAGACTGCCTCACCAAAGAAGGGGCAAACACACCACTTCCAGGCCCAGAACCCTCCGCTGGACTCTCCAAAGCCCACTCAAAAGAAGAGTTTCGACGGTGGGAATTCGATAGAATGAAATCTCACTGGAATAAATTAGCAGGATAAAGACAAGCGAAAAGGTAGTGAGCCTATCGCCATGGAAAGCCAAACACTGGTCACGCACAAAAAGCCTTGCAGGTCCAGTTGCTTCTAAGGCTGCACAGCCTGCACGACCCCCCTACAATCTACAATGGGGTAACGGAGAGATTCTTCCATTCCTTATGAAATTGATGGATGTTTGGAGGCACAAGGTTTAAAGCTACCACAACTCCCCCTATACCGGGTGACCAAGAGGTGAGGTACGCCCCCCAATTTTTCTATAGTTTCAACGAAACAGGTTTAAAATTTTGTTCGTCGATATATTACTCAAACACGCATACAACTGACGAATGGCGTCAACATTTACGAGAGAAAGGTTGGAGGTAAGATACAGCTGAAAATTGAGCTTCTCGTGTAATTGCAGCAACCATATTTTCCAACAATTATCAAAAATTTCCTCAAAACGGAGTAGTACCCATAAAGAAATGCTCCCAATTGCCATTTCTCATATGGCAATATACTCTTTTCACATTGTCGAATTGAAAAATGATGAATTATCAGATAACTCTAATGAAAATATTTGATTTTTTGTTTATCTTTCGTAGGTTCAAGCCGTCTCTGTTTAAGAATATTCAATTTTGAGAACACTCATAATGAAACATTCCGGATCTCCGAAACTCCAAACACGATTATTTAGATAATGGCTTATCTTCCTTATCAAAATTGAAGAACAGAACATAATGTTTTGACTATAATGTGGAAGGTTGAAAGGACTTTGGGAGTTTTAGAAAATACACCAAACTCACCTCTTCATTAATTTTTTCACCCTCTTTTCCCTCCTCCAATTTAGAAGAATATCATACTCTTTTTCATACCGGATCTTGATTTTTCAAGTTATGAAGACACATTCTGTAATTTTGCTTCTTTCTGTATGTCGTCGGGTATGAAAATTTCAGCGTAATCGTCCATATTTATATACAAATTTATCAACCTCAGTATCAAATGGATATAGACATCGAAATTACAGTAGAAATATTTAATGTTTATTATACGTAACTACGAATACGAATTAAATGTCCTGAAACAACTAGACTAACTGGGTTCGAATTTTTATTATTTTTCAATGTAATGGTTATTTCAGCTTTTTTTGTTAGTGGCTGTTTCAAAAAGAGTCATATTCATTTATTTATCTAAAAATATAAGATCGCTCAATCTATTCGAAATATTATATTCTCTGTTATTAATTGATGGTTTCATGCCGGAGAATTTAGAAAAAACATAATGGAGTAAAATGTCTCTTCCTTCCCGGGTCTTACTGGCCCTGTGGCAGTAAACTGCGCAAGCAGAGGAAAAGTGACATTTTTCTCCCTGGTTAAAAAAGAGCTATTATTGACGGTTTTGTGCAATTCTGTTGCAGAAAAAACTTATTGATCTTGCTCCGGTTATTAATTGATGTATTTTTTTTCAAAATATATCATGGATGAAAGGGTGATTTCTTATCCATTTGCGATTGTACAAGAATCGACGAAATCCGATACGAACTTGTTTTAATTTTCAGTTCTAATACAAAAGTCATCTCGAGCTACCAGAATAAAATAAATCTGATGCGATTACACTCATAATACCACCGACGAATATTCACCGATACAAAAAGTTTGTCCTCTTCGGAGAAAAGACACGTCTGATCTGATCAAGCGAAATTGCATCCAATCTGCATCTGATGGGATTTCTTGCTCCATTAGCCTTTCGTTGTGCGGCCATCTCGAGCATCTTCTCGAATCAAAGTGAGGAGGGGTGGATGTCCCAGATTTTCATCTCATATCCTCGAATTAATAGGGCTGGAAACTTTCACAAATGACATTCAAAGACGGTGAGGAATAGTTCTCCTTCCGATAACTGGGGTGGAATCGAAAGGGGCCCTATATCAATATTCATTGGGTTAATATACTTGACAGGGTTCATTCGATCAAAACAGAATGTTAGAAGCTTGATGCTCATTTGTTTGAAATATCCTTCTGTACAATAATCCTACAGATGCAGATATCTTTCAGAAAACAATAACTTAACTGGGTATAATCAGTACGGACATAGGATTATATTTGACAGGTATGCAGGGAGTCCAAGGACTTCCTCTTCCCTTTTCGGAGTGTATAGAAGGGGTCAAAATATCAACAGTACTTCATAAAACTTTTTTTTCCTTAAGTCGTTCGATACTAAGTTACGAGCCTTGAGGTTGCAAACTGAAAAAGGTTTTCTTTGATAACCTTTCAAGTGAATATCCGACGATATCCAGTCTGAAACCACCATCATTATTTGAAGAGATAATTTTTTACCATATCTTTTCGGGAATGTACAGATGTGGTTAATATATCACCAGTACTTCATATAACTTTTTTTCCTAAAATCTTTCGTTACTGAGTTATGGGCCATTGAATTTACAAAATAAAAAAGGTTTTTCTTTGAAAAATTTTCAAGTGATTATTGAAAATTATTAAAATTTTGGTTTATGATAAAGAAGTGAGTTTCATTCGATGAGGCCTCAAAACTATGAAATGACAGAGATTATTCAATACTTTTCAACATATCAAGATGTTCTGGATGATTTTCTGGGTAATAGTAGTCGTGTGTTTTTTGTTAACATAATAGTGGATGTCTGAGGTTGTGGATGTCTTCGAATAAAAATCTCTTCTTCAACCAACTTCACATACGGGTACTTTTATTCAGAAAAGTGTCCCGGAAACATAAAACGAACAAAGTTCGAGTGTGTTTATAGGAGAGTTCAATTCTAAGAAACAAAATATTTCGTAAAACCGAAAAATGCCTGTCTCTCCACACAATTCCACGAAGTGGAAATTAAGGCAAATATCTGACAGAAAACAACTACTTCCCCCTACGGATATTGAATTATATCTGTCTTCTTTGAGGAATTGTGTGGAGAGACAAGAATTTTTTTGGTTTTACGAAATATTTTGTTTCTTAGAATTGAACTCTCCTATAACTCTCGAACTTTGTTCGTTTTGTGTACTTTTAGTCTCTGCCTGGAGACAGTGCTACCAGGAGGGTTACTTGATCTGTTGGTGGATGGCGCTGCGAATTACTTTATTTCGAGTCGCAGCTCCATTCGTAGACGGATACTATAAGTCTTTTGGATGTTATCATTCATATTTGTGGAATAAGGCGACTCATTTGTCGTCTGACCTATCTTTGCACTGATGAGAGAAAAATAATCTCGAAACATGCATGTATGCAGGTGGTCATTTCCAACAAAAATGAAGGATTAATATTCAAAGGCTTTATAACAAGAAGCACTTGCAATTGTGTCCGTGAGGAACGTTGCACAAATAGAAGACAGATATAATTCAATATCCGTAGGGAAAATAGGTGTTTTCTGTCAGATATTTGCCTTAATATCCACTTTGAGAAATTGTGTGGAGAAACAGGCACTTTTCGGTTTTACGAAATATTTTGTTTCTTAGAATTGAAATCTCCTACTCTCGAACTTTGTTCGTTTTATGTACTTTTGGTCTCTGCCTGGAGACAGTGCTACCAGGAGGGTTACTCGATCTGTTGGCGGATGGCGCTGCGAATTACTTTATAGTGAGTCGCAGCTCCATTCGTAGACGGATACTATAAGGCTTTTGAATGTTATCATTCATATTTGTGGAACAAGACGACTCATATCCATTTGTCGTCTGACCTATCCTTGCACTGATGAGAGGAAAATAACCTAGAAATATGCATGTATACTGGTGGTTATTTCCAACAAAAATGAAGGATTAATATTCAATGGCTTTATAACAAGTTGCACTTGCAATTATGAGTCAGTGAGGAATGTTGCACAAATAGAAACAATATAATTCAATATCCGTAGAGGGAAGTAGTTGTTTTCCTCTAGATATTTGCCTTAATATCCACTTTGTGGAATTGTGTGGAGAGACAGGCATTTTTCGGTTTTACGAAATATTTTGTTTCTGTCCCGGAAACCTTGTTTTTAGGTATGGACCTTCGGGGCACGTCCGTTCCTGACTTTGTGGCAAAACAACTGACTCATGCATGACACCTAATCAAATAACTTTGTGAACAGTAATTTTTTAACTTGGTAACGAAGGATTCTAGGAAAAAAGTTATAAGAAATATTGATTTTATAGTGACCACATTCATAAATTTCTGAAAGGTTCTCTTGGGACACTCTGTATATGCAATGTTCTTCAGGCAGGTCACTATTGCAAGTGTGTCTTAAATCAAAGAACAGGATTCATTGTGTACTTCTGTTATTTTTTAAAAATTGTTTGTTTTGTTAAAATTGTTTTTTCCGTCAACCAGCTGCACACTCTTAAGAGTACAATCCTCAAAAGTCTTCGAAAGACTTGTCCGAGCTAGTGAAGATGCAGCCCTCACCTTTTAACGTGTGATGCCATGCACGAGACCGATGACCATGCTGGGAATCGAACCTATGACCCTTAGATTAAGAGACAAGCGCTCTACCATCATGACCATTACGGCCCATCTATGAGTGTACATTCATCTTTTACATCATCGGTAGTTATCAGCTTTCTAATAAAAAATTATAGCTCACATCTATATTCACATTTTGTTTAGACATACAGTGCCTGTCGAAAAGTTTGATACAAATGGGGAAGTATGTTATTGGAGTATTGAGAATTTTTTGGGGAATCAGTAGTGCATGTCGGAATACCTGAAAATCGATTTTGTCACATTTCACGTGATCACTGGTATGGCGGCAGATTGAAAAATATTACTTCGATAAGACTGAAAATAGGGTAAGATATCGAGGTATTGAGAAAAGTTATTGGAATTCAATTTTACATACAATACAATAATTCGAGAAACTAGAAAATAACATTTTATACATTTCTTTCAATAACAAATATCAATTTTTTTTCTTCTGATTACCTTACCTTACTGTAACGGAACATACGTATTTCGAGAATAACGACAGAACTTTTCCACTTACTTATTCCACGCCCCCGATGAAAGTAATTTAAAAAAAAATGTTTTTGTCAAGACTCTCGCTGTTACATTGGTTCGTATCTGACAGTTATATTAGAATTCCACGGTTATGGTGATAATGATAATACGATAATCGTGCCTTATCATCAAAACTTGATTATAGTCAGGAAACTACGATGTATTTAGGTTGCCATATCATCATAATGTTTCGACTTCTGAGGGCTGACGTTCATTGAGGGAAAACAGCTGGTTAACAGAGAAAACAATTTTAAATTATTTAAACAATTCTGACAAAAATATTATTTTTTCAATTTAGTGCCAATTCAATAAAGAAAATGAAAAATTCTGTAATTTTCATCGAAATACAAATATTCTACTATAGTCAAGATATTCAAATGAAACAAAATTTACATTGCAAAATATTCCAAACAATTTTCTCAAATTGTTGCTTGAAACTATAAAAGTACACTCGAAGCTACTTTTTCGTATAACTCTTTTTAATATCTTGCCATGTTATCCTACTGTCAGCCTCTTCATTTTCTTCAAATTGCCACCATACAAGTGATCACGTGATATGTATCAAAAGCTATTTTCAGGTTGTGGAGCATGCACAATTGATCATCCATAAAAGTACTCCAATAATGAAATTTTTATTAATCCGTCATATACTTTACGGCGGGCACTGTATATACAGAGTTAGTCAAAATTATGGACCGGCCTTTTTTCTTCGGTGATGAAAGATGGGATAAAACTTGAAGGATTTGCTCCTTTGCATTCCTTTGTGAATCCGAAAATTTTCTTGATATTCCGTTGATTATTCCACTTATGCTAAAATAGCCTGTTTTCAGTGGTTGAAATTTTTGTGTTGATAATTGAAAATATCATGATTTCGATTTTGTAGTTCGGCTCTTGATTGGTTACTGGATATGTATATAGATCTACAGCTGTCAGTCAGTTGGCAAGATTTAATGCATGAAATGATCTTAACAAATACAGCTCGTGTTATCGGCGATTATCGTAAATTTCTTCTCGTTTTCGAAACAAATTATGTTGCTTTAGGCAACCACACTCGCGCAAGCGCTGGTGTGGTTTTGAAGGAATTACTATTTCGATAATAACCTTGTTTTATTGTCTACGATAAGAACTGTTAAAAAGCTGTTTTTAGTTTTCTTGGAACCACTGCTTGATTTGGTTCAAATTTTTTATTTTAGTTTAAAATTGTTTTTTTCGTTAACCAGCTTTCATCCCCCTTCGAACGACAGCCCTCAGAAGTCGAAACTTGTGTGAGCTAAGGATATCCGAGGTATTATCTTTTAACGTGCGATTCCTAGCACGTTTTGTCGAAGAGACTCAGTTGTTATTTTCCTATTCGTTTAAGTCACAAGAAAACACGTCGAAGTATAAAAATAGCGGTTTGGTATCGGCACAAAACTCCAGTATATTGAAGTACCTATTGGATATAATTCAATACCTGTCGTGGCATGAGCCAAGGGGGTAGTTGTTTTCTGACGGTATTTGTCACAATAAGCTTACCATGTGGGTAAATATAAAAGAAAAAACAGTTTAGGCATTTTTTACAATATTAAATAGCACTGATGCACTGATGAGCAGTGATTAGAGAAAACCTTGAAACCTTGAAACATGTCATGTCTGCAGATGGGGGATAATATTCAATGCTTGTTTACAATCAGCACTTTTGATAGTGTCCTCCTAGAGGAAAAGTGCATGAGTAGATGCCATGTAATTCAATTTTTGTAAGAGAAAGTAGTTGTTTTCTGAGAGATATTTGCATCGGCTAGAATGACATGACAGAAGCCAGTAAACATTAGTATTAGTTGACACTATGATATAAAAATCCAGAAAGATTTTTTTTAAATTCAATATAAAGCGCAACAAACCCTAGAGTTATCACATTACATAACATCAGTGACTAGTATATTTAGATAAAATGGAACATATTTGATTTGATTCTGAAGAATTAATTTTAAATAGTGAATTACTAAGAGGTAGAATTTTCAGAACGAGAAGACTTCACAAATGACAATTCCGTATGCCTAATCTTCGTCACTTGAACTATTCCTTTATTTCCAATTCATTATTCCAGACTCGTTTTGTTTCACAAATGGTGCCGTAATCTGTAACATTCAACTTGACTTTTCGAGAGACACTTTGCATAATAGTCTACAATTACAATTACCCGATGTTCCTTCCACTGCTTACCAGGTTTACTCTTATTAAATCGATGACCAATTAGATTTATTTTGCAGAAAACTCTGCAAAGAGTTTACGAACTATCTTGAAAAACGTGTTTTAATGGGAAATTGAAATGTATCGAAATGTACTTCGCTTCTGATTCATTGTGCGACGTAAAGTTCGAAAACATCCAATTTGTAAGCTCTTGAAATAACTTCAAATATCGGAGAATGTACCTAATATTTTTCTCAGTAATATTCGAAACTGACAACTTGTTAAATACAAAATAAATATCATACAGAATGTATGATATGTTTAATTTCTGTTTGTACTTTGTATCGCTTAACCCGTTTCGAACAAATTATATACAGGGTGATCCTAAAGAACTTTGACCAACTTCAGAAGATGATTCCTCACAATATTCTAAAATGAATTGTTCAAATAAATATATGTTCAGAAACGTTTCGTTTTCAAGATATAGGGTGTTAGAACTTAATTTTTTTTAAATAACTTTCGAAATACTGACCTTAATTAAACGAAAATTGGCATTGAGAGGTTTTTCGAGGTGTCGAATGAATTTTAACCAGATGTTATTGATTTCTCTATCATATCAACGTAAAAACGCTACGCTTGTTAGAATTCGCTATAAGCAACCGTTTTCTAGATATTGGAACTCGACAATTTCAAGTCGATTATTTCATAATCGATGCATGTTGAAGTTATTACCATTATTTTGCATTCTTCAGAAGAATGCTTAGGAAATGGATTTGACGTTTAAGTAAGTAGTTTTGTTTTTTGTAGGGGACGTCACCTATTCCATTACTTTTTACTCGTTTGAAGAGGTCATTACTTTTGGTTACGTCCCTGTATGGCATCCTTAAGCAAAATAGTTATTTTTCTATCAATTGTTTTTTGATACAATTTGCAAGAAATATCGACATTTTATTTCAAAAAATTTTGAACTTGTAGAATACAATAAACTGAAACCAAATTGTATCAAAATTTATGAAACCTTCAGCAAAGATACAGGCATTCAGTCCTCTAGTCATTGAATCTCGTCAAAAATTATTAGTGTGTTTCACAGGCGTCTACTAGGTATTCGGTTCCTTAGATCTTCCTCGTTCGCAAATGGAGTTTTTTGAACTAGTAACTTCAAATGTCCCCGAAAATGAAAATCTAGCGGGTTCAGATCTAGGAATCTTACTACCCCACGATACGCTCTGCATCTAGTGTCAGGGACCTCTATACCCATCACGCTACTGCGGTAGACGAGGGCAGGCCATTATGAATCCCTCAGTTTCCGACTTCAGCCCTCTTGACCTGAGAAAAGTGAAGGTCAGATTTCTGGATAAGCCAAGGTCTTCTATGATATTGAAGAAGACCCCATGCATTAGCTGTAGGAGCCTCTCACCCTCCGCAGCTTTCACATGGGCCTTTAGCTGAGCGGTGACAAAGTCTCAGGACAACTCCCAGATCTGACTTTTATAAATTAAGAATACCTTCATCACCAATCAGTTTCTGTTTCTTATTGAACATATAGTAGATGCCGATATCCCAATATAGTACAATATTTTGAATAATGAATCGTGATTATCGGGGCATGGCATAAGTGGTATGGAGTCAAAGATCTCGTATCTTAACTGGGGCGAGTCCTGCACGATTCACTCTTGCGATCAAATGAACAGTGCTGCTCCTAAGGTGGCTTATGGAGTTAGTAACACAGCCTTTCCAGGAAAAAAAATTGTGGCTTATGATCTTAGCAATCGATGTCACTATAAACACCTACAGAAAAATATAGATCGTGATTAAAAGAGGAAAGAGAGAGGAAGAGCAATATAGAAGGAGACAATGGGAGGTTACGTTAGGTTAGGTTAGGTTTGAACGTGAGTGGGCCCATATCAGGCCCTCCACTGCGGCCAATGGCCTATTGTGGCTCACCCTATGGTTATATTTCTCCCAGTATATCCAATCTCTTAACGAAATTGAGGAGTACGTTGGGAGAACAATTTACCATGTTCTCTGGCCTTACTGTTGTATTGCCAAATGTTGAAAATCTGGTTCTGGCCGCTGCGGGGCATGTACATAAAATGTGCTTAGCCGTTTCATCCTCCTCCATGCATAGGCGGCACTCTGCATCTTGTGCAAGTCCGATTTTATGCATGTGGTGTTTGAGTTTGCAGTGGCCAGTGAGCAAACCTACTATAACTCTGAGATGTGCTCTACTGAGTTCTAGCAGCTTGTTAGAGTCCTGTTTATTCCTTGTGCAAGCAATAAATGCTTTGGAATGGGCTAGGCCCGATAGACTACGCCAGAACTCGAGTCTTTTGTTGTCAGCCCAGGATGTTATGACATTCTTGGCAGTGCTATGTGATATACCGATTACCGGATCTGGCCCAGTGAACGTTGTTCCGGCCCCCCCTTTTGCTAGGGCGTCCGCTATTTCTTTTCCTTCTAGGCCCGTGTGACCTGGTATCCAGACTAGGTTAATGTTGTTGCGTTGTGCCAGTCGGTTTAAGGTTTCTCTGCAGTTCCATACTGCTCTGGATTTAAAGAAATTGGATTCAAGCGCTTTCAGTGCCGCTTGACTGTCTGAAAATATTTTTATTGTTTTTCGTGTGTGGCGTCGATTTTCCAGCGCCCTTGCACACATTTCAATGGCATATACCTCTGCCTGGAATACCGTAGCTAATTTACCCATACTGAATGAGCGTTTCACTACTGGGTTTATCCCGTATATTCCGGCTCCGACAACTTCCAAAGTTTTGGAACCATCGGTAAACCAACGTTCATTTGCCCTACATAGGTCAGTTTCATTCCGAACCCAGTCTTCTCTTTCGGCGAAGACCATAGTATAGGACGTGTGAAGGTTGATAGTTTTAGGCATGATGTCTGAGGGCATTCCCAGAATGTTGTGAGCTGTTATGCCCTCCAGCATGCTGCTGCTTCTCATGACTACTGCCTGCGGTAGACTAATGGCCCTTGGTAGAGTATGTATATTGCCCATCTTGCCTCTCTCTCCAAACCTATGTGAAGAGGAGGTAATCCGAGAAGGGCTTCCATTGCTGCCGTTGGCGTGGATCGAATGGCCCCAATAATCACCAGACACGCTTGTCTCTGTAGTCCGTTAAGTTTAGCCTGGGCCATTTTTTGTTGGCCCTTGCTCCACCAGACTACAGAGCCATACGTGATTATTGGTCGTATGACGGTCACGTACAGCCGGTACACTTGTTTTGGTGACATGCCCCATGTTTTGCCACATATTCTGCGGCATGTCCATAATGATAGGCTAGCTTTCCGGATAGTCTTTTCCAGATGCAAGTTCCAATTTAGCTTTTTATCTAGGGTTATTCCCAGATATTTTGCTTCACTCGCAAAAGGAATTGTTACACCATTGATGAAAGGAGGTATTAATTGTTCCAGCTTCCTTTTTCTGGTGAACGGCACTATGACCATTTTGTGAGGGTTAATGGACATTTCCTCCCTCTCACACCATTTATATATGGTGTCCAATATATCCTGAAGGGCGTAGGAGATCGTCTCTTCGGATTTATCGCGTATTACTAGAACCAGATCGTCAGCATATGCTTGCAGATCGACCTCCCACCGAGAGTGTGACTTGTTCCCAACGATAATAATAATGATAATAGGAATTTAATTCTTAATAGAAGAGCTGTAACTGAGAAATCACATCATTTCTGATTTTGCTATACGTTTTTCCATGTGAAAGAAACTATGTGAGATGGCAGATGAAATTGTTTTGTGTAGTTCTAAACATTTTCTCTGAAGGAAGGGGATCACCTAATAATATATCTGGATCAGTTACATCACTATATTATTTTCAATGGTTCGAACGAAAAGATTTGATAAGTAATCAATAGACTTGTAGAAGAAATACTTGGCTTGACATCTAAAAGAAACAGTTCGCTTCAGTTTCTTAAATAATGTCTACGAAACATGGTTGGATACGATTGATTCAGTCCCTCAAAAAAAACAGCATCTCCGTAGAATTTGTTGAACTCTATCTACTCAATATGGAATAATAATAACCAAGTACCTGTATTATTCTGTTTCTGAAATGTTAGATAAAATTAAATTGCATCTCGCTTGCATTGTTTGGAAGATAATATATAATGATCATCATTCTGTTAATAGATGGATGGTATTTACAATTTATCTCTGGTTTTCACTTCCGGGATTATGAACACGAATTTACTGGTTATACTGGACCGTATTGCAAATTATGCAAATAAAAATATCTCTCGAAATCTTGAAAGAGAGTCTGACGAAGTATGGATGATGAAAGAGAGTGTGTACTGATCTTATGATAGCATAGAACTTCCGAGAAAACATTATGTTTTGACGTACAGTCACAATAGGATAGTTCATCCTGAAGAGTGGAAAGATTGTTTTCTACAAAGTTATGACATCTTTTATTATTAACTATGTCGAATGCCGGCACATAAACGAGAGAAAATGAAGCCTGCAGTTGAAAAGTTGTGAATGACTTCACGGAGAGAGAGAACAATGGTCTTTATAGAAAGTTCATAATTTCAATGCAGGCCGTTTTAATAAAACTTACCGCAGACACAAAGAGCTAGATATCTCGGTTCTATAAAACGCCACGGTATATTTTCTAGGTCGAATATGCCAAAACTATGTTACTGATGGCCTGGAGTGTTGAACGGAAAAGTTGCGTATATCCGTATACAAGAGATGGTCGAAGGATCATTCATCAACCTGGTTTTCCATTTTCCATAACTACTCTGCGCGATAAAACGAGCCTAGATTGGGATTGAGAAGTTTCTGAACTTTTCGAGACGTTAGCCTCACTGGCCATAAATGTATTTTTACTTCCGGGAAATTATGGCGCCTCTCAACTTTTATTTCCAGGAGACGTAGTAAGTCTGGAGAGTTCAGATTCGCAGTCAGATTTCGAGAAGGATTTCTCAGACCGACATGGGATGGAGAATATAATGAGACGAGGGTTCGTTCAGCGTATACGTTCCATTATTGATAACATCGTTGATATAAACATTGCTTGAGATAATAATAACTGATATCTATGCTTGCAAAAAATTATATTATTATCATGAAAACCACAATTTCAAGGCTCGTCCACTGTCCTGAATCCGGAAGCACTGCAGCTGTATTTTTGTTTATGATGAGGAGAGCGTGATGGTAGTTGCGTCGTTGGTATTCAAAGTCGCTAGGGTGGAAAATAAGAATTAATGTTGATAGCACTATTTGTAAAATTCCTGGCAGTTTTTAGAAAACCCGTAAGCAGATAACGCTTGGAAATAAAGAGTAAATTCGTAGGTAATATCCCATGACCATGAAAAATAGCCCACTATTACTATCTTCATGATTTTATCCAGAGTACTTGATGAGACTTTATGAACATTAATAATCTGAATAACTTCCGAAAGCTTTAGCTCGAGATGAGTTGAATAAAATAATAGTTTGTATTTGTCATGGTCAATAGATATTAAGGAAGATTATTTCATGAACAGCCTAAAATCATTTATATACTCAAATACGTTTCAACATTCAATTCAACTCATATAATAGATATGTATGTATATATGTTATGTCTTTTTGCTCCCAGAATATTTAACATAATTCCAGTTGAAATGAGGCATGTCAACTCAGTATCCCTATTCAAGCAAGAATCTAAAAAAATCGATTTTTGAAATCTACCACACTCCAGAATTATAATATTCAATTTATCTCATTCAGTTGGCATTGAATCTGAATCTTATTTGATCCTCGTTTTTGTAACCTATCCTTGTCATTGTTTTTTATTATGTGTTTTACCATTTATCATATTCAGAAATCACTCGACGCATTACTGATAATTATTGATACTCTATTCACCCTTTCATAGCCCAGTTATTTGGCATTATAATTAGTTTTTTACGTCGGGTCGTTGCGCAAGTGGTATGGCGTCCAGGTTCAGGGCAAAGGTCCCTGGTTCGAGCCGCCGTCGGAGCTGGAATTTTTTCAATTTAATTTTTCTGATTAAATTGTTAAAATCTCGTGGCTTGACTGGGGTGAGTCTTGCACGATTCACTGTTGCGTTCAAATTAACAGTGCTGCTCCTAAGGTGGCGTATGGAGTTAGTAACACAGCCTACACATGAAGAAAAAGCAATAGTTTGTTATTGTATTTTATTGTTATGATTTTAAGTGTTGTTGATATATTATCATGTTTTACATTATTAATAAGTAACAGTTTATTTTAGTCACTACTCCATCAGATAACTAAACACGATTGATACATATAAGTTCATGTAAGAAATTACCCAGGATCTGTTGTAGCATATGCGAGATTTTATGTACCACTTTCTTGTTAAGGGTTTTGGAAATGCAGTCGAAAGTCCGAGTACCTTCTACTAGCCACCTTCCTAATGATCATTTCTGGATCTTATACAGTGAGGGTAACTTCAATAAATTTGATAATTAAAACTGCCAGAACTGTGTATTACGTCCTTCAAGAGTCCCGTTTATGTTATAGAAAAACGTTTTGTTGGGGGGTATGCAACTCATCAGCACTTCAGACTATATTGGTACTGCAGAAACCTCGTGATTCATGCAGATGCATATTACCAGAGGAAAATATATTGACAGTGATTGCACCTTTATTTTAGAATCAGTTTGCCTCATCTCCAAGAATTTGTCCTCATATGAGACTGAGTCCAAACGTTACAACACTCGTTCTAACGCGTTGAAATAATAATAATAATAATAATAATAATAAACGTTATTCATGAAATAAGAATAATTTTTGAGAGTAGGTACATATAAAAGTAGTATAAATAAAGTTGGTAATCGATAAGTGCAATGCACTTGTTTCGATTATAAGTAAGGGTATATAGGAAAACAATGAAGTTACAGTATGTACATTAAATGCAATAAAATGCCATAAAATACTATTAAATGCTATAAAAATGCTATATAATAAAATATAGATAATAAAAGATACTATACAAATGCAATAAATTCAATAGACGCAATAAAATGCAGAAAATACAATCAAAAATTCCTTTATAATTATGGTTAAGGTAAGAAGAAGAAGGTATTTATTTAGTCATTATTATTACCATTATGAGTATCAAGATATAAAAATAATAATAATATACAATAAAATGCAGTAAGATACAATAAAAATATTAATTTATAATTATGGTTGAGGTTAAACATTTATATTTTCAGTCATTGTTTTTACCATTTTGACTCTATCAAGGTAGTGAAATACAATCTAGGAGTCTGAAGTAAAAACATTTTCAGTTGTGTTTTGAATGTTTTTTTGTTGCTAAGAGATTTTATATTTCCTGGAATAGAGTTGTATATTTTAGTGCCGATATAGGAGTAACTCCTCTGTGATATTGATTTTTTCACTAATGGTTGCATTAGTAGTTGACGACCTCTGGTTTCATACTGATGGTAGGGATGAGGTGTTTTATCTTCACTAAGATGATATCTTATACACGCATTGAAATAAAATAGCTGGCGAATATCCATAATCTGTGATGTACTATATAGGTCATCAGAAGAATATCTACGCGGTTTCGACATAATTATTTTCAGGAACCTTTTTTGTAGTATTTCTAGTGGATTTATGTATATTCGCGCAGTTGCGCCCCATGCCTGTATTCCATATCTGAGGTGGCTTTCTACAAGTGCAAAGTACAGTGTTTTCAATTGTTCCGGTGGTAAGTATTCTTTCAAATGTTTGAAGGAAAAAATTATTTCTTGCATTTTTTTTATCACGTAGTTGACATTTCTATCCCACCTCAAATGTCGATCGAGATATACACCCAGGTATTTGAATTCTTCCACTGACTGAATACCATATTCTTTGTCATTTATGCTCATGTTGATTTGTCCCATATCTGTCATACCAGCAGCGTTACAGCTGAAGGGTAGGAATTTGGTTTTTTTGAGGTTCATGGTGAGGAGTTTGTGATCAAACCAGTCCTTTATTACCTTGAGGTCTTTTTCGACTTTCTTCCTTAAATTTGGCCAAGTATCTGCTTCATAAAAAACAGCAGTGTCGTCTGCAAATCCTATGATATCACCAGTTATCTTCAAGCTGAATAAGTCGTTAATATAAAGATTGAATAGTGTTGGACCCAAAACCGTTCCTTGTGGTACTCCATATTCAATATCCAATTTTTGACTTATTTTATCTCCCACTCTAACCACTTGCTTTCTTGTGCTTAGGTAACTTTTGAATAAACTCAACACCATTCCTCTGATACCTGAGTCTTCTAATGCTCGAATTAATAATGTGTGGCTTACAGTGTCGAACGCCTTACTAAGGTCTATAAACAGGCACAAACTAGGCCTTCCATTCTCTAGAGAAGTATGTACTTTTTTGGTTAAGTTAAGTATGGCATCCACAGTTGAGACTTTTTCCCTAAATCCAAATTGTTTCTCAGACAACAAGTTGAATTTATTTATGAATGAACTCATTCTGTTTTTTAAGAGTCTTTCAAATATCTTCGCCAAGTGACTAATAAGAGAAATTGGTCTATAATTACTGACGGATGTTCTGTCACCATCCTTAAATACCGGCACTATAACAGAACTCTTGAAGGCATCAGGCCATATTCCTTTTTCAATGCACTTATTTATTATGAAAGTCAGCGGGGCCGAAATATGTCCTGAGACCTTTTTCTGCTCTTATGTCGTCAAGTCCTGGAGATTTATTGTTTTTTAGTTCACTTATAAGATTGCATATTTCTTTGGAATCTGTAGGCGCTAACTGCATAGAGTTAGGCAAGACCTTTGAAGTGTTATTAAAGTGAGGGTTCCTTTCAATTTTTTCGGCAAGAATTTTTCCAAAACTTACAAATTTACTATTAAATTCGTCTGCCATTTCATCATCGTTTGTCAGTGGATCCCCATTTTCATTCGCGATAGTGTCGATATTGAATTTTTTTTTATTCCTCCCACATAGTTTTCGTACCATGTTCCATAAATATTTTGCGTTAGTTTTATTTTTTCTTAGCTGTTGCTCGTAATAATTTTGTTTGGTTTTCTTCAATTTGTTATTGAGTTTATTTTTATGCAATTTATAGTCAATTTTCAAAATTTGATTTTCAGGATGAATCTTTAGTTCTTTATGCATTTCATTTTTCTTGTTAATCATCCTCAGCAGACTATGTGTGAGCCATGGTGCAAAAGGCGTATTTTTGCGTTTGACCAATTTTTTTTCTGTGCATTTTTTCATTGCTAATTTTACTTCCCTAATGAAGGCATTTGTTGCTGCATTTGGATCTTCTTGTGAATAAACAAACTCCCATGAGATTTCTTGAAAAGTTTTAATCAATTTCTCATAGTTAATGTACTCTTTTTACCTATTTTTGTGTTGATCTTTTGATTCTTCCAATATGATTTGTAGGATGACTGTATCATGATCAGTGATTTCAGATTTTAGTATCAGTGGGATAGTCATATCAATTCTATGGTAAAGTTTTGATTTGAAAAAGATATGATCTAGACATGTTTTTTGTCTTGTGGGATTGTTAATCATTGAAATGTACCCGAATTCATTAAGTATATTCATGTATTCAAATTTGATCACACTGTTTTCTAGAATGTTTATGTTCATATCCCCAATAAAAATATTATACTCAAATGTTTGGGTTTGATTTTCTTCAAAGTACTCTTGCATACTTTGGAAAAAATCATTTATATCAGAGGCTGGTGAACGGTAACAAGCAGTTATACATATATTTTCGTGCCCAATATCAGCCCTAAGGAAGTTTATACCACGTTTAGATATAACTGTGTGTTGGAAGGAAATGTTGTTTTTCAGGTATATTTCTGTGCCGTCATTCTGATTATATTGTCCTTGGTTATAAATTGAAGTATAACCTGGTATATCGTATTGTTCTGGATTTGGTAGGTGCCAGGTTTCAGTCAGTACTAGGCAATCAAAATGAAAGTTAATGTTATCCAGTAATATTTTAAACTCATCAAAATTTTTACCCAGACTCCGTATATTGTTATGTAGGATGGTGAAATGTTGGTTTTTATTAACATCCATAACTTCTTTACACTCATGACATTTATCTAAAGTGAAAGTATTGATATTATCCACTTCAAAGTTACGTAGATATGGATCCATATCAGTTAAAAAAAAAATAAACAAATGTAAATTATCATTGGGGAAAAAGGGAACAATTAACTCTAGGTTCAATTATACAAGAACGATAAACAACAATAGTGACTTTAGCAGGATGGAAGATTGGGTGTTCACAATTGGTATTTTGCGTTTTATGAATACAGTTTTTGTAGCATGAGACAAGACAAAATAATATTAAATGTTAAAGAATATAAAAAAGATTTTGACTATTAACAAAGCAACAACAAAAATAATACAGAACTAATAAAACAGTATTATAATTGATCGGTTAATTCTTGTTAACTGAGCGAGTTCTTGGTTTCTCCTGCTGAATTTTACCTATAGGTACTGGTTTCTTAGATGAAGGAATCAGCGGGGCAATAGAAACTTTTTGCGACCCCGATGGAAACTTCTCTTTATTCTCGGCTGTTGGAGTAGAAGGTGCACTGTTCGGTTGGTCTACAGATGTAGCGTCTTTTTCCAAGTCATCAACTCCATAAGATACTCCATCCACGACAAGTTTATTTCTCCTTATATAATATTCCTTATAGGTTCCTTCTTGTTTGGCAAGGTAGAGATGTTTTCTAAGAATTTTGTTCTCACTCCTTTGTGTCAGTGTGAGATCGTGAACAATAGAAATATTAGTTCCCTTCAACCTGTTACAATTTTTCAGAACTTCTCTTTTTTTGATGTTTGAAACAAACTCAATTTTAATGGGATAATTGTCCGACTTGCCTAGTGGATAAACGTCAACAAAATCGTTTGTATCCAGGTTCACACCAAGCAAGCCTCTGAAATCCTCGCACAAAATTTCTGCGACAACCTCCTCCCTCTTTTTTTCCAGTCCAAATACTACAATGTTCTTCTTGTTCTGTGCTCTTTTGAGGTATTCTATTTCTTCTTTGAGTTCTCTATTTTCCCTTTCTAAATTTGCTACACTATTTTTCAAATCTTCAATTTTTAGTAGAAGTCGTGTTTCACTGGCTACAATGCTCCTCAATCCTCAACAAGTATGCCACGGATTCTATTTATTATACTTAATGGGGTCAAGATGTTCAATCACTTGCCTTCAGATAGAGGGGCATAGTTGACCAACAAAAATTTTAAAAACACAGTTACAACATTTTCAGCTGATAGATCCTAATACAATTTGCAAGAGTATTATAATGATGAATTGAAATGAAATAATATATGTTATTCGAACACAAGGTGTAATTGTCGCGCTCTGTGGATGTTCTTTACGATGTTTTTGACGATGTGTTCACGTTTGTTTACTAATATATCTATTCATATTCCTTTTCAACAAATTTCAAATGTGTTTTTACAAAACTGACCTTTTCAACTTTGCTGTTATAGAATTGACTATTACCTGTATAGTTTTATATTCTAACTTTACTTCATTTTAGAAGTACAATTTATATTAAGATTTTTATACTTTTATATTTACATGCATATTTGATTAGCGCATTGAAGTAATAATACAATAAAGTATACATATTATAGTTATTATTATTATTAATCAGTACGGATATTTCTGGACGGTCGAAATAATTTCTGCAGATATCACGAGAAAAATATTTCACATCCCACCCAATTTACCGAATTCGCGTGTAAACACGGAAAAGTAAATAAAGTCCTTTGAACATCGAACCTGTGTAATAATTTCTCATAAACTTCGGAATGGAGCTAAGTACTGAGCTAATAGCCATGTTTAACAATCTGAACGATCGAGGTAGAGCCATATTTCAGAGTAATCTTGAGTTTCATGATTGTTCTATTTGTTCGTATAAAGCACATATTTTGTAAGAAATTTTCAATTAAATAATGGGCTCGTTCATCAATTTAAGACTAAAATATTCATTTTCTCTCTGAGAGGAAAGGATTCTTGTTCGGTTTTCATTTGAATTGATATCACGATGGATGTTTTTCTTTCGAGTAACCAACTCTGGACAAATATTTTCTGGGAAGAAATGACAATAGTGAATTTGATATTTTGAAAATCAGTATAGTCGGCAGAGAAAAAAGTAAATGAAGTATTAAAAAAAAAAGAGAATAGAATTCATTCAACCACGTAATGTATTGATACAATTGTAGGAAGTCAGGGTTAGATACAATGATAACAATAGTAATATTATTAATCGAGCATATTATAAATAAGTTATTGAGAGTTATCATCACATCATATATTTACATACATTTACATCATTGATTCAGATATCTGGATAGTTATTGATGTCTCTAAGTATTCAGGGTGTTGTGAGTAAATGTAGGATTCTGAGATGTTTATCATTCATGGTTAGATACAGGGTGGTCAATCGAAAACGTACCGCAAAGCATTACAGGTTGGGAAAGAACTTTCCGACAATCCAAAAAAATGTCAAGTTTATCGTGTACTCAATTGCAGAAAATTATTGGGAATTTAATAAGAAACAATGAATGTGGAAATCAGTTCGTGAATCTGTTTAAGCAACGTTATCATGAAAAACAAGCTTTTGGGAAAATTGTTCGCGAATCGGTAACGAATTTCGCGAAACAGGTACCGTTTATAACAAAAAAAGGCAGCTTGAAAATCCGGTACTAAATGAACCTACTCACCCGCCACTGAGTATGGCATCTGCATTATCGACATGTATCCGAGTGTACTTTCAGACACCCAAGTTTCAAACCGTAAGATGACTGTGACATTACAGAGTCCTGATCCATGGTATTGACTTGAGCTGCATAGCTATCTTCACATACGTCATATTGGAGTGATTTGTTATCTTATCTTCGATAAGATATACAATATTTTCGATCTTTTTCAAAGCCAACTCATGGACTCAACTAACGTTTCTTATGTCTACTCGGAAATGCAATGAACTATTCGAATTAAATGATACGAATGGTCTCGATCTATTGTATTGAATTCAATACCCGGTATATTGTCATTTTACTCTCATATTTTATAACTTGTTCATCTACATAAACGGGAATTATCGTTCTCATCTAATCCATATGAAGTGACATTTTATATCCATGGATATTCTGTGCAGACAAACAATAGATTTTGCAGTCTGTTTTTGTATTCGATTCCAGATGGCGCCCTCAGAATGCGAGTCGTGTCACGGAGTTATATCCCAGAGGCATAGCTCTGGTAGTCGTGTTCATAACTTTTGTTTGCTAATGTTACTGTGACTTTTTGTATGCTGCCACTCTGTCAGTTGGTCATTCGGAAGGAATCCTATTTGAACTTCTCAAATACTCTTTGAAATTGGCGGAAGGAAGAGTTCATAATACTTATTTTTATTTAAATTTTTAGAATACTACCAAACAGAGAATGAAACATCTTGAATATCTGAAAAACAGAATTCAAATATAAATCCTTCCTAAATAATCGTAAATTCGTGCTAATAATCAATACATATTTTAATGTATATAATGCATAGATTTATAATCATATTTTTTTGACATGTTCAATATCATGTAATACGGTCTTACTGAAATAAATATATTATTATTATGCCCTTTACCTACTTGATTGAATGTAATATAATAGATGCAGGCATGATGAAAAATAGTGCATGATATACACGTGTACACTGTAAAAATTAATTCAATGAGATTAAATGATCCCATATAGGTTATGCGTTGCCATGCATATACATGTAGAATTACATACCTCTGTAATATAATGTAAAGCCATAACTTGACTTTAAATGTGAATGTCCAATATATTTCATTAATTATCACTAATATATTTAAGTAACTTTCTAGGTTATTCCAGATTTAATGGCGATTTCTACATGTTTGTTTAGGTATTTTTACCATTATAGTCAAATGGTGCCAATTTACATTACATGCTTCAGTATGTATCTGGATGTGTATTCAAGTATTTGTGAGGAAAAATTCAGTTTTTGTAGTATTTCAAATAATCACATGTTTCATGGTATGTCACATGGTATTAGTGCAATACTATTCAAGTATTTTTGGATAAAAATTGTATTTCTCAATAATAATCTTGAGAAAAATGTCATAATCCAGGTGCCACCGTTTTGATCTGATGTCATGAACCGTAAAAGGTAATTCAGTAATTAATTCATTATGTAATCAATGGTTCAGGAAAAAATGTTATGCGATATTGAAATAATTTCTTCATGGAATAAATAATTTATTTCTTGTCATGAAAGTCGTTCACAAACCACAAAATGTATTAAATAGTTTTTCCGTATTTTTCATAATCAAAAGCACTACAAAAAAATGTTAAAATTAATTATAAACAATAATTTTCAGTACTGAAGGTTGAATATTAAATACAAACCAAATATGGCAATGAGGGCTTCCGGAAATATTTTACCGTAGGTAGAAGGGAATTTCTTTTTCCATTTTCAGCTTATAGATTGACTCCGGACCTGCAAAAAATAAATTGTATACTTATCGCAGTACCAACACACCTTCTAGAAGGAGTATGTTTATATTACATTTCAGCATGTATTTCTCCATCCACTTTTTACTGTGTATAAATGTTTTCAAAGCCCTCGCAATGGTGAGGGCACTCCGCTTCGGGTCGTGCCCTCAAACTCGTTGCGCGTATACTTGTATCATAATTATACTATTATTGACCTAAAAATCGCAGAGACTTGAGAAATTTTGTAGAATTTGAAAAAAGTAAACTATTGAGCACTACCTGATTGAAAAAGTAGGTTAGGTTTTACTCTGGGTACACTTTACGAGTGTTTTTATGATGGAGAATTATCATCATTTTTTATTATTACTTGTAATCTCCCAAGTGTCTAAATTATTGCCGGAAATGTTTCGAGTAGGTACATAATTTTTCAGTCGGTAAAAAAATGGTAGATCCAAACTATTTGAAAATTGAATTGAATTCCCCTGTGGTCCAGTAGAATAAGGTTCAGATATTCAAATAAAATAGAAATCATTTCACCTATGTCACATAATTCAATAGTACTTACTAGAGAAAAGTTGAACAAGCCTATGTTGTAAGTATTAGTTGGTACTATATTTTGGTGAATCATAAGCAGTATTGATTATATAATACATTGTACTCCCTCTGTGCTCTAGTTGAACAAGGTTTGAATAATAATCTCAAATGAATATTATTCTTTATACGTTCCATTACTTTATACTTCCAGAAACTAGGAAAACGTATTGATAGAATCAAATCGTAATATAAAAAGGATAAATGAATAATTTACGCGTTATAGTTACGCATTCAAAGTTGGCTGAGGAATGAGAAGATGCCTTTAGTTGATCGCCTTGTTGACGTTTGGTTATCGCAAAAAGCAGAGCTTAATTAATATTACAGAATCTGAGCATAAAGAAGTAATTAACGTATTTGGTGAACAACTCTAGCTTTGATACTGAAGTGCAGTGAATGAAGTCAACTCAATAATTTCAAACAAATGATGTTTCTAGTATTCTACAAAAAACGTTGAACAGATGTCTGTGAACCCCAGCATAATTGTAATATTACCTTTACCAGGAAGAGGAAACTCGAAAATTCAACTCCACTATCTTTTAATGGTGAAATGGAATATCTTGCTATCCTCCTGAATAAAAATCTCTCATGGAACGCTCATTTGGAAAACGGAATGGTTCCGGCAAAGTTCTCTAGTAGACAAAGACAGGCCTGTTTGGCAATCTCTGGAGCTATCAGCACGACAACGTCACTTCCCACAGTAATTCTTCTAGACCTATCTCCTCTCTATATTCTTCTGGCTAGGTGGACAACATACAAAATTGCCCATATTGCTAGTTGCATACAACATGCTTATTCAGAGCGTTGGAGACTGCCGGCTAACATCGAAGTTACAGTGTTCTGGGAATGGTCGACCTCTTATATAATACCTTCAGTCAACTATAACCCTCCTTATACCAGATACCAGAATTTTCAAGTCATCCTTACCGCGTCACTAAAAAGTGAAATTAAACGAGTTTTAGAAGGAACATTCAGTGTGAAATCAAATGTCGTTATTTTTATTAGCTTTTAATGGGAAGAGATAGATTCATGTTTCAGTCACTCAAGAGAATTAAACGCTTGAACTGCGTTTTAACGTTCACACAATCTTGCGTGGACAAAACTCTGTCCAGAACTGTTTCTCTTACTATAAATAACTATAAGAACGAAGTTGATGATAACGTAGCAACAAGTTTTTATAAAATCAATTGGATATTTTGCGGTCGGTACCGTAAAAAGGGAATGAATTTTGTGATTCCGAAGCAAAAAGTTGAAAACTACGTCTTCCCTAAGAAATAAAAATCGTAACACAACAAGGTGCACCAAGAACTAAAAGATTGAAAGAAAAATATGAGGATGAAGGCATGTGCGAAGAGGTAACGTTGGCTTATTTTTCATGAATCACCAATTCAGATTTAATTCAGTTGTTATTGAATATCAAAGTTCAAGATGCCTTGAAGCGTTTTTGTGTTAGACAATTAAAATCAGAAAAATATCTTCAAATGGATCAGCCTGTAACACATCTCACCGAGATTTTCCAGACTGGTTCAGATATTTTCTGATAACAATAAAATATGTGCCTAGTATGGATGAACTTTGAAAATGTAAGCAGTGAACGTAAAAGTCAGAGTAACAAATGGTGGAGAAACGTTTTCGCGAATACAGATATATTTTAAATTGAAACATGAAACGTGCCGTTATAGGCTATGGATGAGCGTGCGATATTGGTTCCACATCAATTGTTTGAAATGAATTTTGAGAAATCTTCAGATTTCCACTGGAAAAGTGATATTCCTTATTATTTATTGGAAACTCTATAGATATAGATGTCAATAATCCTTGATATGATATTTTAGATGTAGGACTCCGTTGGAGTTGAATTGCAACAAATTGAAGTTTACAATATCAAAAGTCTGATTGAAATGTTTACTGTATTTTTGCTTTGTTAACAACAACAAGATATGTTTTCCTGAGAGAAAAATTTTTCAGCCTTGAATGAAGACAACGAAAATACTTTCCATGGACTGAATCATTCTATTTTGAACCAGATTACTCTATATGTTCTAGAAGTTCAATAGCAGTATTTGTGTCAGTGGATCTAGAGTTTGTGTAAGTTTGTGGTAGAATATGAGCTGTATATTGATGAAGTGTTGACGTCACTAGGTTTGTATACTGCAGAATGTCAATAAATTAAAATGTTATATACCAGTGACCTATCTGATGAGAATACTCAATTATCCATTATTCTTGAGTGGTAGACGTACTCAAACTACTGAGAAACTGAGATAGTAAACCAATTATGAAGTTTATCAACAGCATTTTATAAAGAATGAGATACCTGCACGAGTCGTGTGAGTCGGAAGATCTTCAGATAATATTTCCTTCTTGCCATATGGGTAGATACTCTAATGTTTCTGGTTTTGAATGGGGTTTTCACTTCTTTGATAACACTTTATGTATCAGCTCTAACACTACACTTCATCAATATTTCAGACGACATATAACTACAAACTCAGGATCTTCATCTCGAAGCATGAATTTTGAAGAGTTGGAAAATTAATATATGTTCAAAAAGACCATCAGTAGTACATATTACTTGAAAATTTAAATATATTATTGAAAAAAATGTTCTATAGTTGATTCCAATAATGCTACTATAGCCTTTTATCAGTATAGTTTTGTTTACCAACTCTCTGATTTTTTTATATTGAATATTCCTTCGTTCATATATCGTTTTTGAACCCTTCACTCTCGTATATCAAACATTTTTTTTCCAAGGTGAACTTTGGTATAGTTACAGGTTGACAAACAGGATTTATTAGTACCAAAGTTTTTGTCATATTTTCTAGTACTCTTATACTCAGTATGAAAATTGCCTTCTCAGAAACATAACTACTGTTACTCCAATCTTGCCAAGGTATTTATTTACCTAACTGTTCGATTCTACAGTATAGATACTGAAAGGATAATATGCTCTCAAATAGACCAGTTTAGCTGTGAATGAACTCAATTCATTTATAAACGATCATATTGCGGATATTTCGATGCAACATTCTTGTTAGAGTTGCAACAAGCAGATCAGATTTTACTCTGCGGTCGATTATTATTCTCAATGTCTTGGAATTGTTTTTGTTTTATAAAATATGTCTATCAGGTTCAGTTTAGAGAAATAAAGATATCATATTTATTTTCTTCTGGTTCCAGTATAGATAATTTGTTTCTCACATGATTTTTCCTATGCCAGGGATTCTCCCTTGCCCAGTATCTGGAATTTTGAGTGTATTAACGTAAGTAGTAAATTACGCCTCATCGGTGAAGAGAATTTTGCCTAGAAACAAACAAATATTCATCTTGGCAGAATAAACAGAATTCAAACCTCGTTCTAATGTGTGCATGATTTTTTGAAGGCAATTTTATTTTCAAACGTAGGTATTTTGTGTAAATCTCGTTGAATCTGTGTCAAGCTATTTTTCGTGTTTGTGTGAACGTCGGTCTATCTCTAGGTTTTCTCTTTGTCTTGGTACATGTTTTTCATTAACTCTCTCAGTTCTATTGAATAATGTAATAATCCTGAAAACAGTGGTATGGTGAATCATAACAAAGAAAGAACAGACAACTCATTCTCAAAGCCGGCTGTCAAGAACATAGTGCCTGGCTTATTGATGAAATCATGAGAATTTTGCAAACATTTGTCAAGGGGTTACATATCAAGTAAAACGGTTGAAACGCACGCACAAACGCTTGAATCGCAGGAACAAACGCTTAAAACGCACGTAAAACGGTTGAAACGCACGCACAAACGCTTGATTAAGGCTGCTGTGCCACCAGCGCCATCTACTGAAGATTTTTGTACTAGTGCGCTTGAACGAACATTGTTGCCCTACTGATAGAACTTAGATCGTATCTTCCTTTTCTTTCAAATGTTCAGCTTTTCATAAATGGTCAGTCAAAAAATTCAAAAAATTATCTGTAGTAGGAGACCATAAGCTCTTTTATGCACCATCGCAAAATCCACCCCCTGCAAACATCTGCGTTTTGAATAATACATTACACTGCAGAAATGGTTCAAAACGTTGGTCAGCACTTGCCACACATGCTTCAAGTCGCCGAATCATCAAGTACAGGAAGCTCTAATAATTTACGGAGTAACGGTATTACAAGCCTCTGAAGTTTTCTGGGTTGAATTTTCAATACTTATCGGTTGAGTTTCGAAAACAACCCATTTCAAATATCCCAATAAAAAAAAGTCTACTGGCGTGAGATCTGGAGAACATACAGGCCAATGAAGTATTTTTTGTTAATCCAACGGTCTTAAAAGGTATTATTGAGGAAAGTAGTAACTATATTATGGTTATGTGAGGGAGAAACATCTTGTTGCTACCACATTTGTTCTTTTTCCTGGATAGGAATATCTTCTTGCAGTAAAGAAATACAATTTTTCAAGAAATTTAGATATCGATGCCCCGTCACAAAAAATGTGGGTCGATGAGACGTCCATTATGTAAATCAAACCACACGTTCACACCCCACATCGTTTTGGTTTCTCTTCCCCAGTAAGGGTTGTTCTATGACCAATAGTGCATGTTATGTCGGGTTACAGTGCCCTTATTATGAAAGCAGGATTCGTTACTCCACAAGATTAGATTGAGGAAGCTGGGATTGTCATATACTAACACTTGATTGTGAGCAATACATAACAGTAATCTTTTGAAATATGTAGGTCTGAGAACTTGGTGTAGATGTATTTTGAAGGTATGATACCTGTACAATTTGAAAATGAATTTTTTTCGCAAATGTAGTTCCTATTTAAGAAAAGTATTGCGACCTGGTGGTCGACGATCAGGAAAGCGTTGCTCGTACAGCCTCTCGTACGTTAAGTTTTTAGGCATTAACCATTATAAAAGCATATCAACTTATCCGTTGGGAGTGAAGGTTGAAGACATTTTGATCCATCCACTTTTTCTTGTCTCTACAACGTGGAACAATCATTTCAGTCGGATCAATAGAACCCACCAACGTATTCAGTTATCTGGACGGACTGTCTTCATAACTACATTATGATATATCGTTGAATGAGAAATGAATAGAGCTGTAAATAAGGGGTGGTTTTTCGGGAGTTGTTTGCCAGGGGTTGGATTTTGAGATGGTTTAAAAAAAAATATTAAATGCATGCATAGATTATGAGCTGCTGATAAAAGACGAAGTGGATCAATGTGAAAAAAACCTCGTCATGACACCTTCTGGAAAAGATCTCAAACGGTCCTTGAGAACTGAAATAAAAAATCCAAGATTAGATTCATTTTGGGATGAATCTATCGAGCTGTCAAATAACCATTATTATATTGAGATAGAAGTGGTACCAGAATGGATTCGTGCGGGATACCAGAAATGATAAGTGAGTATTTTCGCGCTAAAATGATATATTTCACTAATCAACCAAGGCTACGATGAATTTAGGAAAAGTTGGTTCAAACCTTAAAATAACGTTAACACTGATCATAATAAACACATCATAAACACTCGTTAGCCTGTGCGGGTAGAGGACTGTCGTTATTATTATTATTTGAGTAGCGTTCGACCACTAATATTTCTGAACACAGAATGTTAATTGGATCGGGTGTGTCATTTGTAAAAATTATCAACTATGCTTCGAACGCTGTGTCAACCGACAGCTAATTATTCGATAGAGTGTAACTGCATTGACTGTGATTCATTTCAGAGAATTCAATACATCAGAAACTCATAGCCGGTTGATATTAGGCATTTCAATATTGACGCTGATGCCCAATTCACTTAATTTTCAGTTGAATTTGATGAATTATTGTCAGTTGCAGCAAGCGAGTTCATTCAATTTGACGACTTCATATCATTTCCATTGCCAGAAAGCATTGTTAGTTATTCGTAGAATATAACAATGTATTAATATAGGTAATTGATTTTTCTAGTGTCACGAATGTCACTCAAACATTTCGGAAGTGTTTTGTAAGTGATGATATTCCGTACCAATTAATTCAAGATGAGGGATTTAGTTTGAACTTTCAGATTCGGTGATGAAAAATCTATCAAAATATCGTTTTCAAAAAAACAAATTGAATCATTGAAAATTGAGGACTATTCTCGAATGTCATCCTGCTGATTGCAGAATTATTGTTAGCGGAGAGGCATTTTTTCTATTTTATGAACAGGATTGGAAATCCTGTTCGAGGGAAGATTTTTGAAATTCAGTAAATTTTAACGTATTTTTTTTAAATTTGTATAATTGATATATTATATTAATACCACATCCATAACAAGAGTATAAAATGATGAGCATATTTCAAGCTCTCTCTCTCTCTCTCACATCTCAAGCTCTTGCTTTTTATGTACAAAACCACAAAAACATCTGAACTTTTTTAAGGGTTTCAGTTTAATAAGTTACCAAATGTAGTTAACAGTAGCCAACCTGTGATACTTTTCAAAAATGAATTGGGAAAATTTGCTTCAGATATACGAATATAATATTTGTCAAATGTTTATCACCTATAGTTACCAATTCAGGGTATTTTTTCAAACCGTTTCATCATATGATATTAATAGCTGTTCTATTGTATTCATTTATTGTTTAATATGTTTTTTATAGCTCTAGCATCATTACTTTTTACATTCATTTCAATACTAGCTATCATTGTGTAGTAGGATATTCTATTTTAAATAAAGATCTTTTGATAACTTGTTAACTTTAAAACAGTTTAACGTACAAACTTTTGAAAAAACGTTTGGAGGGTATAACCAATACTAATTTTTGAAATAAATCACTTTGTAATTGCTTCATCGATGGCGCGGGGGAGCACATCAATTTAAAAATGTTAAAAATCATGGGGGGTCGAGTGTCACAGAATTCGAAAAAAATGTTGATGGTTGAAAAGAGAATTGAATTATCTTTTCAACGATGTGACATATGATCCCCCATGATATTTAAATTTTTTTAATTGATGTGCCCCTCGCACCATCTATTGAATAATCACAATGTGTTTTATTTAAAAAAATAGTGTTAGCAATACGTTTTTTTTTTCATGTTTGTACGTCAAACCGTTCAAAAGTTAACATGGGGGACTAATAAAACCCGCACTGTATATGTAAGTTAATGATTTTGTTTCAATTTAGGGCAAAAAAATATAAAAGAAATAATTTTTTATGCGCGGTTGTTGATCAAGTTCCGAACTTCGGGAAATAAAAACGTATGGTTGGTTACAAACACTTTGGAATCGAAGAAAGTTGGCGAATTTGTTTTTATTTCACAGATACTCTAATAATAGCAGATGTAGTTCGAAAGTTTCATGTTTCGTCCCACCTTGGGTGAAAGGACATGTTTTGTAGTGGTCACTGCCTAAATCTTACCTTCTTATCCGGGTGATTCTGCCAAGTATTCGCGGCTTGTTACTTTCTTATTTGTAGAAAAAATCAAAACGTCCCTGACTTACTTTTTCAATGGTTGATTGAAAGCGATTAAGTGACTGATTTCAATTATATCGTGTGTCATCTATGAGAAAAACGATATAACCGAAATATGTCTTTGCCTTAGTTTTTCTCATAAGGAATGGTGAAGCTAAAACTCCACACAGCTGCTGAATCCCTGTAAATGAACACTATGAAACTCTCGACCGTAAAATTACTTTTCGAACGTTTTCGAAAGTTTCAAGTTTGTTTCTACAAAATAATTATTTACCCATGAAGTTATGTCATCAATCTAACCAGATAAGTTGGCAGGGCTTCGAATGTATTCGTGAAACATTTGAAACAAACAAACTGGATATTGTTCGTTTGCTTTGTTGATAAAATGCGACATATTTTCTCCCTAGGGAGTTTATATTATTATTATTATTTGACTATTAGTCTGCGAGTAAAGATCTGCGTAGAGAATGGTCAGAGTACCTCAGCGGATCTGATAATCCCAAGTAGGTTGCAACTATGCTTGGTATCTTTCCAAAAGTGTTTTTGCCTACTGGATGAGAAGTGCATTTTTTCAATAAAATATAAACAACCAGCAATGGTTGACATTGAAAGGGCAAAGTTTTACATACTTCCGATATAATCCAATAAACTTCATTGTTCCTTCACTACCAGTAATTACAAAATTTCCTGTTATTTTTGTCTTTGTATTCGACAGCTTGACAATGGGAGATGTATTTACGTCTTCAATATCATCAAGTGTGATTTCTTTCAATTCATCTAAACGTAATTCACGCGCAATTCCAAAGATAAGAGCAACTTGGAAAATTTAAAAATGTTCAGTTAAATTTGCAAATTACTATCTTACTTTAATCATTGAATACTCATTATCTTCTGCTGTAGACAAGAAGGTTTTAGTGAAGTCTATTGGTAAGATTTTTTTGCCTGGTATCCTCGCGAATTCTTTTGCAAAAACTGCAATCATTTAGTGTACTTGCTAATATCAGTGTTATCATACAATAGTAAACGAGATCGAGTACTGCGCCCATAAAGTAGACGATTTGTATTTTTTAGAAACTTCATTAAGGTAGACCAACATTACATTTTCCGTATAGCTCTGCGTTTTCTTTTCGGGACACCGTTCTCTGAAGCGATTACAAGCTGCATCATACAGATTTCTGGATTTCACTGGTAGCAAGTTAAGAATCACTGCAGAAGCAGTATCAACAATTTCTTTAAGTTCTCCCTCGATTTCTTGTTCCATCACCGTTGAAAATTTCAAAGGCTGTTTTCACTTTCAGTTTGTTATTAGCTGTCACGATGGGCTGTCGACAAGATGCATGTTGTCAAGATACGATTTCCACAAAATACTAGTGCTCATTATGACAAAACACTTTTTCTGAAATCGTTCAAGAATGAACACTTTCTCGGAGCAACTTCAGGCCTCAAAATACGCTAATCTAGTATTTTAGTCCGTTGCTAAGCAACGAACTTTCCCGGACCGTTTTCGGCACTAAACTGTACGGGAAAGTACTTTTCCTACAAGCGTGCGTGTTCCGCCCTATTCTCGCACGCAATTTAGTTTGAGAGGTGTCATTTTCCCGCACTAGTGCGGGAAAAATTTTCCCGCACGCTACTGTCACTTTAAGTGAGTTTTTCCCGCACTAGTGCGGGAATAATTTTTCCCGCACGCAAAAGTTTGTTCAAGAGAGCAACATAAGATGTTTCAATGCGCTTGTAGAAAAAATATTGATCCTAACTCATACGGAAAGGTACTCTCCCGCACTCGACTGCTTACCCGAACTCCGCTTTGCGTCGTTCGGGTAACGGCAGTCTCATGCTCATGCTCATAGGATAATAACTATTCCCGTATCGTAAACGATCCGGGAACATTTTTGACGGCTAGTATACATTTTAGACAGTAAATGAATGCACGCAAACAATAAGTATAATTCCTTAATTTATGATAATGCTGATTGCGATTTCAGAAAAAATAGTATGTGTAACTCGTAGTAAAAGCACATTCTCAGACTTCAATGCTTGTTGACAATTTACATTGTCGTCTGGGAATGTATTGCTTTTACTACTAGATACACAATATACTCCTTAATTTTTGTGTTTTCGCCAGTATGAAGAATAGTATATACACCTCTGGACAGAATGCTATTTTTTCCTCGATGCTTTATGTCGCACCTTGGGAAAAATTTTGCATTTCTGTCCCTTATTGATGTACTATATTATAATGTCATTTGGATTATTTTCAAAATATTGTTTCTTCGCTCAACCAACCTCATCCTTACGAGCAACCACAGACGTTCTAGAGCTTTGTGAAGTAGAACATTATATTTGCAGTTTCATTGACTATGGATAGCATAAACACGGATTGATCCAAAACCGAAAATATCGTTTACGGAAGTTGAAGACATCATTGTTTTTTTGAAGTTCATACGTACCTTATGTTTTATTGAATAATTCATCATGTAACTCATTCGATCACTATCGATAATCTCTGAAACAGCCCAACAATTGCCAGTGTTATTATTATATTGCGGAGTTTTCTATTGATATGTCCACTCTTGTAAATAATTTAATTCTGGGTGATTTATCGGGTTTTTCCGCAAATACAAAATAAAACGCAAACAGGGTATTTCGTTCTATCCAGCAAATTGCAGTTGGAGAAAATTTAGATTGCCCCTACCACCAAGAGTTGATTACGACAGGAATTGTTTTTTTTTTATGAATTGAAAGCATCTGATAGGTGTAGTAAGTATAAATATAAAGGAATTAGTTGTTTTAGATAATCTGTTTGAACACAACCAACTAGGACAACATTACCTTTACTGAAAACAGATTCCATGGACAATTTTCATTCTATTACGTATATCTAAAGATATATTTTTATTTCGATTTTGGAGATTTAAATGTTTAAATGTCACAATTTGGTTGTAATACTGACTCACATCAAAAAATGTTTATGCAAAGTATTTATGGACTGTTGCAATGTTGAAAAGTATAATTTACCAAAGAATGCTTCAATCGAATAACTCTTGAACATTATTAAATTTTCAAAATTGTTATAATATCTTCCTCAAACTTGTTGCTTACAGGAATCAGACCTCCGCTTTCAAAATCCATAATAAATTTAATATTCTTGGGTTATTATTACTTACCGATATTCAACTATCATTCTGAAATTACCACTAGCAACATTCTTTCTTGGGAAAATCACCAAAAACAGTAAAGAATATCGTCTGAAATCTTTAAGGATGCTGATTTTCATTCTTGTAACAAATTTTGTACAACTGATCTTCTTGAATATTATGATTTCGATAACACGAAAACACATGTAAAATTGGCTCTCCGTCAAATTGGCTGAAATTTTATTATGTTATAGTGAGATGGGCAATTAAGAGCATGTGCGAGTTTAAATGATTTTCTATGTGTCGTTTCTGAGATATAAATAGCCAAAGTTCGAAAAAACGTCGGAGTTGGGTAGGGTTGACAAAGGAATAAACTGTTTTGTCAGTCGAAATAAGGCAAATTTAGGATGAAAATGTATACATCGGAACTCGTTAACATGTCTAATTAAAACGTTATTAATGAAAGTACATTAGGATGTATACGGGACATAGTCAAAAAAATCTTTCTAACACTAGTCCTGAACCAATAATTTATATTTTGGTAGAATATCATAGTTTCAGTCTATTCTCAACGATAAAAACATGTTTTGTTTCTTGATGACTCTCTGTTTGAAATATTAATTTTCAATATTTTGGATTATACCCTTATACTGAAAACAATTAACAGATTGATTTTGAATACAAAAAATTATCTACTACGACCGTTGATTGAACAAAAGGTGAGATAATTCTCTGGTGAATTAAGTTGTTCAATATTACCTTTCATTTAGATACAGGGAGCGTTTAATTTTTTTAAGGGTCACTTACTTCGTTTTTATTCAATATTTCAAGAACTGTTCTTTAAATTTGGACCTAATTTCACTCTCTCTATTATGAAAGTGTTGACTATTGAATATGAAACTTTGGTCAACTTTGTATGTTGCGTTTCTAAGATATGCATTTTTAAATTTCGCGGCATTACGATATATTATGGGGTTGCTACTATCGATTGATCTACTACTATATCCAAAAATGTCTATGTGAAATAGAATGTCTTTGATAGAAAATGTAAGTAGAGGTACAATGGCAAATATTTTGAAAAAATATAATTATCATCCATACAAACCGTATGCAGTTTGTTCATATATTGAAAGAAACTGATTATGATAGGCAGTTCGAGTTTTGCTCTTCAATACATATATTTTTTTTTTGATGAGGCAACATTCACTTCCAATAAATCTGTCAGTTTTCAAAACTGTCGCAGGTGGTTTGCAACATAGTACAGTGGCTTTTAGGACATACCTTCAAACTATTTTTGATGACAAATTAATACATAGATATTATATTTTTTATTGACCGGCTAGATCTCTGGATTATTTTTCAAAGGGCTACTCAAAACAGAGTTTACCAGCAGAGACTGATTATTTCGAGAGGATCATTTCAGATTCATTCTAGGAAATTACTTCATGAATGATAAACAATGTATTGCGGGAATTTAATGAACGAATCAATGAATGTGTTGGAAGAAACAATGGATATATTGAAGCTTCGGTGGATTGAGTCAAAATTCAAATAATTAAATTTTCAATAATGATATTAATATTACTTTCTAGTTAGCTTGTTTTCTTCTGTTCAACTTTTCATTTGTAAAATATATTTTTATGATATGCATGCATTAATTAGTCTTATGCAATAGCAGATTGTTAGATAACTTACCAATGAACTGAAAGGTTATCAGGTTTTCTAATACATTACATATTTCATTATTTGAAAAACTAATTTCAATTTATTATTTACCAAATTGTGATTTTTTTATCTAATCATTGTGAAAATGGAGCAGAGTATGGATAGAAAATACTTTTCTAAATTGACGAAAATGCTTTATTAACAGCGTCTTCACTTGTGAAACCAGATATGAATGAGGGAGGAATCTGAACATTATGATAATGGACCTGGCAAATATTTCAGTATCGGGATCAAATAACTCTATAGGAACGAAATCCAATCAATCTATTCTCCCAAAAGGAACTTTCGCTTTGACAGTGTCATTACAATAATGGACTCGTCTATTTCAGTTCTCGCTATTACCGTTAGCAAAATCCTTTTTGAAAGAATAATATAGGATTCATTGCAGAATGATATCTCTAAAAGTCGACTTTATTTTTTATTCCTAGTTACTTCACATTATCTCAGCTTATCATGATCATTCATGTGGAACTTGATACACGGTTACCGTTCATACACTGAAGCTATTAGACTTCATTCAGAAAATATCAGTTCATTTCGTAGTTGTTGATCTGTCACTGCTTAATTAATAATTTCATGTTTGAATAATGCCATCTAGGTAATGACCAGACTTTCAATTTAGTTACTCACATATTCATGCTAGAATCATTGTCAGAGCAGATACCCTTTTAGTTTCTCCAAGTGTGGCTGAGGCGTTGCAGCCAACGGGAGTAACGACCTATGGGCCCTAGCTTACCGACGTCAAAAACACCCATGTTTCCCCGACACTTAACACATACCCATTCACACATTACAGAGGGATGCAAAAATTCGAAAATCTGTCTTCAGTGGGAGCTGAGGAGGGGCCTCGGAATGAGTGCTGCTGCTCCGCCCGCTTGAGGACTAGCGCTAACAGAGTTTTTCACGAGAAGGCAGTTCTTCGGTAGGAGCTGTGGAGGGGTCTTGGATCGGGTGCTGCGGACTGGTAGCCGGTAAATGAATCGCAGGCGGCTGCCACACTAGCCCAACCAGGATTTAACCGAGAAGGCGGATGGAAGGAGCTCGTGAGAACTGGAGAACTAGTCTCCTATGAAAGCTGAGGAGGGGCTTCGAATGAGATACTGCTGGTCTGGTATATAGCCAGTGATAGGATCACCCACGGCCGCAGCACCACCCGACCTAGAGAGAGAAGGTAGAACACCATGCTTGAGGAAAGCAAGGGATAGCAAAAAGGGTCCATGGGGGCCTACTTGCTTGGCGGTAATAACAGTCTCTTCATAAATACTGCTACTACTACCCTTTCAGTTTCTATACACTCAGCGTTAGCCAGCGCCTAGCAGGAATTGGCATTTTTCAAAATAAAAAAAAACTGATTTTTTTATAATTTAAGAAAAAATGGCAAAGGACCTTGCACTAATCTTATGGAAAACCAGTTTTGGTGAAAATCGCTGAAATTTCAATAATGATGTAGCCCATGCCATCCTGAACAAAATGTATCATTGCGCCAACTCTCTGAATGCTGGCGTTTGGATTCTATAAGGGGTCAAAACTTGATGTTTTGACGATTTTTCAAAAAAATCCGTAATTTCATTTTCATCGTATCGATCTGAATTTTTACAATGCCAGAAAATATTCGTTTTCAGTTCCATATGCAATTCATATTTGTTACAGTACATGAGAGGTTGATCATATTTTCCATTTGGACCAAACATCCAACTTCAAAACTTTGTATAGTCAGCTTCCACCAATATATTAAGCTGATTTTTTTAAACTATTTAGCTAATATAATACACTATTTTCGAATATACAGGCATATTTCATTCTGGAACTTCATCATGCGACAGCTCGCATTTCTGTTATTGAAATCACACAAAATGCCTGATTCTTTTTGTCGACACTTTTTCAGGCACTATTAACTGATATCACAATTACTAGCGCTAAAAATAACCGATTCACAAAAAGAAGACTACTATTACTACATTTTTTCTTAATCCTCTATACTGTAATATTGTGTTATTTTATTAGAATATAATCAACTTGATTGGAACCTTATTCTACTAGAGTACAGGATGATAAAAAATATAACCATATAGTTACAATATTACACTGACTTACATTTTGTCCCTATCCTCTAGTACTATAATATTGTGTGATTTCAATGGAATATAATAAACTTCATCAAGAAATAAAATAAAAACAAAGATTATAAGCTTTTTGAATCTTCAATTGAAAGAAAAAATTAAATAAAAACAAATTGTTATTGAATTTATTATTTGGGGGGTATTTTGGTTGTTTACAGTGGAATTATCACTTCTCATAGCTTCAATTATTGGTGGTGCTCATCATCCACTTGAAGATAATCCAGTAAATAAACGAACTTCACCCTACATCAAATGCGGGATCGTTTTTCATTTTTTGATATTGTTTAGGACCATTAGGTAGTTATTAATCCAAGATTCCGTCATTCCTCCCCCCTTGTTTCGTCCGCCATCTTGAAAAAATTTGTCAAAAATCGGCACCTTTTTCAGTTTTTCGCCTCTAGCTCATTCCCAGTTAATTTTTTTGAAAATATGTTCTACTCAAAAAATTCAGACTATTAAATTTCCAACAAATTGGGACCAAGCGTATTTGAGCTACGAGAAGGCGAAAAAGAGCAAAAATTGGCGATTTCGCAAATTTTACACTTTTACTCCACTTTCCTTCGCAAAAAAGGGGGATAGAATTTAATTTCTTCTGAAACTCATGTATCAAAAAAAATAAAGGGCAATGGGTAGCAATGAGATAAGTGTAATAACTACATTTTAAACTTTACACACGACACTAAGTTTAAGTTGACAACTTGAACTATCATTACAATTCATCACATTTTGACAGACTTATTCAGTACAATATTTTTACCCAAGAGGACAACCCTGTGCCTGGCCCTCAGTTGGTGTTTGTTGCCACCACGACAAACTTGAAATTAGAAAAGCTGCCCCCAACCTCTGATGCAGCGCGATACCACTCCTTGAGGGTATACCACCAAGTGATGGCCTGGACAAGAGGAAGCAGGGGCTTGATTCCGACAACAACCACCAGAGATGCTGCTCCTCGTACTCTGCTGAAGACGATATCATGCAGGTATGTCACCGGCTGTTACGCATCATGTGGATGCAGAAAAGCCGGTCTGCATTATTCCACATTATGCAAATTCTGCTGTGGCGGGATATCCTGCGACAACCGTCTCTTGATAGTCGCTGACGAGGAAGAGACAAACATCGACGACCCTGCCGAAGATTCAGCCCTCCCGTCCCCCCTTGCGAAACGTTCTCGGTTACTGTTCTCTTCTTCTTTTTCAAGTTTTCATTTTGTTGTGTTCATTATTCCCGAATAATTAATATATAAAACACATTGTATTGAAATCTTTATTTTGTAAATACAGAGTGTGAGAAGAGTATCGGTTAGAAGGCTTGCTTCTTTCGCTCGCAAAATAAGCTACCTTCAAAATTGAACCAGTTCCCAGTAGCGGTGGGTGCATAACGAACCCGAATGAGAGGCCTGCATGCTTATGGTTCCGTCCGCCCACAAAACACATTCTATTTTCTATCTAAATACTTTCACCAACACGGCTGACACACAAAAAACGCATTTCTTTCAGTTTTCTCAAATTTAACCCCATTCCTACCCATTGCCCTTTATTTGTTTTGTTACATGAATTTCAAAGGAAATTAAATTCTTTACAACATTAATTTGATGAACTTTTTGCTGAGAGTCTTTCCCCTTTTTTGCGATGGAAAGTGGAGCTCAAATACGCTTGGTTCTAGAAAAAAAATTATGTATGAAATTGGTTGGAAATTTAATAGTCTACATTTTTTAGTCGAACATATTTTCAAAAAAATTAACTGGGAATGAGCTAGAGGGCAAAAACTAAATTGAATGACAATTTTTTCAAGATGGCGGACGAAACAAGGGGGGAGGGATGACGGAAACTTGGATTAATAACTACCTAATGGTCCTTAACAATCAGCCCTATGCTGTATCACTTCCGTGAAAAATAACGGCACCGTTATTCGCCATTTCCGTTATTTTGCTATTGCTTGGTAATAGCAAAATAAAGAAAATGACGAATAACGGTGACGTTATTTTGAACGGAAGTGATACAGCATAGGGCTGAATATCAAAAAATTAAAAACGATCCCGCATTTGATGTGAGGTGAACCCCCTTCAGGAGCCTCTATTGACTGGATTAATATAAGATTTTATGGAATTTGTATTGCTGTGCCCGGCAATTTTTGATGAGCTGCTCTTCTTGCACTCCATATTTAGCCAAACTTGATACTGCCGTGGCTCTTGTAGAATGATTTGTCACTTCTGTTTTTTTGGTCGATTTCCATTTTAGAAACAGATTCTTTCAACCAAGAAGTTAGTGTATTTTGCCGATGGAACAATTTTTGAACCGTACTCGAAAACTGCTCATACCAGTTCGGATTTGGAGTAGCAAATAATCGATCTACTAGGAGTTTCTCACGTTTTTTCATGTATTCTTCAAACAATTTTACTGGACATTCATTCGGATTGCTCTTATTTCTTATAAGCCACTCATCTACTGTTAGCTATTTCTTTAGCAGTTCTTCACCTCTCCAAGCCAGTTCTCGTGAACTAACGTGTAATAATTTTCGCTGTAAACATACAAGCTCGTTATTATCTCACATTTGTATAATATTTTTGTACTCTTGGTTTGTATCGGCAAGTGTACTTGCTTTCCTTTTTGTTGGGTATTTTTGTAGACTTCGTCGCTTTGCATATCGCGCAGTTCTTGCTGCTGTAAATTCCACATCTGAAAATGCATTAAACATAAGCTGGAATTTGGAAAAACACATGAAACTGTTTAGCAGTTGAATTCCACATAAACTGAAACAATAAATTCGATGCCCTAACTTATACAAAAAAATAAATCGTAATAAAGAATAATTCCTAACTTCACAAACAATTCCTTATATCCCGATGAGTTTTTTCTTTTTATGTTAAATCCCCAATCTTTCAAAATTCTATCGAGCTTTTCTACACATTTTTGATCTCCATTTCTGTATTTCCTTTTTTCACAGAAGGTCTAAAATTGTTTCTATATTTCTTTCATTTCATCGTATTGGACAGAATCAAGTTCTTCAGAAATGATTACTTCTTGATTGATTTTTCCAAAACGCGACATTATCTTGTTATATTTAATCACAAATAAAATTTAACTAGGTACTCCTAAACTTGTCTATGAAAACGTCAAAAAACTCATGTCATGCCACCTTAATTCATTGAGGCACCAAATATCAATGCAAAATGAACTCCCACTGATCTCTCAAAAATTGTTTGTTATTAAAATAAATTTTGGTACCGAACCTCTCTCGAACTTGAATTATTTTCCGTAAATGTTTTTTTGGTTGCGAAATATAAAAAAAAAATTCGGAAATTATTAAAGTCCTAGGGAGATTATGAGTGGTAATACGCCTGTCATTATCAATAACAAATGTGGATTTCTGAAACGTGATACCCTGTTTATATACGGTATGAGTACGTAATGAAAAAGACAGATCTCATGCACGACAACCAGAAAAGTGATATCTATTTTCGAACGAATCCATAAACTGAAATTGAGATGGCCGATGAAAAATGTGAAAATGATAAAGGTAACTGCGCTCCAATTTTCCACTCATACGGAAATTTACTACTGCAGCTGTCGGGCTGAACAGAATTAGAATTTCTTTTCTGTCTGCGATGGCTTTCGTCTTGGATTTACTGCATTAAAGCAACCTGTTATTTATTATGCTCTTTCGACTCAGGATGCGGGAGAATGCAGGACTATTTCTCGGCTGAAAAGAGTTCTGGACGTAACTGGATTCGAATAAATCGACCTCCGAGGACTAGACCATACTCAAATAATTTTCTATCAGAGGTATTCAGAAGAAGTTACTATCGAAGTGGAAATTGGTTAACAGTGCACGATGAAGAACACCCAGCTAAACTGTAGGGTAACTTCATTCATGTTCTATGGCCTGAGATCAAAAATATAATCAGAGATTGTCCGAAACAGTTCTGGCATTATCTAGGGATAACCTTATTGTTGCGACTACTAGCAAGCATTCTCACTTCGCAGCTGTAGTCATTTTCACCAGAATTATTTGAATTTTAGCCCCTCATTTGCAGTTAAACCTCCGATAGCAATTGAACGTCCATCTCGAATTCTGCAGGTACGTTGGCAAAAGTTTGTCTTGAAATTTTGTAACATATAAGATTTTTGAAGCTTCTTAACTAGCGCGCTTGGTGCCCTGACCAGTTTGTTCACTCTCACTATCAATTGAACCTGGTTACTGATGAATAAACCCAGAGCAAGTCCCTGTTGAGAACTTGCATTCTTGTCACATGCTTGTCTATGCTGAACATATGGCATGAATGTTGACCAGCTTAGATTAATTTGACTGGAGAATGTTTCATAGCCTTCAGACTGGGTAAAATATACTGGATAACATTTTTCTTCAATTCGTGCGCTTCTTCATCATTCAAAAGCCTGAAAACTTTTGTGTGTCAATGGTTGTACTATACAGGGTGGGGCACCGAAAACGAAACAGATCGAATATCTTCAAAACACAAGTGTTATGAAGAAAATGCAAAAACACGTCGATTTTTAATTCAAGGGGAATCTTCCCATCATAACCTCAATTGTCATACCTCTCCCTTCAACCCTTGATCAATATCACCCAAACAATTTGAATAGGGAAAGTAATAAGTGTGACACATCATTAAGAAGGTAATTTCATAAGGAAGTCAGCCATGTCAACTTTCCCAACCTAATTTTCTATTTTGGCGCCCTTTTGCGGTAAAAAAAATGATCCTTATTCCAAATTATGATAAATTCGTGACAATGCATTATGGAATTTTTATACGGAAAAAAACAAAATTGCGGCTTCCAAGCGGACAAGATTTAAAATTATCGTCCGATTTGATTCAAACTTGATAAGTGGTGGTTTTTAGGGTCGGAAATCAAAAATTGTTTGTCAATGCAAAAAAACAAGATGGTAGCTCCAAGATGGCGGACGAAATTTGTAATCATGGTCCGTTTTGCCCTCCATCTTGTTTTTTGTATCTACAAAAAAACATAATTTCTGAACCTGAAAATCCCCAAATACTAATTTTTATTCGAATCGGAACATAATTACAAATTTTGTCCGCCATCTTGGAGCCACCATCTTGTTTTTTTTGCATTGACAAATAATTCATAATTTCCTATCCTGGAAACCACCACTTATCAAGTTTGAATCAAATCGGACATCATAAGTTGGAATACGGATCAGTTGTATTTCATGTAAGAGGGCGCCAAAATAGAAAGTTAGGTAGCGAAAATTGAAATAGCTGAATTCTTTATGAAATTACCTTTTCAACGATGTGTCATAATTACTAGTTTCCTTTTCAAATTGTTTGGGTGATAGTGACCAAGGGGTGGGGAGAGAGGTAAGACAGTTGAGGTTATGATAGGAAGAAGGAGAGAGGAAGAGGATAGATTAAAAATCGACGTGTTTTTGCATTTTCTTCACAACACATGTGTTTTGAAGATATTTGATCTGTTTCGTTTTCGATGCCCCTACCCTGTATGGATGTACCTAATCACCTGACTGAAAAGGGGGTGATTAGTTTTTATAGAGAAGCTTCTTCACAACTTCTACTACTTACTTTCATGTAAGGATTAATTGTTGATGTTTTTTTCAAGGATAATAATGATTTTTGAATATACAGGGTGTCCATTTAAAATTCCACGGGCAAATATCTGGGAAATGAAAGATGATATCCATATTTTGTGAAAGCAGATTATATTGATGTCAAAGGATCCTCTTATTTAGGTAGATATCCATCACTGGGCGTCATCCTTATGGGCGTCGCGACACCGACGCCAATTTTTTCAAATGGCATTCCAAACTTTTTAATGCTTTTTTGAATTCTGCATAAAATTCTGAATTCAGGCATATATATATAAATATATATATATATATATATATATATATATATATATATATATATATATATCTTAGACCTTCTCAAATCCTATAGAATCCAGAACACCGATATCCTAGTGAGCTTCGATGTTGTCTCCCTCTTCACAAACATTCCCCTAACGGACACGCTAGAAATCCTTAAAACTAAACACAGAATTCCAAAAGACACCCTGGACCTCATCAGTCACTGTATGAACAACACGTACTTCCTCTTCCAAGGAACTTACTACAAACAAGTGAAAGGTGCTCCCATGGGTTCCCCCCTTTCTCCAGTCCTTGCAAACCTTTTCATGGAAGACTTCGAAACTAGGGCTGTAGAAGCATTTGACCACAAGCCTACTTGCTGGTTCAGATACGTTGACGACATTTTCGTCATATGGCCTCATGGTTACGAAATCTTAAACACGTTCTTAGATCACCTAAACGATATCCATCCCAACATGAAATTCACAATGGAGACCGAATATAGATAGATAGAGAAGCGCCCCAATTGCCTCAACACTCGCGACGACGGACGTAGACTTCCCAATACCTGGAAGCCTCTCATTGCACGCATAAACTCATTTCCCACCAACCCAGTTCCCGCACACAGCTCACTTAGCGCCAACCAAGTTCCCGCACACAGTTCATCTAGCGCCAATTCATTTCCCGCCCATAGTTTACCTCGCGCCAATACATTGGACACGGCCATTACAGCCACGTCCACTATAAATACAGTTCCTCAACCCACAATTCCTCAGTTCTCTCGAAGGAGTAGGCAGATTGAGACCTTAGAGAGAACCAGTGACGAGACATGGGGAGTAGGCAGATTGAGACCCCGACGTCAAGTCACAAAAACCTAACGTAATTATATCTGAGGAGTAGGCAGATTGAGACCTCAGTGTATAATTACGTTTTAACCTTTCATTAATTTTCTTTCTATTTCAGTTCTTGAAAATGGCTCCAAAATCGGAGCCGAAACGTCGAATTTCAACAAATTCTAGACGCGGTTCAACCCGAACTTTTAGTTTTCATATATATATATATATATAATATATATATATATATATATATAGCACACTCATGGTTTCCCTTGAATACTGATGAAATACAGCAACTTTATTGCATATTATAAAGATGGCCATGAATGAGTCAAAAAACACTTACACGAGTTTGATAAAATTTATCTATCAGTGATAATTGCGTTGCCTGTTCCATTTCATCTAGTTGAGTGTTTCTGGAAAATTGCAGACAATAAAAACTAAAATAAATGTTTAAAATTACCAAAATATATTTCAATTTGACCAAGAATCTACAAACATGATGATAATAACTGAAAAATAAAAGTGACAGCATGAATTATTTTAAGTGTTCGAACTGCCTCCCTTCACGTAGAATACACATATTGTATCTTTTTATTATTTCTCGATTCGTCACAGCTAAAAGCGTATCTCGCGATATGGAAGCACAAACAAATTGTGATAATATTTTTTAAATCATCTACATTTTGTGGACGTCGCATATAAACTAATTCTTTTATATACCCCACGACAAAAATCCAGTGGAGTCATATCTGGACTTTGAGCTGGCCATGGTGTTGGACCCTTATTTCCAATCCATTTCCTATTGAAAGTATCATCCAAATATTGGGTAATTATTCTATTATTAAGCGGAGGTGCCACATCTTGTTGCCACCACATATTCAGCCGAGTTTGTATTGGTAAATTCTCCAAGAGATTCGGCAATACATGTTGGAGGAAAAGCAAATACCTCTCTCCATTAATAATTCCTTCGAAAAAATGAGGTTCTATCAAATAACCATCAATGATTCCACACCAAACATCAACCCCTCACACAGTCTGATATATCGTTTCTTGAATCCAATGAGGGTTCACGTCAGACCAATAGTGACAATTATCTTTGTTTACTATACCGTTGTTATGGAAACTGCTTTCATCACTCCATAACATTTTGTTCAGAAACTGATCATCATCATGAATACGGGTGGACAACCATGCAATGGAGTTCAATCTCCTATCACCATCTCCTAAATATGGGAATAGATTATAGCTATGAACAATAAAACATAAAGATTCTTATCTGGCTGTAGTCTTTGAAGTAGTTTGTAGGGATGGAATTTGTTTTCTGACAAAATACGTTGTATTGACGATTTGGAAATATCACATTCCATTGCTACGCGTCTGGTAGAACTATGTGGTTCCAATACCATTTGACCTAGCGCTGCAACAGTGCAGTGATCCTCATCTGTAGCCGTTCTTTGTTTTTTTCGCTTCCGTTCATTAAAACATCCATTTTGTGCCAAAGATTTGGCTAAGCTAGTGAATGTTTTGTCTGACGGTAATCTTCTGTCAGGATACCGATTGGCGTATATTCTTCTGCTTCTTTTGCATTCCTTCTTGCTTCGCCGTAAGTACATATCATATCCAACTTTTGTGCATTCGAAAATTGAACCATTTTTCAATTTTAGGAAAATACAACACAAAACTGAATATACTTTCGTAAAATCTGACAGGTTTTTTGACAGATCGAAGAAGACTTGACTTGACTTGACGCTTTCATGGCCCTCTTCATAATATGCAATGAAGTTGCTGTATTTCATCAGTATTCAAGGAAAACCATGAGTGTGCTATATGCCTGAATTCAGAATTTTATGCAGAATCCAAAAAAAGCATTAAAAAGTTTGGAATGCCATTTGGAAAAATTGGCGTCGGTGTCGCGACGCCCTTACGGATGAGACCCAGTGATGGATATCTACCTAAATAAGAGGATCCTTTGACATCAATAAAATCTGCTTTCACAAAAATTAAATATGGATATCATCTTTTATTTCCCAGATATTTGCCCGCGGAGTTTTATATGGGACGCCCTGCATACAAAAAAAATCTGGTTACTTAGTTATGCTTGAAAACGCCCACATAGCTTCATTGGCCTTGTGAGGGGCACATAGACACATATTTTTCCATTTCAGAAATATCAGACAATATCTATGAGTTTTGCCAAATCCAAATCCTTTGGAAATATCCAACCATGGATTGTGTCCCAGAAGAACATCAAAATTCTCAGTCTTCTATCAGTTCTAACTTGATTTACAGCAAGAACCCTAGCTACTTATTTTCGAGTTTCTTGCCAAATTTCTTCTAGAATACCAACTGATATAAATATGAGCATTTCATCTTGGAGAATAACTTACTTTCAGTATTCAGTTCCTGTGTATATTCATCATTTTTCAATAAGACAATGTGAAAAGTTTATATTGCCCTTTGAGAAATGGCAGTTGTGAGCATTTCTTTATGGGTACTACTCCGTTTTGAATAAATTTTTGATATTTGTTGGAAAATATGGCTGCTGCAATTACATAAGAAGCCCAATTTTCTGCTGTATCTTACTTCCATCCTTCCTCTCGTAAATGTTGACGCCGTTCGTCAGTTGTGATGATTTGAGTTTGAATTTCATGCGCCAATTTTGTTTGATTGAACAATCAACTGTATCTCCGCCATTTTTCAACCGATTTTCAATTTTGAAGAACGGTGTTATCACAAATTGCGTGTTATTCCGGATAATGAAAAAAATGTACATGGTATCATTTGAAAAAAAAAGTTTGGGGTCAGTTCCGGTTAAACCGGAAGTGGTGAATTTTTGGTAATGTAATCAAAATATGCGTATTTGAGTAATATATTGACGTACCAAATTTGAAATCTTTATCTTCAAAACTATAGAAAAATTGGGGGGCGTACCTCACCTCGTGGTCACCCGGTATAAAAACTAACCATTCTTTTATTACTCTGATGTCATTTTCTTCCTTGTTCTACAGGTTTTCCCAAGAATTTGATTCATAGTATATGGCAGTGTCATCAGCATATCATGTTATGTTCCCTGTGGGACAATGCCATATTCTATGAACCTTTCACAACTTTTATTACCATCCACTGACATTACATTACCACGAATATCTATGCTATCAAGGATTTACTGTGTCAAATGCCTGGCACAGATCAATAATAATAATAATAATAATAAATGGCTGATCAGTAAAATTATATTTTGAACGTTCCATAGAATCAGAACTTATGAGAATTTTTTTATGAACTAATATGTTAAACCTGGTTGACTTCGTACTCATTTCTGAGGCTGTAAATTGATAATTCTCTACGGAACTAGATTACATGAATTTTTGGTTATCACGAGTGTACCTACCAGAAGTAAAACATTACTTAGTGAGTGAACCATTCAAAACGAATTACCTCAAATATTTCTTACTTGATGGAGAATTCTTTAAAATCAGATAATTTTGTTCTGAAATAAAACTGTTTCTTCTAGGAAGAGGAAAGTTGTAGTCATATCCTCTAAATCTGTAGGTTTGTTTCTTTGAAACAAAACTGAAATCTTTCCAAAAGTTTCCGGCAGAAGGAATTTCTGAAGATATTTTGAGTATATTCTTTCACCTGATATATGTACATGGAATATTATGAGAAGAAAGAAAACAGTATTTTAAAGTAAAAAAAACAAATCCTTAAAAATTACAGCAAGAAATTTCATAATATAACAAAATATTTTTTATGAATTAGAATATATAGATTTTACAATAGAAATAGCAAAGTTTTCATTCAAACAATACTTGCTTGACAAAAAATATTCAAACCAAGAAAGTCAATTTCTCAACCCTACATTATCATAATGTAAAAATGAGAAAATGCTGATTTCAAATTTACCACAGCAAAGTTTGTATTCAAGCTTAGTGCCCTTTTCTTCTGAGACTATCATATAATTGGATCTAATATTTCAATTTTTTACAATTCAGTATATTTGAATGAAAACAACTTCCATTATTCAGTCTAAGAATATCATAATCTCATTCTTAGAAAATAATTCTGACAATATCGATATCTTGTAATGAGAGAATATTTAATTCAGTATACCTATATAAACGACCCATTTTCTTAGAGAAAGGCATTTTTTTTGATCCAATCATTATTTTTCATGAGTGTACTATCAATTTGCCCTCTTTTACTCTTACTGAAGTCAGAAATAGTGACAATTATCATGGTCAATAGTCGTTGAAAATAATTAATTTGACTACTGACGAGACTTTATTTCTCACCCCCCTACCCCAAGGCTCTGCAGAATTTTTACGTTTGAAGATTCTACAGAGTCCGTCCTTCTTCATGAAATGAGTGAGTTATTTTCAATTTGCACTTCAGCGAGTTTTTATTGAAATCATCAAATTGAAATCCGGAGAGGTGTGTCAATATTGATATTTTAGTTTCGGCTTGAACATGAATTAGTAAACATTTGCTCCGGAATTGAATGTATCCAAAAATAAATTATCGGTGCGGAAAAATTAGTGAGATGTTTATAAATATGTCCAAGACATTTTCTCCTTTATAACCGATAGGAAAGTTTTGAAAAACTAATAGATACGAAACAATTATTAAGAAAACTGTGGTTCAGAAGTAAAATTGTTGGTGTATGAATGTAGTTGAAGAATGAACGCGCTGGTTGCAATTCTTTTCTTTTAATGAATCTAAATTACAAAATGTGAAAATTTGACAACTCAACTTATTTATTTTTTCTGACATCGTCAATGCGATTTTGTTTTCTACGTCGCTAGGTTCACCAGGAGCAATCATGGGCGCCGACTTGGGAAGGAAATTGGACAGTTGGAATAGCTCGGAAAACATGACAAAAAAGTAGCAGATGAGCAAGTAAAAACAATAACCCATCTGATTTCAAAGATTTACGGCCCATAACTATCCTACCCCTATCTAAACTTTTAGAGAAAATAATTGACGAACAATTGCGTAGTTATGTAGTCCAGCATCATATACTTCCAGAGTTCCACTCAGGCTTCAAACCCCTACATAGCTGTCAAACTGCCCTACTTAATTTCACTGACTATATTCTGAGGGCAACGGATTTTGGAAAAATCACAGTTTTGGTACTCCTAGGCATTTGATACGATAAACCACCAACTACTATTATCTATCTTGAAATCAATCGGAATCTCCGAAGACGCTATACCATTTATTAAAAATTATTTCTTTAATAGAACACAGAGAGTTCAAGTAAATGCCGATGTATCCTCTTCTATCAGAATACCATCGGGAGTACCTCAGGGATCTATATTGGGGCCAACTTTCTTCACTTTATACACTTCCAGTGTGGGAAAACTGGTGAAGTGGTGTAACATCCACCTGTACACGGATGATACTCAACTATATCATTCTTTCATGCCTGAAAACCGCAGTTGATAAAATTAATTATGATTTGAATAATATTGTTACTTGGTCTACTGAACACGCCCTGAGTATAAACAGTAAAAAGACCTCGTTTCTTGTATTTGGACCTAATAAAGCTCGTTTGCAGATCAACGAAGTAATCCGAACAAATGTCGATGGAGAAGAAATTACACCTGTGAACAAGGCGAAAAACCTAGGCCTGATTTTTGATAATCAACTGCGATTCAAACAACATGTTAACATATGCATCAGGAACGCATATTTGAGTATAAAATCAATTTTTCACAATCACCATTATCTCTCATTTGGCGTAAAAAAAACATTATGCGAGGCTCTAGTACTATCTAAACTCACTTTTGGAGGCATAGTTTTTGGTCCCTGTATCGACGCCAATGATTCTAGGAGGCTACAAGTTGTCCAGAACTCTTGTGACATTAGGAGGCGTCAACGAATTTCGCGTAAATTACGAGCTCTTAACTGGCTGAATATGTCGAACAGACGATACCTACACTCTGCATGTCTCTTTCATAAAATTATAAAGAACAAGCAACCACAATACCTGTTTGGAAAAATCATTCACCAAACTGATATGGTGTGGTAGAGCGCTCGCCTTATAAGCATAAGGTCGTGGGTTTAAAGCCCAGCACGGACATTGGTCCCGGATCTTTTCCTTGCTCGCACAAGCTCCTAGGAGCTTCTGAGGGGTTTCTCTCTGGAAACCTGGAAGATTCGTTACAAAATTGAAATGAAATCAAAATCAACAGATCAAATCAGGTCTAAAATTAAAATTACTGTCAGATCGAAACTGAATCAAAATTTATCTGAAAATAATGTTTTAAGCCACCGTTTTATTTTTTTTTTATTACTTCTAGCGGTACCTTGATTATTGTCATCTCTCTTCATCATTTTCTTATTATTATTATTACTATTAATATTATTATGTTCTCGCTTAAGATGAAAAACAGAGACAGTGCTACCTGTCACCACAGATGGTACTGTCACCTGATCTTCGGCAATTTTCATTCAACCCGGAGTGTTATGTACAGTGCTTTCATTTTGTTTTGTCCCACTTTTACATGGCTGTAAAATACTCAGTTTTTGAGATAGAAGGTTGAATGAAAAAGTATATTGAAGGATTTTGCGTAAAATTTTATGGTGTTTTGTCAAAAAAAAGTCAACTGTCAAATGTCAGAATTATTGAGATAAACTATTATTTTTTCAATGGGACACCCTGTATATCACTTCATATTTAAAAAGAATTTTTTTTCTGATTACGATCGTTAAATGGAAATATGAGTGAAGTGGTTTCGAAAAATGTTATAGCTGTCGGGGGTACCAAACAAAAGGAGCCACCTACCGACAAATTTTGTCTTTAAAAAGTTGTCTCGATAAATAGAACAGATATGTTTATACACAGGGCGTCCCACGATGATTGTGACAGGTAATATCTCGGAACTAGAGACTAGTAGAGAATTGTTATTTTGGAGTTGTAAATTGAAGTAATTGATGCAGCTCATTTGATATTTTGTTACCCAATGAGCTTCTTGTTTTCGATCACGTGACATAAGACTGAATATTATTAATGGGACAACCTGTTTGGCATTTCTTTGTTCCCCCAATAAAACTAACGACAATATCATTCATACTTTGGAATATTTCGAGCTGATCCCCATATAAGTTTGAGAGATTTGTCACTCCAACTCAGTATAGGCCGAAGTAAAATTTGGAGATGCTTGAAAAGACATAAAATGCATGCCATCAAACGTAAATTACTTCACATTTTACACGGTAGAGACGAAAAAAGAAGAATGGAATACTGTTTGTGGGCACAAGGCAATTACCTGAATGACAGGAATTTCTTGAAAAATATTTTATTCAGTAATGAGGCGACTTCCACCACTAACGGTGTGGTATCAGAATTTGAGATAGTGGGCAGAGCAAAATCCGCACTGGGTGGTGAATTGTCGAAATCAAATATCCCAAAAAGTGAATGTGTGGTGTGGGATACTAAATTAAAGATTAATAGGACCTTTTTTTATTGAACGAAATCTGAATGGAGACTTATTCGTTCATTTTCTGGAGAATGACTTCTCTGACTTCCTGGAAGAATTGCCTCTGAATGTATGGAATGAATTAATTTTCCAGTTGGACGGTTCACCCGTTCACAATTATGGGACAAGCAGGGAATGGCTCAACAGAAACCTACCTAGGAAGTGGTGGCTCCCACGTTCCCCTGATCACACCCCCTCAGTCTTCTATTTATTGGGAACGTTAAAAAATGAAATGTATGGGAATAGGCCCACTACTCCTGAAGATCTCCGCGCGAGAATAATCGAGGCATGCCAGGAAGTTACACCTGGGGAACTAAGAAAAGTGCTTGTAAATAATAGAAAACGAATAGAAAAGTGTATTCTCTTCGAGAGAGGACTCATAGAAGGAATAATTATTTGAATTTTGTGAATCCGAATCAATATAGAATTTTCAGATTCTTTATATCCTTTCTTCGCCATTGTTGAAATTAGTGGTACTTCACTTGGAAAACATGAGAACTGTCTTCAATTATTTGCAGTTGTATATATTTTATATTGAATTTTTCTCAGCCCTGAAACTTCAGTATGTTAAATTGACTTTGAATGGTGCAATTATATCTTCTTAACTTTATAAAATTGTATTATTTTTGTAGTTATGTTCTAATTTCAATAAAAATCAGATATTTCCGTTTCAAAAGTTAGTGATTATAGAAAAAATATATGACAAGTGAATCACACAAATATGAACAATATCTTGTAATTTTTTAAATGTGTCAAAATAATTTCAAAACATGAATGAACATTGGAAAATAGTCGATTGTTAACCCAAATGACTTTTTAGAATTAAAATTTTCTTACTATGATGAACGAATTCATGTTAATGTACAAAACGTCAAGTAAGAATTGAATTCAATTTTAATAAAAAAAATTGAGATTTCTGACTGGTGTAGTATATTTCAAAGTTTGTTGTCGGCAGTTCCATCGCGAATGACGGGCAGTGTATATCACTTAGGCCAACACCATTGAGCTGGTAGGTGTATTTCCAGAATTTTCATCAGTCCTGCGAGTTTCTTAATTTTAACTCGATAATTACGGAAGTTACGGGGGTGCTTCCATGAAAAGTGAGACAAGTTTTAATTTTTCAGGAGTGAAATTTCTTCAGGAAAAAAGTGTATCTGTAGTAATTTGAGGGTCCTGATCACGAATCTGAAAGAATTTTCAGCCTATTTTGCCCCCTAGTATGATTCACCGTAAAAATGGGTTGTTCCATCGCGAATGGCGGGCAGTGTATATCACTTAGGTCAACACCATTGAGCCGGTAGATGCATTCCTAGTATTTTCATCTATCCTGCGAGTTTCATAATTTTACCTCGATAATTACGGAAGTTACGGGGGTGCTTCCATGAAAAGTGAGACACACTGTATATATACGTGGTGTCAATGTTCAATTATTAGTAGTCTCATCTTATACAGAAAAAGGATACCTACATAAAATAATTGCAGCAAAAGTTGGTTTTTATTCAAGCTGAAGGTAGTAATTCAAATGCATTGAGAACTTCGGTAAATAACGGAATCTCATGTGAATTTTCAAATAGTATCAGAAATTGATTGGCTAGAATTTAGTTTCAGTTCCTCGATACATAAAGTTTTGACCATAAATAATTTCCGGAGGTAATAATATATCCCAGACGAGATTGGAAGATATACGCCTTTCGATCTTGAAAGACTATCGGAATCTAAATTCCCCAACAAAGTCTATAAAATTCATCCGAAACCCATTACAGCTTTCGAAGATTGCTGAAGTATATGAATGCTCGATCTGGTACCCCTCTTGAAGGAAATGTGCAACATTTCTCTGGGTGATATTCATTTCATTCCTCCACCAGTTCCGAAATCGGAAGGAAAATATAACAGGGTTGAAACTCAATTACCGTTCCGACATGGGCTTTCATCTGGAATTCTTGTTTTATCGAATTTATGCCTCGGCAAATAGCTTATATTCCCTTTGTTATCCCTAAAAGGGACCACCGACCTAAGAGCTATATTGTGAGTTGTCGTATCAGAGTAAATATGGAGGAAGTTCTTATAATCGCATTATGAAGAGACAGAAGTTTGGGACAGCGGTGGAGTGCGTATTGTTCACCCACTCTTCTTATTTTCCGATTACTTTTCCATATTTGTTCGCCTAAAATAATGAATGCTGTCCTATCGAAAGCCATTATTTACATTTCTTGCATGATTTGATGAATACGATTGATTCATAAATGCCGCAGCATCTGTATGTAGTTGAAGACTAATAGGTTTTTTCATCTCTATTCAACCCTCCTTTTTTTTCGTGAGATGAAATGTATTGAAATAGTCTGAGCGCATGTCAAACATCACTCATTCAAGGCACCGGTACTGTTTGGATGTATAATTTATTTAATAATTCATTAAATTATCAATTTCTTTTCTTGAAGCCAATCATTATGTTTGTCGCATACATCAGTTCATCTACCTTATTATTGTAATTATATTATTATGCAAATTAACGTTCTCATCAGTATATGATTGTTGAAAGTCCATCTCGTGTCCGGTGCGATAACCAGATCTGCAATTCTTCTGATGTATGTTAGGCAGGAGTTGTTAATTTTGTATGCCGGATGACATTTACACTTTTTTCAAGCTCATGTTGAATTTTCAAGAAGTCGTTAAAGTTTTTAACAAAGAAAATATCTTTAAGTCGTCGTAGTAAAGTAGTATTGAAGAAAATTGATATTAAACAGTTCGTAAAGCTATTTCTGTAGACATTGAAAAATAATGGACCTAGGTGGCTAGGTGGACCTAGGTGCGGGACACCGGAAACTGCATTGAAGACCTGAGAATTGAATCCTCAGTAACCATTATTCTCCTATTATCTAATCGAATGCTTTGTTGATGTCACCGTATACAGTTTGTAGCTGAATTTGTATATCTATGACATCGCAAATGAAATCAGCGAAACAAAATATATTAGACTCGATACTTTTTTCAGAAAGAAACCGTCTTCTTGCATTGTTTGCTGAAAACCATGATATGCTAATTAGTCTATAAGCACTCAAAACATTGAGATGACAAAGTGCATGTTTCAAGTGAATCGTTGTTTTTATTTAACGTGTAACACGTAAAATATTTAAATACGAAAAAGAGCATTTTTTCACAAAAATTCGAAGTTTAATAATCACGAATATAACCTCCTTTATCCTAGTGATTCTCATTGTCACTTGGGGTATTGTTTAATTTTCGTCATTGTTACGGTTAAAAACAATTTTAAACATAAAAAAATATAAATTAAAGGGACTTATAAATTTCCAGAAGAAAGAGACACTTCCCGTCCGATCATTTATTAGTATGAGAAAGTGAAATCAAAGCAGATGCTCGCTCCGCTTGTATTTTGTAAATTAAATTCTGGTTACCCACATGTTCGGCATCGGCACAATTGAACATTTAAATTATGAGGAGGTAAATATTTACTCATATCTAAATTTGCATAGTCGGCCGCGCCTACTCCAAGTGACCAACCTACCGTGACAATTAAAGTAACTAAGAAAAAGGAGGTTTTGTTTGTGATTATAAAAGATTTAATTTTTGTGTAAAACGGTCGTTTTTGGTGCTTGTAATTGTGAAACAAGATAGAATAACTAAAATGTCGTCAAAATGAAGGAGACATATTGTGTGATTTTTTTGAAAAATTTGTGATTGAAAATGGGCCATTTTCAGGATACAGAAGGACATAATTCGAAAAGTACTTGAGACCCCTCGAATTTTCTCAGAATTCGTGTTTAGGAGACAAAACTACGTAAGTTGAGTCATTTTTTTTTCATTTTAAGGAGGAGCCCGATAAACTTACTTTCACCATTTTTTACTGTAAAGAGTTTTTTTGGTATACTAGATGCTATAATTTCACTAAATCGTTTTTCTACAACCACTCTCCAAAACATGCTTTTCTGCATAGTTTTACGTTCGCAAACATGATTATTTCTCACAATAATTGAAATTTGACATTAGTGTGCCGCAAAGTGACATTTCTGAACCACAAAGTGACATTTCTGTGTCAAAATTTTTCAGTACCTAATTTCTAAGCGATACAGTTTTCGTCACAGCAAGGTGAAAGTATATTTTGAAAATTCTGCATTTCGTAGGGATATTCGATCAGGCAACTTCAAGAATGAATAGACAAAGTCTATTGGTTTATATAATATGAGGGAAATTGTCGTACAAATTCATAATATTTTGAAGAAAAATCATAGACATCACTACTGCTGTCTCAAATACCCACATACACACTATCCATTGCTAGGCAACGGAGCAACATCTATCGAATCATTCGAATGTCAACAAACGTCAAGCATAAAATATTCTTGTCCCGTAATTTTTTAATGAGATTGAACTAAAATGGATAGCGACAGTTCTGAAATTGAAAATACTCCGCCAGAACTAAGAGAACAAGTTAATTCATTAATTCATAGCAAAAAGGGTGTTGTAGAAAAAGTATAGTGTGTAACACGAGCAGAAATGCAATTTCTCACTCGTTTGAATTGCAGCACTCGCTTGCGCTCGTACCGCAACTTTTTCAAACTCGTGAAAAATTAGCACTTTTCTGCACTTGTTGCACAATATACTATTGTTCAATCAGATGACCTCAAATTACTAGATTTCATTGGATATCTACTTGAACAAAACAAATTCTGCTATTGCATGGGATGTAGTTGAGGGGTGGATTTCAAATCAATTTTTGGAATCCATTGTTCTGTATTTGGTATATTGCCTTCTGTCAAGCATCGACAATGGTTGATTATGAGTCTTTTCAACCGATATGTTTCTAACTGAACAGACAATAGTAAATGATTTGCCTCGTTTCCAATACAGACAAAAGTCTCACTCATTCATCATTCGATTCACTTGCAAGCGCCAATCCGAAATAATTACAAGTTCTCGACGAATGCCACCAACCGATTGTTATAGGTGAAACTTCCACACTCGACCTCTTCAATCGCATACACAAGCATGACAGAACCAGGCAACCATTGGCAAATGAGTTAATTGCGTGTTCTTCTTCACTTCTGTCGAATTAATTGATCACTAGAGGGTTAGTTGTCCTGTCCAGCCAACGCGGGTGACAATTTTATACTGGATCGCGGTTATTTCCAACAGCGATTAAGTGCTATGGTTTGGATAATTTCCTCAGAATATTGGATTCGAGTTAAGTAGGTCTGCTATGATGTCGATGCATCTGAAAAACAGTAATTCCTAATGGGTTTCTGTCAGTTGATGTGATTCCGGAGATCAGATGAGGACTTTGAGTTAAAGGAGCACAACAAAATTTTAAGTAGGTCACTAAAATGTAAATATTGAACATTGGTTTCCCGCGAACATCAAAGTGTCTGTCAAGAAGTTGGATACATAGATTTCTTGCAAAGTGGATATCACTGCATTCTTAAACTGGAAATCAACTTGTCAAAAAAGTTTGTATATCGATTTTTATTCAGTTCTCTGAACTAAACATTGTTTTCAGTTCAGAGATTCATCTGAGATCCTAATCATATTCTTGAAACGTGGCCAATTTTCAAAAACTACCTCCTTTTCATAAATCCGAATTTATAGGGCTGGGTACAGTGTGCAACTGCACTAAGAGGTGTTATTGATGACATACCATCTGCCACAGATAGAAATGAAATAAACTTACTTGATACTCATCGACTTTTCCAAGGCTTTTGATACACTCAACCATTCCATTCTTACAACTACCATTTTTGATACACAAGATATTATTCACATTTATTAAGAAGAATAAGATTAAAGTCAATTCCAGCAAATCCTCCACTATTCTGTTTGGAAATCATAATGTAATCAAAAATGTCAGACAGCAGATGACACTTCGTTTAGAGAATCATATCCTCCCATTTACTGAACACTGCAAAAATCTGGGCTTAACACTAAGACACTAAATTGCGTTTCAAGAATAATGTTACTACTTAAGTGCGCTCAGCTAATAGGTCACTCAAACTTATTTTCAGTCATGGTAAATTTCCAAAGGAGTAAAGTAGAATCGGAACGGCAAACATATTTGTTGCAGCAACTTTGTTTTTCATCGACGGTTCTGATGACTAGATCTATCGAAGTTTATGCTGATACTTGCCGTGAAGAGAGTTTTCAACACTGTTAACCTCTTGGGTGTGGCGTTGTTCCACCCTTAGTTGAGTATACGTCTCTCCGGCATCCAGATGACTTGGAATACTTCGGTCTACGAGCTGAACATACTCTCCGTATTCCTCGCATCGTTCTCTTTTGAGATGAAACGTGACACATTTGTCGATCCAAAACTTCATTCCGATGTCATGCGCGTACTCTTTCACCGCCCTTAAGCACTGATGAAGATCCTTTTCTCCAGACGCATATAGTTTGAGGTCATTCATGTAAAATAGATGGATGACCTTATGCCTCTGGTGGTTGGGGGTGCCGAAGCTGTATCCGCGGGTTTTTCGCAGAGGTCTGAGGAAGTCTCTCTGAAACACGCTCCTTCTAAAGAAAACCTGCTCTGATTGGACTCTGACTTCATCATGTGCGACTCTAATAATTGTTATATCTGTAACCACTGTTTCATCAGGTATGAAAACTCTTTGTAGTGTATCTCTTGAAAGAGATGATGGAAGATACAGAACAATTAAAAATATAACAGAGCTGAAAGTGCATCGAATTTGGTATCAGAAATACACTAAACATGGTAGGAATAAACAGTTTCAACATGACTGAGTTTCCACTGGCTGGACCGAATTTTACATTTAGCACAACAAAGAAGAAACTCAGGAAAAGTACTGGTGATTTCAATTTTCATCATGATTGTTTTTTTATGGTGAAAATCTGGATCCAAATTCCCAGCAGTGTATCCTGACCTTTTTGAAAGATAAGAGGGATGAGTTTGCTTATTACTGTGGATCTTTTGGCAGTTGGCGCAAAATATCACTCTGATTGTTATCAGATCAAGTATCTGATAGTTATAGTAGTAAAAAACAGGGGGACAGAAAGGTCGTCCAGAAAATGAAAAATTTATGGAAGAACTCTGATATATTAGGTGAGTACAAAATATACAGTGCGGGCGTAAAGGGCCTATTAGCTGCCACGTAATCTGCCTCACACTTGATACAAGACTCGTGTTGTCTCGCTGACTCGATCTTAGCTTCCATCTTGTGAATAATGCGTTCTCATGCCTCCCAATCAGATAGGTGGTATCACTTCTTTCCACTTAGGACAGGGTCATCACGGCAGAGTTGATCTGCCAGATGTCAGCCTCTTCTGAATGGATATCATGAATTTCCGCATCAACCCGTGCCAGTTGTTGTGGTTTCAGGGGCTTGGTGTTATGAAGCGCCCTGCGGGTTTTAATGACTTCACAGCCAGGCCGATACATGGCATATCTGCTCCTTCTACCACTTCGTTAACCATTTGAGAAGGGACTCTTCCACAGCCCCGAATTATTATCATTATTATTAGTTTGATCTTTTTCCATATCTCTTTGTATTCCTTATTCTGAAATTCTGTAATTATGCTTATGATCGAGAGTTTGTGCCTTTTGAGATCTCATTTTAAACACATTTACATAGAAATTGAACCTCTTCAGAATATCTCTCGTTCAAATGACAAAGGTTAGGTAATTGCTGGACAAAAATATTCCATGGTGATTTTGAACGAAAAACTTCCGTTAAAGCACAAATATTGTTTGCAAAATCATTTTATCTTTGGAGATCATATCTGATATGTATCACTTCAGTCCTCGCTTGATGTAATGATTTCAGTAATCCCTCGAGCAATTTTTCAGCTAGTGATTCAATTGAGACCATCGCTACTGAATCGGTTGCATTTTCACGACATCCACTCGGCGATGAAAGGAAAATATTAGAGTTAGGGAAGTTTGTTTAGCCAGGTAAATATGCTTTTAAAACAACTTCGGCTTTTTGTTTGGCCGTGAAGCGGTTGCTCACTTGGCTGAATTTCTGAAAAAGAGACAATGCCTTACGATCTGAACAAACATGGAAGTTTGCTTTGCGGTTGGCGGTTTGTATCGTGAATAATTCAGAATGAGGTTTAATTGTGGAACGCTTACGGCAATGCAATGTGGGAATCGTGTAATGTTTTCCTTTCAAATTATAAAAAGATATATGTGATTGTTTCTGAATACATCACGAAAATATTGAATAGGGAAATTTCAACTGGGGCACAGAGGAAAAATAGGGCATGAAGAAATTGATAGACATATACAGTGTCCTTCGTGAAGTTCGCATCATATGGAAAAAACATTTATTAATAATTTATTTTAAAATTCGACTTGGGCGTTAAGTTCTGATTTGAAAAATATGGAAAATGACCTACTCGGATGTGGTCACGTGACTTCGCTACCTGTCTAAAGTAATATTTTTTCAAATCGCTGAAAATATGCTTATTTATTCAAATTTCAAAACAATTTAGAAGAAAAAGTTGTTTCTTTTTTGATGTTACCTCTATATTTTGAATTTAAACGTTCTATTGCAACTTTCACTTTTTGGTATTTTTCTGAATATTGAGTATTGTATTGTTATGTTTGATGCAAAGTTGACGTATACTCATGCATTTATAATAGAAGTGGATTTTTTCAGTATTAAAATGATACCAAAGTTATTATTCAAAACAAAATAAAACTTCTTTACGCATCCAACCAGAGTTTTTGACTTTTTACGGTACGAATCTCAAATTTAATTGTTACTATAGTCCGGCTAGGAAACTTTCATCAATTTTTTGAAGTAAGCTATGGAGACAAATGAAATGGGTAATCTATGATAGAAATTAAATATTTTCAAACATATTTACAAAAAAAATTGTCAAACCCACTCAATTAAAAATTCTTGACAATGAAGTAAACTTATTTGATAAAAAAAACACAAATTGTGAGTAAGAATTTTCTGAGCCACACTAAACTTTACATGTCTTCCGGAATTTCTGCTGAAAATTTCGTTACTTCGACGAAACTGTCTCTATCAGGTATTCTACTAACTTTTAATTACGAGTTATCAACAAAAGTATGTTTTTAGAAAATGAGAAATACTGCTAAAAATTTCTGTTATAATTATTGCAAAGTTGACGTTTCGGTAATTATACAGGCCGTTTCTTTTATCATGTTGTAACATTGCTATATTCTAAACCGTAATAGATACAAAGATGATTAAATAGGAAAAAATGTAACCATTGTGGTGAGCAGTACATTGGTCAGAGAAAATCTACGGGGACTCACGCCCTTCCCGACTTATACAGGGAAAACTAAAAATGCTGTTTTCGTTTTTTACGAATAGAATGGTTATTTCAGAAAATATGAAAAAGTGAAAGAGGAAAGTTTTATTGTATTCAAAATGTACTATCAATATTTGTGATTAAATAGACAGGTCCGTATTTGAAAAAAATAGTTGATGATGGCGGTGTTGACACGAAACGTTTGATTAAAAATTACAAATTACAATAAATCTTTCCTTTTTAATTTTTTTATATTTTCTGAAATAACAATTTTATTCGTAAAAAAACAGAAAACAGCATTTTCAGTTTTCCCTGTATAAGTTGGGAAGGGCGAGAATCCCCGTAAATTTTCTGTGACCAATTTACTGCTCACCACAATAGTTACCTTTTTTTCCATTTAATCGTCTTTGTATCTATTACGGTTTACAATATAGCAATGTTACCACATGATAAAAGAAACGGCCTGTATAGAGTAGGAATTCTTTTGAACCGATTCCTTCAGTATTGAAATGTTAACAAAGTCATCAATATTTTACGGAACAAATTATTCTAAAATTTTAGTTTTACTTACCCAGCTATAGTAGAACACTTTAACATTCAACAATGTAGCAGAGTAGGCTTTGTAGAGACAAATTAAAAAGGAAGTCAATGATAACAATTACATATCAAGCATTATTTGACAGTTAAACACGCAATTCAATACGTTTGAATCAGACAATTTTCGACAAGTTCCTGAAGATTTCAATATACGACACCCAGAAAAAAAATATACAGCAGTCGACTGTTAGTAGAATTTTGACTAAATTGAAAAGTACTGGTCCATTTTTAAATGATTTCAAAAAACCACAAAATCCTTCAGAAAACATTGAGGAAGTGGAACTAAATATTTGTTCAGATGTTATACAGCATGAAAAGTCAAGTATTTCTCAAATTAGCAAGGTATCATGAAAATGAGAGCAATTCATTAGAAATTCTAAAAAAAGTAGATTTAGGCCTTACAAGCCGAAATTTATTAATACCCTGGAGAAAAGGGAATTTGAAGTTCGATTTGGGTTTTCAGCTTGGTATCAGGAAAATGCGACGAAGAACTGTAAGCTCACAATATTGCAGGTGGTGGTCTCAGGAAAACCCCAATTTTGTTATTGAAAGTCGCAACCAGTACTCGTTTGATGTCATTTTGTGGTATATATCGAACAATCAAGTTATCGGACCATATTTCTTCGAAGGAAACTTAGAGAAATATTCTGAGTGAAATTTAAGACAATATTCCTCTTCAAATTTTCAAGATTTGTGGTTTCAGTTGGATGGTGTACCTATTCACAATTTTATACTCCACTTACTCCACGTACTCCTGACTTAACTCCACTGGATTTTTCCATGTGGAGTTATCTGAAGCAGCAAGTATACAAGCACTGGCCATTCAACAATACTGACACTCTGAAGCAGACATTTCGGGAATGTGTAGCGAACAGTTAATCAGAAATGCAGTAAAAGATATACACAGAAGAATGTATTAAGAAAGAAGGAAGAATACTGAAATGTAAAGTTGAGTGTGGTTCAGAAAATTCTAACTCATAATTTGTGTTTTTTATAATATTCAATTTTTATCATAGATTACCCATTTAATTTGTCTTCATAGCCTACTTCACATAATTGAAGAAAGTTTCCTAGCCCGACAAGTAATTTAAATTTGAGATTTGTACCGTAAAACGTCGTAAACTTTGATTGGATACCTAAAGAAGTTTTACTATGTTTTGAAATGTGACGTTGGTATTATTTTAATACTGAAAAAATCCACTTGAGTGAATTTCAATTTAAAATGCTTGACGATACGTTAACTTTGCATAGAACATAACATACATTTTCAGCAGTAATTCTCATTTTCTTGAGCAAAAATGGTTTTGTTGATTGAATGGAATAGCATATAAGAGGTACGGTATAAAACAGTTTTGTAGAAGTTACAAATTTTACAAAACATTGGACTGGAATTTGAAAAAATACAGGTAAAGATAGAGCATAATGAAAACCTCTTTTGGAAATATCGCACGGAAGGAATTGACAAACCGATTATGAAAAGAAAATGGAGAGGTTTTCATGATATTTCGAAGAATTTGTCCCTTCATAACTAAGCCGTAGTTAGAATCTATAGGATTCTGTAGACGTTAGGTCTTAGGTTCAATGCTGTACAGAAGGTATTTTGTGTTTTTTGAGAGCTTGAGGTTGGGATATCAGAGATGATTTCTCAAAAAATGTTCATCTTTCTAGTAGAAACCGCACTAATCAAATTCCAAATTGAAATTTTGCTTGGAAAGGCGTGATACACGATTACAACGCTCATTGCACGTGAGGTTTTAACAGGTCTAAGAGGTTATTACTCCGTCGTCCTTGGTCGGATTCATATGGTCTTGGGGCAGTTCAGGGAATGATTGCGAATTCTGAATTCAGTAGATTTAAGCCATATAGACACACTACTTTTAGTTTTGAATACCCAGTATTCGTTTCTGTTCCATAGGTGTCTATTTCCTTCCTTGCAATGGAAGTGTAACAAATACCTGATTTCGTTAGAGATAACAGCGATTTTAGAATATTTTGTAACACTAAAGCCTTTTAGAATTTGTTGAAACTTTAAAATGGCCTGAAGTTTAATAACAAACTTCTGTATTTATTCGGGAACGAAAGATATTAGACAAGTCAGGCTCCATATTATCGAAATAATTTTGTACAATTCCTTCACATTATACAAAAAATCCACCCGACCAAAAATGTCATTTCGGGATTTGTGCCACTCTGTGATAAAATTAATGTTACCAGAAATGCTTGAAGATAAAACTAAGACTGGGAATAGTTCCATCGTCCTTCAAGATGTGGGGTAGCTGAAAGTGGATGAAAACTTCGGAAGCGATGTCGATGTTGTTCCAACAACATTTTTGAATGGATTCGCAATACTACTTTGCCAAGTGCGCAATGAAAATAGGACTGTGTTTGGAAGTGCGATTCAAAAAATTTCATAATGATAAGAATAACTGAGACATTTTTATGAATATGTCGTTTCAGAATCTGTGAAGTTGTGTTTTAGTTTTATTGAACGTATTATAAGCCTTACTTGTGTTTTCCTTTCCTTTAAATGCTCTTTTTTATATTTTATTAATGAATATAGCTCCAATGGTTTCGCCGAAAGTATCGCGCCATTGGGCACTAGGCATTGATATAATTGCAGAGTACCCATACCGCATCATATGCGATTGGGAATTGTTCGTGGAAAAAATTATGTGTGATAATGAAAAATATCATATTTGGCGAATTTTTCTGTCAACAATAATTCATCTGTCGGTACTGCTTGATCGTTAACTACATTGCGTGGACCACGAACGTGTTGAATTTTTCAGTCGTGTTGGCGAGATATTTTTTGAACTAAAATTCTGGTTCGGAATGATATTTTGTAGCTGAGCTCCGGTGAAGAAGTGCTCCTATAGAAATACAAGAAATACATAGTATTGTGTAAAAATAAAAACCGCAACATTTGGTTTTATATATATACCAGGCTTTAACATCTATTCACGTAAATCGGTTTCCAGTGCGGTAAGATTGCTCGTTAGGATGTCTTTCGTTAAACGGATGTTATTGTTTTGCTTAGTCAGATTTCTTGGATGTGGTAGAGATTGAATACGTAACATAATGAGTTAAAGTGCAACGAGACCTGCGCAGATCCTTAGGGCAGTCCGATATAGTCTGATTCTTTTTTGTGTATTTGTCCATCATAAATAATTGTCTCTATTTTCATAGTATCGTAGGCATGAATACCTTACAAAACTTTTGAGGTATTCAAGCTCTCATAGAATAGCTTCTCGATACGGTTGTTGAGAGAAACTTGGCCACAGCAGCGAAAAGTGCCCTGGAAAGTTTCTTGACTGTGAATTGTGTTATTGACAAGCTTGTGAAGCCATTTTTAGTGTTTGGGCCGGAACTGATAAGGAACTCATTGGGAAATACATCAAAACCTGCGGCTTTCCAGAGTTTGAATTATCTCATTTATTTCATCTTATAGTTTGTGTCTTCACGCTTGAGATGGCTGGTGCTCTTGATGTGCGTATAGTTGTTCTCTGACAGATATTTGCCTCGAATTTTCTACTTCGGCACACTTTTCAAACGTAGATCGAAGGTTTCAAGCAATAAAAATTTTCTCTTCAGAAATAAACCAATTTATCATCTAGGTTGAATAAGTCGATAGAATCGCGAAATTTCATTTTGAATTTTTTGCCATCGTCTACTCCGTCAGTCTATTAATATTCATAAGGCACAGATTCAACCTGTCCCAGAATACTGTTTCCATACATGAAATCCAGTACCCAAAAATACACTTGAGCAGAAAAGTGGGCGATCGGTATCTCTATGATATAATTTTATGGCCGATGCTCTTCTGAAATATCGTAAATCATTTCACCCTCGACGGTTCCATGGAAAGTGAAACGGATTCAGTTTTCCATCGTTCACCTGGAGACTTGCCAACCTCTCGAATACGTCAATTGCACATCGACCACGAAGTTTAGGGTAAGCTAATTTCAAATCAGCCATATCGATCCAAGTGGTGAGCGGAAAGATTGAATTAGGTGAATTTCCACGAATTTGCATCAAAATAATAATTGTAACCGTATAGAAGGTCTAGGGAACAAACAGCTTATGTCAAGGTTATTATCTATCTCCCATTTTTGTTGAAAGAAATGTAGGGAAATTATCGCAGACTGGCCATCCTGCTTGAAAAATGGTACCTACATTTTGAAGACGATCAGACAATTTTTTTAATATAAGACGCTTCGATATGCAGTACGTAGAAAAGATTTTTTTTTTGTTGAACCTTTTATTTTCTATCGTTATTAAAAAGCTTACAAGGGCATTCAATTGTCAGTTGATTCATCTATTGAGCCTAATACTATGCATGAGCAATACATTTAGTATTTCACTGATTTCTAATAGTGTCATGTTGGGTATGCAATTGAGTTAAATGAACCATTCAAAATTTAAAATTAAATCAATACTTAAATGCATCGACAATTTCAAACTAAAAGTTGATTTTTTTAAATCATGTTTGATAATGATATAACACATTGGAATTGTAGTTTGCAATATCGAAATTAGAGCAGATAATGTTTTTATATCGGGGCCTAGATTCAGATACTAGTATAGTGGGATAACGATAATGACTTCGTCTTTTGTATTGCAAAATATCTTTTCAAATGATCGCACATCGTAGCCATCTGAATTAAACCTTTCACTATCTGAAAATGATTTCTAACATACGCTCGTAGATAATAAAACAAAAGTATCGGAGATTATCGAAAGACAAATTATGTAGATTTTGAGAAACAAATTATGTTTTAAAAGAGATAAAGATTTTATGATAATCATCAATTACACGAATAGTATTTTTGTTAAGATTATTCCAAGAATGAAATAATCACCGTAACGGCTCTTTTCATTTATATTGACGTATACTGCAGGTTAGTATGTTTAATCCACTCATTTTCAACTCAGTGTGCATGAAGTTGTCTTGTTATTTTAATCGTTCCGCCATTACAGTGAGCAATCTCCAAACGCGTCTTTCGTGCATTTTACTTTCACCTACAAATCTGCTCTCGCCATCCCTCAGAACTAATAATTAAGGTTAGGTTCTGTCCTTGGAGTTGTTTAGGTGTTAGTGTTCATATTAATGAATATGTATCCAGAATTTGTGATAATTTTGAAGTTGATATGAATTGATAGTGAGTGCTTGAGAAGATTTTGATTAAAGTTTGGTGTTGTATCAGTAAAGCAGCTTGGTGGTTCCGGTGGAAACTCATTCTTCGACGAAACAACCTACGAGGAGGCTAACTCCAAAATTGAAAACACATCGTAATGAACAGTCAAGAGCCGAACTTTATCAGTACAAGAAATCTTAATCAATAAAAAATCTCTAATCTCCGCATGAAGTGAATATCGTTCATGCATTCCAGGAGGACTTCGGATAAAGACAAACACGACACTATTCGATCAATCAACACTTTTGGAGATATGCTTTTGAAATATCATTATTGACGGTAGCGCTTTTCCTGTGGCACAAACGATTCCCAATAATGTAACCAATTGACCTCTTTCTGTCGTTATTGCTTGACGTACTTATTTTTCATCAACTCTGGCCGTTGCCATTTGCTTGATTTGAGCCATCGACAGTACCCGACTCATCCTCTGCAGTTGTTTTCTCGGCGATGGGAATCCAAAATTGAAAAATCCTGAACCAGCTGCAGCAGAAATAATGAAATGAAGACACAAGTGGATGAAGGGTGTATGTCACACAAAGTTCATTTCGAGAAAAATGCGTTTAAAGTATTCTAAATTGTATTAATTTTTGTTGTATTGAATGAAAACTCAATAAGCTCATTTGAATAGAACTTTATCACATCATTTTATACGGAACATGTAGTAAAGGTAAATGTTAATGGTTTTGAAGAAACATTTTATCAAAGGTACATGAATCCTTTATCCATTAAAATGGGCAGCTTTATTAGAGTATCTATTATAAATAGATGCAAGGTTCATTTCATTGTCTTAGAGGCTCGATTTTGATCACTGATTTTCCATTTTCAGTTATTATATGATCTAAAAATATTTTAATTCGTTGTGAATATAAACCAACTGCTCTTTCAGGTTTGAAATATTTCAGAGATTTTATTCATATTTTCTGTAAGTAGGAATGTTTAAGGTAAATCTTTAGGTTGAATTTTTTGTCATTTATTTTTCAGAATATCTACCTTTATAAAAGGCGTAAATTCATCAAGTGTATTCTTGTATAGGTAACTACTATACTCTTCGACACATATCCACTTGATGCCATCCCGAAAACTTACTGGATCATTCAATAAATTTTTTTGCACATGCGTAGGCGGTGCTACGACTGATATAAACAAAACGATTTAACAATACTTCTTTGGAACTATGTACACTGATGTCAATATTCAACAGAAAACAGCGATAGATTCTAACGGATGAAGGATTCAAGTGCCAGATCAATCGCATTATTAGTGGATAAAGGATTCATGAACATAAATAAAATGTACATAATTCCTTTATCCAGAGGGATTAGGAAAAATCTCATTTTTCAAAAAAATGTCACATAGATCCTTCATCCACTTATGTCTTCAAATTTTGAATCGTTATGAATTGATGAAAGTTATATCGTCACGGTTCTGATTGAAAAATTGCGAAGTATCTCCAGTGGCCTCTGAAAAATACTTTCATAATTTTTCCATTAGAAATATATTTTTAGTTTTCAGTACACAATCAACTATTAGCAGTGATACAAGTTAGTTTTCACTCCTTAGATATATCATGGTTTGAGCTTTTAAAATTGTCATATTCTCATGAATTCAAATAACGATTATTGAATATACTGAACTTGGTTTATTTATCAGATTTCTTCTACTTTTACTCTAAAACGCCTTATATTCTAGGGAGTGCCCTTCAGGCCTTAAATTAAACTTGGTTTGGTTATAACAACCCTGTCTGAAATCGGTTTTTTGTAGGTTGCTTGAAGAGCATATGAAATAACCTACCAAAAGAAAAAATGCTGTCATCACTCAGATTTTTTGGCTATTAGGGTTGTTATAACTAAACTAAAAGAATATGGCTTCCTAGAGGGTACCAGCTATCTGAGTACTTGCTCCTCGCGCGAAGGAGTAGCTTTGAAGTAATCTTGATATCAATTAATATGGTTCGGTGTCAGTGGAATGTCAAATCAAATACAGATGTTGAAAATATATAATGATCAATTGAATAAGTAAAAAGCTATCTTTAAAAAATAAGGATAAAAATAAACGAAACAAATCATATCTCTTAGAGAGTTTAAAGAAAAAAAAAGGTGTCTCCTGTTACTATTCTCCTACTAGCTCAACCTATCTGAGACCAATTCTACTTACATACGATCTTGAGCGGTGTTCTGGAAAAGTTTGTTTATTTCATATTATTGTCATTATCATTATCAGCATCATCAAATCTTAGCCTTCGAATTCAGAGTCTCAGTGGTTAGCTACAAGAAACTTTTCTCAAAGTTCTAACTCATCCTCGAATTATTAACAACAGCTAGTCCTATTTAATCGTCTGAGGAAACATTTATTTTCAATACCTTAATTCTGTTCTGTTCATTTATCACTATCCAATGAATCTTGTACAAGCCTAAGTTATAACCCTTAGGCTTGTGGAAGCCTAAAAAACGTAATTTTGTAATTTAATATCTGTCGCTAATCGTACAAAATCTGATCTTCAAGTCCCCGATGAACAACACCACTGCTGAAAATCAGATCTATTCATCTCCGATGGGCAACACGAAATAACTATCCCCTCTAATACCCCTTAATTCGTCAAATTCACTTTTTTTTTGGATCTCCTATCACCTTTTGTTTCAAAGTAGTCGTTTCTCTCACTTCAATAATCTTGTTCCCTCAAGACAACCAGTCCCCTTTTCCAAAAATTGCAACGAGGTTTCGATAAGAAAACCATTAATTGCGTCTACCAGCAAGTTTCTGAGGTAGGAAAAATCGTCCCGTTCACCAGTACTGTTGATCTCAGGTCTAGGCCCATGTTTTATTCATTTAAAGATAAATTAAACAACAATGAGTCGAGAAATATTAGTTTTTTATCCAAGACAAAATATCCGTTCGCAAAACTCATAAAAATTAAAGAATATTTCGATGTGGGCTATTATACAGGACAGTATTTCAAAAATGTATTATTATTTAATCACAAGTGCCTTAGCATTTGTTACAGGGGAGATGCGAGAATAGTAAATTGTGAATTTTTTAAACCGCTAACTTTTCTGAGCCCTACCCCTTAAACTGATATCAATTAGTCACAGGGGCATGATCCATCACTATAACCAATAAGAGGGCAACATGTTAATGAGGACGAATTCACACGAAAATCTCAGTTTCATCTTTTTTAACTTTATTATTACACCAGTTTGGAAGAACGTATACATATTCTATTCGATCTGTTTTTCAATCCCAACACTATCGGAAGCTAATTTTTTGAAATTTCTCTGTACTTTTGTACTTTGCAACAATGTTAAAAAATCTCCAACCTACCATGAATACAGACCGAATGCAATATATACAAAAGTATGAAGTTACACGAAAATATGGCTCTTTTTAAGTGAGTCATTCGAATATAATATGCAGGATTTCAGCCACCGATCGTGCTGTAACGGACAAGAGGAGTGATTTACACTCTAGCATAGAACTTCATTTCAGATCCTTCCCACATTGTATACACAAAGTTTGCCTGACTTCAAAGGGCTTCTGAAATTCATTAAATGATTTTCCTCGAGGGGAAAGCAGACCTGTTTGCGTTGGATATACAAAGCGAGACAATAAATTTGGTGCAAGAGTACTTGAATTTCTGCGAACGTTAATAGTTATTATAGTGTAAGCTAGTGTATTAATGAAGGCGATTAATGATCAAGATATTTTAACGCATATAGGCGAAGCGACAATAATGTTAAAATTATGGTAATATATCTTATGGCCTAACCAAACGATCTACGAATATTCGTTTTCTTGAACATTAGGCCCATGTACGAGAAAATAAATAGAATGTTGCAGATCATTTACTAGAAACCCACTATAAAATCAATATTCAAAATTTGAAATTAGTAAAACCTGTTGATGATTATAGGAAATTAGATTGTTGCATGGTTCAGCAGATGTGTTTGCAGTTATGACATATTCATGTTTGACTTTTTCTATACAGTTTTATAGTTGTCTTTCAGAAATAAACGTTAACTTACTCAAATACTCATTTATTAACATATCATGTTAATTATAGTATTATTTGGATTGATATAAATACAACTGGTTTGGTACTCACGAACCCTGTAAGGAATAAACTACTTACATTAAACATTCGAGATCGTCACACCGTGGTCAAGATCGTCATAAATATGGTAGGTGTGACGGTCGTGAGGAACCTTCAGTAACTTATTACCTATTTGTAGCATCGCCGAAACCTAACCTTAAAGACCATCTTGACTGATCAATCTAAGCGTATCTGGTGGTTAATTATTAAACTAAGTAGATACTCTTACGGTGGTGAGGCTACGCAAGAGACAAAGGGAAAAGCATAGTTTCTGGTATACCCTTACTAGTCTAGTCAACAAGTGCCATTTAGACCAACTTTTTTCAGCAATCTCCGAAAATTATGATTGAGGTGTCATTCGATTCGGAATGACATCCAGATGATTTTTGAAAAAAATGAAGTTCCGCATGAAAAAATTGTAAAAGTTATTAACAATTAACTAAAAAAAAAAGATGGCTTTAGTATTTTGTAAATATCTCAAAAACTAATTAAAATTTTTTAAATAAAAAAAAAGACTCAAAAAGAGGAGGAAATTTCCTAAAAAAAGCTCAATTCCCGGAATTGTAGCATCAATATTTATAATTTTCCCAGAGGGATGAAAATACGGCCGAAAACGGGTACTCTGGCTCGGGCAAGCCACACCCACTTTGGACACTTTAACAATAAAAATTATTTTAAAATACTAAATATGAAAATAAAAAATTGGAAAAATTCAGGCACTAACTGAATAGATTAATGAACAATAATCCGCTTGAAAAAAATTTTTATCACAATTTTTCAATTAGTTAATCAATAGATAATTAATAATTTTTTTCTGCTTGAACATGAACATTGCAAGTGTGATAATTGTTAAACTATAAATTTAAGATTTTTTTCCTCTTTTGGAGCAATTCTTGAAAGGCTTCAGAATAGAACCCCGTTGGAAAAATTAAAAAGTTTTTATTTTTCAGTTTTTTATTAACAATTTTCGTTGTTGCAAAATTAAATACTTAAATTAATCATTGAAAAAAAATTTTTTTTTTAAATATTATCAATAATCCGTTTTTATGTTATCAGGAACTACATAGAAATAATTTTTTTAAATTTTTATCTCTAATTGTTTAAAAAATTGTTATAAACAAATGCGTTGTTTATAAGATAATTGGAAATTTTTTTATGGAATTTCAATCTTTGATACAAATAATGATTTTTAAAAGAAAAATTGTTCCTTAAAAAAATTTTTTTATTGCTTGAAAACGCATTTGTTAATTAACAATTATTTTCTCCCGCTTCTAATCAATATTAAGTAACCATTTTTTTTTTTAAATCATTATTTGTCTTTCTTTCTGATATATAAAAAAAAATTCCATTTTATTTAATTTTTCATTGTTTATGCAATAAACAATTTGTTATAAACAAATAAATTTTTACCTTATATTTTTTTTTCTATTCTAATTTCTGTCACAAAAACAGACATGATCTATTTTCTTTTTTAAAATTTTTGTTATTATTTTTTATTTAATTTTTAAATATAAGTTCTCTCTAACTTCGTCATTCTTACCTGGTCTTCATCCTTAAAATTATTATAATTTACAAACTAATGGAGATACGATGAAAATACTAAAGACTTATTTATTCTCCATTACATAAAAAACAAATTTAGCAGAAAAGTTTAGTTGTTACTTATTTATTTATTGAATTTATAGCAATTGTTGTAAAAATGTTGAGTAATGAACAATAATTGATAAGATACTTGAATGAAGTAGTCATATTTTTAATAGTTGATAAGATTTTTAAGCATTAAAACAAAAAAAAAAATTTTTCCCTAAGTATTTTTCAACAACAATTGCTATAAATTCAATAAATAAATAAGTAACAACTAAACTTTTCTGCTAAATTTGTTTTTTATGTAATGGAGAATAAATAAGTCTTGAGTATTTTCATCGTATCTCCATTAGTTTGTAAATTATAATAATTTTAAGGATGAAGACCAGGTAAGAATGACGAAGTTAGAGAGAACTTATATTTAAAAATTAAATAAAAAATAATAAAAAAAATTTTAAAAAAGAAAAAAAATCATGTCTGTTTTTGTGACAGAAATTAGAATAGAAAAAAAAAATATAAGGTAAAAATTTATTTGTTTATAACAAATTGTTTATTGCATAAACAATGAAAAATTAAATAAAATGGAATTTTTTTTTTATATCAGAAAGAAAGACAAATAATGATTTAAAAAAAAAAATGGATCCTTAATATTAATTAGAAGCGGGAGAAAATAATTGTTAATTAACAAATGCGTTTTCAAGAAATAAAAAAATTTTTTTAAGGAACAATTTTTCTTTTAAAAATCATTATTTGTATCAAAGATTGAAATTCCATAAAAAAAATTTCAATTATCTTATAAACAACGCATTTGTTTTTAACAATTTTTTAAACAATAAGAGATAAAAATTTAAAAAAATTATTTCTATGTAGTTCCTGATAACATAAAAACGGATTATTGATAATATTTAAAAAAAAAATTTTTTTTCAATGATTAATTTAAGTATTTAATTTTGCAACAACGAAAATTGTTAATAAAAAACTGAAAAATAAAAACTTTTTAATTTTTCCAACGGGGTTCTATTCTGAAGCCTTTCAAGAATTGCTCCAAAAGAGAAAAAAAATCTTAAATTTATAGTTTAACAATTATCACACTTGCAATGTTCATGTTCAAGCAGAAAAAAATTATTAATTAACTATTGATTAACTAATTGAAAAATTGTGATAAAAATTTTTTTCAAGCGGATTATTGTTCATTAATCTATTCAGTTAGTGCCTGAATTTTTCCAATTTTTTATTTTCATATTTAGTATTTTAAAATAATTTTTATTGTTAAAGTGTCCAAAGTGGGTGTGGCTTGCCCGAGCCAGAGTACCCGTTTTCGGCCGTATTTTCATCCCCCTGGGAAAATTATAAATATTGATGCTACAATTCCGGGAATTGAGCTTTTTTTTAGGAAATTTCCTCCTCTTTTTGAATCTTTTTTTAGATTTAAAAAATTTTAATTAGTTTTTGAGATATTTACAAAATACTAAAGCCATCTTTTTTTTTTTAGTTAATTGTTAATAACTTTTACAATTTTTTCATGCGGAACTTCATTTTTTTCAAAAATCATCTGGATGTCATTCCGAATCGAATGACACCTCAATCATAATTTTCGGAGACTGCTGAAAAAAGTTGGTCTAAATGGCACTTGTTGACTAGACTATACAGTTTGAAAATGATTGAAAGCTCGGTGATTTGTTTTTAGTATACTTCTTTACATATTCTTTTCTACGTAAGTTTTATAACATATACTTCAATAACTACAGTGCAATTTCACTACGGACAAGTGACGGTTGTGAGTTTCCAAACCTTTTGGAGACCAAGGAATAAAATACAGAATTTATCGAGAACTTTAATGAATCGACCTGAGTTCAAATTCACAAAAACTAGTGATTTTGTCATTTTATTACCAACTTCAGTCTAATAGGACACTGAAAAATTACAGCCTTGAGAATTACTCTTCGAGTTTCCATCAATCGTGTTTTGGAAGGTGATGCAATTTGATACTTCAGTAAATTGACAGCTTTCAAAAATCGTATTCTGTTTTGATGAGTGTTCCTAACGTTCCATACCTTCTTCAAACATCCGAAAATGATTTCTGGAGTGGTAACCTAAAATGGTTTAACAAAGCTAAAAGAAGCTCTATCAAAAAATGTATAGTGGGAATTGACAACAACTCATGATGCTGAATGGGTCCTGTACTTCTTATAGTCGGATTCTCATTGAGAAGTCAGTGATGCAAGATAGGATAACACTATTGCCGGAGTTCATACATCAGAAAGAAGCATTAATGACATATAAAGGAAGGGCCGTACGCAGGTACGCTAGACGGTAAGAGTGTTACTGATTGTGAACATATTTTGAAATAACATATTGAACAATTTCAGGCGTGTAAATTATGCAAAGTATAAATTAAACAGAGTATGTATTATTTTTTGAAATAATCTAGAGATTCTCTTATTGCCTATATGAGGAAAGTGAATTGAAAAGAACGGTCATTTGAAAGTATATTCTATAAAAATCAAAATGTTGATTATATGTTTCACATATTCATCTATATCAATTATATTGGCTCCTTCCTGCCTGAATCTTCTAATTTCTCGAAGAAATTGATGCCTCCAAAAGATTATTTTTCTGCTTTCTCAATCACGATGGAATTACTAGTTTGTTTTCCGTAAATGAAACCCATATCGTATGGCAGGTACTCTTGCTTAAACTTGGGAGATGCTCTACTTCATTCACCCATTTCAAGATATTGTTGAGAGTTGGAGGTAAGTTTTTCAGAAAGGAGGCATGCACAATTTTCCGTATTTGTGAACATGTACTCTCATCATATGTTTTCACATGGCTATTAAAATAAACTGGATCTTTTTCTCTTCTTTGTGGGGTTACGACCATGAACGTATTCGTTTCGATATCGATAAATAGATCGCTGACAAACTCCAGTTATATCAGAAACTTTACTGACTATTTCTGATAAAGTCATACCATTATTGATATTTTTCAGGAAATTGAATACATTCATTACTATTTTTTATAAAACGAAAGATACTTCTCAAAACGTTTCAACAAATCAACTTGTTAAACCAAAAACTTAAGGGACACATTTTATTGCTCGGCCGGACATTGTCGTGAAATGTCCCATTTGAAATACATTGACGTATGTCACGTTAACTGACTTGTCAATGTGGATCAGACTATAGATCGAGGAACATTTTTGTTGTATATCGATAGAGTTCATCCATTGTGACTAGAAAATAATCCGCGTCGTTTGCGAAGTAGTGCAAATCACTTTTTCTTTTTTTATAATATGCCCTGTACTTACTGGGCCAACAGATCGAGGAATTATTCCGTCAATAATCAATAGACTAGAAAATCATTTCAACAAGCGGACAGTTGTTTGCAAAATAGTTGAAAATAAAAAATATCTATAGACCCTGTACTTACAGAAAACCATAGGTGGGCCGAATTTGAAAATTTGGGAGTTTACTATTGTTGATAAGTGCTATCCGGCTTAAATATTTTGGAGATTGTGGCACTTCCGGTTGTACCGGAAGTGGACCACACCTTCGTTATTTTATATAGGACACCCTGTATATTATCAAACTTTTTGATTTAACGCATGATTCTGAACATGTTTCATATATTATTTTTAACGGAAGTGATACAGCACAGGGCTGAATAATATATCCTGACGCCCTTAAGATTTTCAAATTAATTCCCTTATTCAAAAACGATGACACATTTCTTGTTGCCAATTATCGTCTTATTTTGATATCTGTATTCAGCAGAATAGGGAGAAACTTATCTAATAACATCTTTACGCCTATTTGAAAACTATAATGAAATTATTCAACATATCTCAATTTGGTTTTCTTAAGTTTTCTATGACAGAAGCTGTTCTCAATGTGGCGAGTGAAGTAGTTGACAATCTCGACCAAGGTAATCCACACAGCTATCATGCTCTTCGTTCGACTGCGTCTGTTATGACATTGAAGAAACTATATTATCAGGGCGTCAGGGAGCTATTACTCACAAAATTGTATTTAACGAAGAGATAACAAGTAGTTACTAGCAATGATTGCATTTCGAATTTTAAACATGTTGAACATGGTGTTCCCCATAGATCGGTATTGGCACCACTTTTGTTCATAATTCACGTAAATGACATCAGTTATTTTATGCAGCTAAATAAATCTGTTTTGTTTGCCAATGACACCATTTATATTTACTTTGACAGAAATGTTGTTGAACCATCAAGGTTATCAGGGAAGTCAATGAAAAGGAAAATAGGAAGAAGAAATACCTACAGTTAAAAGGCGTCATATTTCAACAGGGGCTTCTACATCGAGTGCAGACAGCGTTAAATTACTTGGAACGGTTTTTTCTCGAAAATTATATTCTTATGGTGGAATGAGAAATTTATTTCGCTTACTTTCCCCGTACAAATTGACAATTGTTATGGACTGAGGAATACGAAATACCTATTATATGCATATATGAACTTTTGGACAATTGAATTGAATAATTCAAATTTCTAACCAAGACTGATCAGTCTTGGTTTCTGTCTCGAAAAATAAATCTCGTCTTGGTCTTGGTCTCGCGAAGCCCTAAGAACTCTTACATGTCATCTGTCTATCTCCCTGTTTATCTTCTACTGATCTACCTATCTTTGCGTTTGTATTTTCCATCCATACCCATATGGCTGGCGAGGATACAAATATAACAAGAATGTTTTTGATTCAATTGATGAATATAAACATCATGAGATTGTTAACTCAACTATACAGCTTTCATAAAAAAGTGAAATGATTTTTTTTCATTCGTATGCAAGTGACCCACTGATGGAATCAGGAAGTATAAAATAAATAAGCTGACGCAATATCACCAGTAATGGATAAAATTACCATTCAACATACCAGTCGTGCATTTTTTATGGCCATATGAATCGCATTAGCATTAATATCCGTCGAGAACAGGTGGCTTTTCTACTAAAACAAAAATACCGAAACGCTTATCAAAAGTAAATTAACTTTCAGGGGAAACAAGTTGGCGAGGGAGATAAATGAAAGCGATAAGGGGACAAGACGAAGAAATATCGCAAATCTCGATTCATGTATAAACAATGGCTCTTTCCTTAATGCCATTATCAGCCGTCCCGATCCTTGGGCTTTGCCTGCTTGATTTCATTCCGTTGTCCAATCTGAGGGTTGTTCGGCAGATAAGGGTTCGTTCAGTGGCGAGAGTTGAAAAGAGACAGAAAAATCACCGCGTCTCCTGAAAATCTATCGAAATAATTAATTTCTTCAGAAATAAGCTTTGCCTCTCTGGCACTTTGAAAATAGTTATTACGCAATGAGTAGGTAAATAAGTAGATAGTAATAGGATATGAGTATCGTAGAGATTCATATCATGATATAAATTAAATTTTGTTAAACGAAGTCGTTAGGCAGAGTTTGATAAGCCATCGGTTATCGTAATAAACTAGATCATTATTCACTCAAAATGAGCTAGTATTCCTGAAATTGACTATATTATAAAATCATGTGGCAAATGTTGGAATTATACCGATTGTTGATTTATTGTGAATGAAAACTGTCAACTTTGACAGCCAACAGTGTAAGTTAGTTGCTAGGGATTATCCAACGAGATTTCTAGTTCCGTGGTAACTGAACTCAGTTTAGTTGTACTAAGATGTCTTAAAACCCTGGAGTATCGACTGACTAGATTTTGTTTAGATATTTTTTAAGACGAATCAAATGGAATTGCGTTCTGCTTCTGTAGTCGGTTCCAGAAATGGCGTCCTAGTTCTCCTGTCAATATTTCAGGGACATAGTGATGAGGATTGTTGCTAAATGAACTTTACGGAACTTCAATATAATTTTCAAATATCATACGAAATTAATAGTCCATATAGTAAGCTCGGGTAAGTGTGACCGTGATTTTCATTAGATCGCATTGAATTTAGTCCATCTGATGAACCTGAACTAATATAACAATGAACTTTTGCAGGTATTTACTTTGAAGGTCAGTCTTTGTAATACGCCACAGAAAACTGTTGAAAAACGTATTCAATGAATTTTATTTATATATTAAGATATACATCTCCATAGTTCACACTTCCCCGGAAATTTGGGGCAAGTGTGATTCTGGCCAAATTTAAAGATATTAATGCACGTAAATCTCTCTTTGGGGCAGATGTGAGTAAACAGTAAAGGAACTTTCACCACAATTTATTTAAATCTATATAAAGATATCTTTATTCAAAACATAGTTAGGAACTATTTAATATTGAATTTGAAATGCCCCATTGGAAAAAAACAAAAAATAATCGTGAAAGTGAACATTTGTTGAAAAGAAAAATTTACAGGTAGATATCTGAGAAATCGAATGAGAATTTCATTGATCCCCATCTTCTGACGAGTGGTGATGGAAGCACAGTTGTTATTTCATCCTCTGAAAGGGTATCAATGTCTTCCACATCTGGCCAGGTATATTGTTTGGCTCTCTGAGATTTCCGTATATAATTTCGTACTATAGCTGAAAAAATATTACTGTTTAGATTGGCTAAATGAACCAGGTTCCCACTTACCCCAACAGATAGGTCACACTATCCCCAATAACATTTATTTCGGGGTAAGTGTGACATGCAATGGAAAAATTAAAAAAAAACAACTTCATAAAAAAACGGCAATCAATAGTCAGATTCATTGTTTAGGCAGAAGAGAAGTGTATAAAATGGATTCTTACCTTAGATTTTAACAATACACTCAAAGCTTGAAATAAACTCGTTATACTCGTTCGGGTTGATGAATTGTAGGTTAGAAAATTGGGGAATATATTTGGATTTCACAAGATCTCTTTTGTATTTTATATGATGGTTATGGATTCATTATGAGTGTAGGCTATTCGTCAATAGATGGCATTGGGCTGTCGCCCGGTTTAGCGAAGATAGCGAGCAAACTCACACTTGCCCCAAATTCACACTTACCCGAGCTTACTTACTCGAAGTGGGAAGATCAAGTTTTTTAGGAAAAATAACACCACTCAAATTGTGTTATTTTCCAACAATAATCTAAATACTGTTTGAAAGTCAGTATTTGGGGCAGAATAAAAAATTTCGTAGTGAAAAGTCCTTTCGTTATTATTATTATTATTTTTCTCGTTAGGATCCTGTCTCCGAACAATACTTCAGGAGAGCGCGCTGAATTATTTTCTCCAATACCTAACTACACCCTTACCGAACCGTCATTGAAGTCGAATTGCAATAAGGCGACGCCTTCTCAGAATGAACTATAAGGGAATATATTCAAACGCTAGAATCAACATGTCATTCAGAAAATTATGTAACATATTTCATGATAGCAAGCGATGAAATTGCTGAAAACAACTGAAATAAAGAGTTTTCGTGATCGCCTCTTTTTTGGAAAAATCAATATTTAGATGTATTCGACTCAGCCATAGTTTCCAAAGTTTTTCAGACCCATAGTGATCGTTTTTAGACCAATTCGCGTCGCTATTACGGCAACGGTAAAGGTCATATTCGGTTGAAATTACAGGAAGGGTTCAGCCAATAGGTTTCAAGAGCTTTAGTTAACAAAATACCTTGTGGTCTTTGCTCTAAGATCCCGAAGAATGTAGTCGATAGTTTGTGTTTGAAAATGTCTCCGATCAAATAACACAATGAGTAACTCGCCGCTCACGCCTTCGAATTTGTTTGTAAGGGACATCTTTCCTCACCGGCAGTGTCGTGCGTTGTTCACAAAAATATTGAGGTCTCCTAGTCAAATGTCTCGCGCTTACATAGGTACTCATCGTGTAGACTGGATTAATCGCGATGATTTCGAGAATTCTCAAAACGGAGAACTTCTACACATTTCCAGGAATTGAGCGATGACGCGGCAGCTCCGTTATCTAGACTATTCATGCAGTACAGAAAACGATCCATCCAAATAAACACTTCTTGGAACTGATTTATCGATGAGGCGCCCGCGGAATGGACTCAGCGGCGCAGCTAGGGGGCTTTTATAAATCTCTTAACATTATCCCCCTCTTAATTTTGATCGTCCCGATCAAACAATGTGTCGTTGTCTCCATTATAACGTTTGAGTCTCTCTAGGTGAACGACCTTCATTTTCGCTCTCGGGCTGCGTTGAATTCTATAGACCACGTCGTTTATTCTTTTCACTATCGTATATGGTCCTTCCCAAGATGGTGTTAATTTAGGAGAAAATCCTTTCTTACGACGAGGATTGTACAGCCACACTCGATCTCCTTCTTTGAATCCACCAGTATTGGCCTTGAGATCGTATCGAGCCTTCATTCTGTCACTAGTTATCTTCAATCTTTTTCTCTTTCGTGGATCCCATTTAAGCTATCTCGCAGTTCGTCTGCATAATCCTATACCTCTTTTTCTTCAGAACTTGGTGATCCGAACACCAAGTCACAGGGCAACCGAAGTTCTCTCCCAAAGATGATGCTGGCTGGAGTGAGCTTTGTGGAATCGTGCACAGAGGCCCTGTAAGCCATCAAGAATAGTGGAAGATGTCGATCCCAGGTCTTTTGGTGCTCCTCTACTACTTTGGAAAGATGTTCTTCCATAGTCTTGTTGAACCTTTCAACCATGCCATCAGACTGTGGATGGAGGGCCGTTGTTCTGGCCTTGCAGTGGTCATGATGGTAGAGCGCTAGTCTATCAGTCAGAGGGACGTGGGTTCGATTCCTAGCATGATCACTGGTCTCGTGCTAGGAATCGCACGTTAAAAGGTAAGACCTCGTTAATCTTTAGCTCGCACAAGTTTCGACTTCTGAGGGCTGTCGTTCGTAGGGGGGTGTCAGCTGGTTAACGGAAAAAACAATTTTGAAACAATTTTGAATTTTTTTTTTGAATTTTGCTATTTCCCATTAATTCACAAACTTCCTTGAATGAATTTGATTCAAAATTTCTTCCTTGATCGGAATGTAGCTCCATTGGGACTCCAAACCTTGAAAACATGTTATCCACCAGAGCTCTCGCAACTGTGGATGCTTCTTGATTAGGCAAGGCATAAGCTTCAACCCACTTGCTAAAGTAGTCCATGGCAACGAGGATGTATTTGTTGCCATCATTTGTCATCGGAAACGGTCCTGCTACATCGATGGCGATTCGTTCGAAGGGAGCGCCTACATTGTATTGTTTCATCTCTCCTCTCGATCTTGTCTTGGGACCTTTGCTTGCTTCACACTTCGGACATCTTCGGCACCATCTCTCTACATCTTCACGACATTGGACCCAGTAAAATCTCTGACGTATTTTATCCATGGTCTCATTCACTCCAAAATGTCCATCTGATTTGTTGCCATGGATCCTCCAAGACATCACTTATCCTCGACCTAGGCACAACCAATTGAGAAATCACTTTTCTGCCGTCGGCCGATTCCCAAGCTCTCTTCAATAGACCATTCTCAACAATCAGGGAATCCCATTGTGCCCACAATGCCTTGAAACCTGGTGATCGTAAGGAGATTTCCTTCCAGGTGGGTCTTTACGCTTCGCTTTCCTTCCATCGTAGAAAATCTGCAACGTTTGGATCACCTTCTTGGTCCTTCCTCATTTTGGCTGTGGTCCAATTGTCGTCAACCATTGATCTCACTTGGTTGATTTTTTTGCGACGTTCAATTCGCTCACAAGTATTCGAACCAGATTTTCTGGACATGGCATCTGCGATGTTGGGCAATTCAGTTGTTCTTAGCCTCTTAATTGGGATAGCCTCGGGGGCTTCATCATTGCAAGTCGGCATGCGCCCTGGCATCAATTCAGTTGTTCTTACCCTCTTCACAGGCATGGCCGAAGGAGTTATATCTTCGCTAGCCGGCATGCGCTCCGATATCAATTCGGTTGTACGTAGCCTCTTAACAGGGATGCTTGGGGGTTCCATCATTGCTAACCGGCATGCGCCCCGATATGTTGGCTGATTCTAATTTTCCCTGCCGCCAATTTGAGGACTCGCTGGAAGACCTTGTCCTCACAGGTGACTGTGAACGTGGTGGCATTCTTACCCTACAGTATCTAATGAGATGTCCAAATTTCCCACATCGATAGCATGCCCTGTTCTTCTGAATACATATTCTGCTTAACAAAAATTTAATCTCATCCAGAACCTTCTCGAATAAACTAGTATCTGCGCTTGCTCGTTGTTCGGGTTCTTCTATCGATACTGCTCGTACTTTCAGACTCAAGGAGTTGAGGGCTGCCTCCACTTCTAAAGAACGTACTAAGGCATCGCTACTCCTCTTAAAGTATGTCAATCGCAGAGTCCTCTGGATTTCGGTGTCTCTCAATCCATCTATAAATAACTGCACCGCTAGCTGTTCCTTGAATTCTCCCGGTGCTTCTGGGTAAGCCAGCTAAATTAGGCGTCTCACATCCGCTTCAAATTCTTGCAAACTCTCACCTGATTTTTGAGTGCGCGTTTTCATTTGTGCCCGATACAGTTGTTCTCGATGTTGATCGCCATACCGCAACTCTAATGCAGTAATTAGGTCTTTATATTTATTTTGCTGTTCGATGGGTATCGTCTGCAACATATCTAAGGCTGGCCATCTCAAAGCTACTATAAGTGCCGTAGCTTTTTCTTCTTCGCCCCATCCATTAGCCACCGCTGCAGCTTCAAATTGTCGGCGATACATGGACCAAGAAGACTGTCCATCAAAAGTCGGTAGTTTTACGGAAATTCCTGATGTGGCAACCCTGTCTCGACGATCTTGGTTTTTAAGGGGAGCTACCTGGTTTTCGAGTGCTTTCACTTTCTTGTTAAGCTCATCGTCAATTTTCTTGACGTCTTCCTTTAGTTCTTTTTTCAGTTCTTCTTTCAGTTCCTCCATTTGTACTTCGTTTTTCTGTAATACATGTTGGAAGAACTTGTCTTGATGTTCTAGAACCTTCTGGAAGTTTTTCTATTCGTTTCAATTCATTCTTTTGTTGCTCGAGAATTTTCAGGAGTCTCTCTTATCGTTCTTTCTTTTCATCCAACCGTCTCATTTCCTCTTCTTGTTTTTCATTTTCTCGCTCTTTTCTCTGTTCTTCGAGAATTTTCTGGAGTGCCTCTTCTCGTTCCTGTTTTTCCTCCAACCGACGTGTTAATTCTTTTTCTCATTTTCTTGTTTTTGTTTTTCCTCCTGGCGACGCTTTTCCTCTTCTTGTTTTTCCTCCTGGCGCCTTCTTTCCAAATCCGCAAACTGATTTTGGATGAATTTCACAATGTCCTCCATCGTATCGTACGATGCCTCCTCGTATTCACCATAAATAGTTTATAAATAGGTTGTTTCTGTTTTTCACTAATATCTCGCTTCGGACACCACTGTTACGTTTTTGCTAAATAATAAGCCGAGCACACACTAAACTGTTTATTTTCTAACTTCACTTTAAACAAACATACAACACTTCACTGACTAATAAAACACTTAGATCTATACAACAATACAACTAGCTAAATATTTCAAACACTTCTGCTTATTATCACTTTCTAATCTTCTTAAATAATTCTCTTCATAAAAACTTCCTTCTCAGTCAAATGTCTCCGTTTATATAGGTACTCATCGTGTAGACTGGATTAATCGCGATGATTTCGAGAATACTCAAAACGGAGAACTTCTACACATTTTCAGGAATTGAGCGATGACGCGGCAGCTCCGTTATCTAGACTATTCATGCATTACAGAAAACGATCCATCCAAATAAACACTTCTTGGAACTGATTTATCGATGAGGCGCCCGCGGAATGGACTCAGCGGCGCAGCAAGGGGGCTTTTATTAATCTCGTAACAATATGATGTTTTGAGAGCATCTTCCAACATGGATCGATCTACAATTTCATTTTTATTTGAAGAAATATCTGTATTAGTATGGATATTTTTATCAACTATCATAAAGAGCTTTTTCTAAGGCACGTAGTGGTTGAAGGAGTTTCATGCGACACTCCTGGGAATATTATCAGCCCGTTAAACTGGAGAAGAACGGGAGAAGAACGATCAAAAGTAGATTTTAGAATGGGGATCCAATAACTCAGTGAAATTCAAACAAAACACAAATCTTTTTTCTATATAGAAAAGCTGATTTTAGAGTGGCCTGTGTGATTATGTCAGTGGAGTTCTCTATTTTGATCGGTATCACCATGAGAAAATCATATGAGGTCCATTATCAGAAGTGTGTTTCTAAAATTTGGTTTTCTGCTTCGCGCTAAGCACTATTTCAGTTTCTGTCAACTGGTCATGATTTATGTGGCATAGATCAGACCAAATGCCACATTTTGAGGTCTTTGATATTTTTTTGTAACTTTCTAGGCAATAAAATCTTGATTTGGTTCCCCAATGAACTTGAAATTCACAGAGTATACTAATTAAGTTCACGGATCTCTTGCAGAGTTGTTCCTTGGAATTGAGGACTGTAGACTTAATTTTTTTAATGCAATTTCTTTACTATGAAGCAGTGAGTAGGTAAGGAGATAACAAGAATTTATTTGTCCACTTGTTTCATAGTTGATTCGAAGAAAAGAGGAGATGAATAGCAATGACTTATACGGGACTCCAAAGAGCATTTGTCGTGAGCCTTGTTTAAACATTTCGGAATGAAATGTTGGCGAGTATTATACGCCAGGAGGAAAAAGCAATTATGTTCAAACCGCTGGAAAATTAAATCTGTGCCGCTTTTTCTCTGGAGGGAAAAAAGCATTATTTTCATTCTCTTTTTATTAATTAAACGTACAATGTAACTGTTCGCTCACCTGAACATGAATCGGTTGCTGACCTTTTATTTTTCTGCTGAATCTCTGTAATGATGGAAGTTGGAGTGCCCAAATATGAAATTAAACTTTCTTTGGAGCTCTAAAATATTCTTGTGAAATATACGCTTCTTGCAGTGAGTATAATCATTATGACAATTTGAATGTTTGAAGATTGCGAAAAATCCATGGATCCAAGTTAAGTGGAGTTTTATTGACTGAAGTTCAAATAAACTAGCTCTGCCTCGTAGTATTGAACGCGTACTAGATCAAACTTCTTCATCTTCCTTTCCGAGAAAGAACGGCAGTCGGATTCTGTCCTAAAGTTACTATATATCGCCACCTGGTGCTCAAGTAAATTTTCGTTGAAACATTCGAAAAATATTTCAATATTTTTTCAAAAAACTTAGGATGATGATGAAAAAATTATCAGAGAACACAAAGTTGACATTCCGTACAACTAACCTATCATATTGTTTTCTTCTCATAAAGAAAGGAGAGAGCAAAAAAAGTAATTAAAATGACGCTCCAAAGTTGAAATTTGCACTCCAGCCCGTAGAAGAGAACATATGCCTTTCCTTTAATTTGATTTGATTTGACTCATAAGAGATTAGGAAGAAACTGGTATCATCAGCAGATAATCGTTGTATTATGTGATAAAAGATAATGACAAAATGCACCATAGTGACATGGTGTTACGTCATCCGAAGCATAGCAAATCTAAATTCAAACCTTCTAAGGGAAAACCAACGGTGACATATAACTTCCTCCAGAATTTTTCTGTCGAAAATTGTTTTAGCGTCACCATCCAAAATCTCGTCCTTCGTCAATCATTTCAGAATTATGATATTAGTATACTGTGTGAATTTTAAATTGATAGAGGAACAAAAGTATTTACTCGAAAAATTCGTAATGGAAAGACCCCTAAACTTCATGATTGTATCTCTAAATAACTCGGAATCGACTTAAATTTTGGTGTGCATATTCAGAAAAGAATAAAATTCATGAAAATTGATATAGTAAATGGAAAATTTTAAAAAATTCTGGAGGGAAATGACCCCACTCGAGAACAAAATCTAACGCCTGGTAAACAACCTCCGAGAAACCACCCCTTACTTCAGTTTTTCCAATTGCACCCTCATGTTTGTTGTTGTTCAAAGTTCAACGATATATCATAATATGTAGTTATGAAAACAGTCCAAATAATTGAACGCGTCAGTTGTTGGTTCTATTAATTTGACTGAAATAATTGTTCCGCGTTGTAGACACAAGAAAAAGTGGATGCTAAAGAAAAAGAGCCATTTAAATGTAAGGACTTTTTGTAATTCGTTTTATTCCTACGTATCTGGATCACAAATTGCTATCAGTCGTGACACTGTTCACTCCCAACAAATAAGTTGATGCTTTAATTTTTGGTGAGTGCCAAAAAAAAAGTGCTGCATGGAGGCTGTACGAGCAACGCTTTCTTAACACTCGATAACCAGGTCGCAATACTCCTTCTTATTTAGAAACTACAATGCGAATAAGATAATTTCCAGTGGGAAAACATCAAGTGAATCCCACTTATGTAAGAACTGAGAAAAAATCGTATAAACGTTTTGGCGGTGAAGATTGGAATCAGTGAGTCGTCTGTGAAGAGATTCCTGGAATAGTACAGGTATTCAGCTTTCAAAATGCATTTACACCAAGCTCTTAGACCTACAGATTTCGAAATACGACTGGCATTTATTGCTCGCAATTTCAGTCCATTACAATCCCAACTTCCTTAATCAAATCTTGTGGAGTGATGAATCCCACTTCCATAATGAGGACACTGTTAATAGACATAACATGCACCATTGGTCACAGAACAACTCTTACTGGACAGAAACCAATTTCCAAACAATTTGGTTTGGTTTACATAATGAACATTTCATCGACCTCATTTTTCCAAAACGCTTTGACGGGCCATCGATATCTAAATTTATTGACAAATTGTATTCCTACACTATTAGAAGATATTCCTATCAAGGAGAGACAACAAATGTGGTGGTAAAAATATGGTGTTTCGTCACATAACTAGGTACTACTTTCCTCAATATTAACTTTCAATACCGTTGGATTTGCAATCGAGGACCTCTTTGTTGGCCTGTACGTTCTCCAAATCTCACGCCATTAGACTTTTCTCTATGATTATCTCGAGTATCAGTACTCGTGCGCTGATTCGGCGACTTGGAGCATGAGTGGCAAGTTCTGACCAACGTTTTTGAATCATTTCTGTATTTTAATGTATCATTCAAAACGCAGATGAGCTTATAAATTAATATTTCATTTGTCTTTTTGTTTGGCATACTTTTGCATGCCATTTTAGCTACTATGATATTTCATAGAATGAGGCATGAGAAGGACTGTGAGTTGAACAAAAATAGACGTGAGGATGCAGTTTCGAAAACTCAAGTTAGGGGTGGTTTCTACAACAAATATTTTTTTTCTAAAAATTACTGAAACATTTGCTGGCCTAAATGCCCTAGGATACCCGGTATACTCAAAATTTCATGCAGATTCCGAAATATATTGATGTGTATATGCTCCGGTACAAGGTTCACCAAAAAAAAAGGAATAAATCCTTAATGCACAATTTTCAACTCGATATTTCAGGGGGTTTGGTGAGAAGTCTATGAAATCTCTAATTAACTTAGATTAACTCGGAAACTTCACTTTAGGTAAGAAAAGAATCGAATTGATGAAAGTTGGAATAATGGAAATTTTAAAGGAATTTGGGAGAAATTACCCCTCTTGACTCCAGATGAACTTTTCAACTCGAGAACGGTTGAGTAATTCTGTGAAAGCCAATCAATTGATAATAATTATGGAATTAGTATAATATTCGAATTTCGAGTTTAGAAAGGAACAAAAGTAATTACCCGAAGAAATCCTAATACAAAATCATCAGAATCAGACAATTTCCCCCAAACTAACCAAATGCCATAATTTTCTCATTTCGAACCAATGAGAACAGGACTTTTTGAAAATACTTCCTCTAGCCCGTGGTATTTCCAAAACGGTGTGTCGCTTCTAGCTTGTGTATACATTTCCATAGTTACGACAATCACGGTAAATATAGAAACGTCAGTTTGACGGTTCAACTCTTCAACTGACTGATTACACAAGATGAACCGATCTTGCAATACACATTTAGTCCATAATAATTTAATGTATTCGTAAAATTGTCCGATCGAATATCCCTTCAAAATGCAGAATTTTCAAAATACTTTCACCTTGCCAGTCGCTCAAACTGTGTTGCTGTACAAAACACCACTCGAGAAAGCTCTCGTGGTGTTTCTAAGCAACACAGTTTTCGTGACAGCAAGGTGAAAGTATTTTTTGAAAATTCAGCATTTTGTCGGGATATTAGTACTGAAAATCTCACTATGTACTCAAAAGTTCATTCTGATTTTGGAACAATGTTGTTTTGTATATGCTCAGATACAAAGATCAGCAGCACAGTTTTCAACTTGGGTAATAGGGGGATCAAAAATAAAACGTACACAGATTCAGTTGTCCTGCTTTTTGTGAAATGGGTAGAGAAAGAGTCCCAAACGGATTAAAGGTGACTAGACAGTCACCACAGTGCGAAAATTTCAATGCCGATTTTAGTTGACCAACACGATATCTATAATCTTGGAGTTGTCGACGATCAGATATCTAGACCATGACTCTGGAGCCTTCTTTCTCACTTTCAAACAAATTATCACCAATGTCTTCCAAAGATTGAATAGGTTTCTCCGTCATTCTGTTCACAACTTCATGTAGACCCTACAGTTTACAAACAATTTAAAATTTCAATGACATTAAAACGCAAAGAACAAAAAACTACCCACTCTCACATATTGAAAGTTATAGTTGTTCGTAAAGTTTCACGAGAAATATAAACTCGGGTGATTCGAAAGTTTTTATTATCGAATGTGACTGTCATATACTATGAAATCAAGCATTCCAACTTCCATTATTCACAAGTCATTAAAAGTGTTGATGTCATCATTCTGTTTCTTGTACAATAAATTTTTGATGTATGGTGTTTTACGTGTACACACTTCGAGTATTTTATCATTTGATTATATTGTTATTACTTTCACGTTTCATCATTTCATTATGGAAGATTTATTGTTGAACATTTGGTCAAATGATAGGAATGAATGAGGGTGAAAATTAACAAGCAGAATATAATTAAACATAATATCTATGGTTTTTGTATGAAATTTAATCAGTTCATAGAACAATGATTTTCAATTGCAAAAATATAGGACATATCTGACAACAACAACAACAACAACAACAACAACAAATAGTACCTACCTATCAGGACTATATGTAGTCTACCTACCTCGTATGAATGTTCGATTGTCTTCAACTCTGGAATCATTCTTTTGACCCACTCAGAAACTAGATGATGCTAGCCAGTTGGCCAGGTTCAAGGATTATATCAAGAAATCATTCTCATTATTTCTTTCTCTATCTCATAATCCGTTTCAGTTACTTCTTTGAATAAATACTGTCAGTACGGCTTATTGTTCAGACGCTACAATAAAAAAGATGCCTATATTGTATCGTTTTGGTATTCTGTACTGTGGAAATAGCATGAACAAAACCTAAAATTTTATGAAAAAATTCGCTTGTTATAATGGTATGGCCTTTTTCCACATCATTCCTGAACCTATATGTCAAAAACTGTTGATGAAAATTTAGAATGTAGCTTATGCAGATTTTACTGAAATCTGGCGTTTGTTGGATTCAAGAATATGTCTATCTGAAATCGTGTCATTCTTATTTGACATACTTTCATTCAGGATGATGATAATTACCAAAAATTTTAAAGTGGATAGGTAAGTCAGTCATATTGTATTATATGCTCTAATGAATTTTTTCTGGCGATAATTGATAATAAACTATGCTCAATACAAATTTCATGGCACACCAAAATGTTGCCCCTGTTAAAATCTTACATTTTCCGAATGGTCTTCTCTTCTCTTTTATTTACAGGGTGATCTCAAAAAATTAACAATTTGGTTTTGCAGTCAACTTTTTTCCTCGTCCACCGATTTTCAAAATCTCAGACTAATTTTGAAGCTGAAACTTTAGATGGAGATATATAGAGATCAGAATTGACCCAAGATGAATATCAAAGATCAAGGGTTTCCTCAAAGGTGAATCAGTCAGTTAATGTGATTCTTCTTACCTTGGTTACGGGTCATGCATTTTAGGTGAACAATAGGCTGAATTAATATTTTCTCACTCACAATTCTTGAAAACTGAAAGCAAGAGGATCTGGACGTATTCAGAATGAATGATCCTGAAGTAAATTTTCATTTAATTCGTCTCCAAACGGGAATTTCGAGGGTGTTTCAAATTTGGGTCACCTTTAAGGAAACCCTTGAACTTTAATCTTCAGCTTGAGTCAATTTTCATCTTCATATCTCTTCATCTTAAATTTCAGCTTCCAAATGAGGCTGAGATTCTGAAAATCAGTTGAGGAAGAAAAAATTATAACTGCATAACCAAAAATTTAATTTTTTGAGATCACCCTGTAAATAAAAGAGATAATTCGGAAAATATCTCGAGGTGATGAGATCATTTTCATGCCTCTGTTATACAATTTGAAAATAAAAGATTTAATTCCTTTTAAAAATTTGGAAATTTTGCACAGTTTCAAGTAACACCCTATAGCGACTTTATGTGAAAAACCTTATATTTTGAAGAAGTACGAGATTATAGCTGAAGGATTGGGCTAGCGAAAAGTGTGAACAGAATTTAAATTGTTCACAGCAGTAAAAAGTTATTCAAATTTCTACAGGTGCAAAATTTTGGGGTGTGACGAAATTCGTGTTGAGTAGTTTATTAAAATGTATTATAGCTATGCGATGAACAACATCGGCCCTAATCTACCTGTCACATGAGGAAATATATTGATAACAAATGAAAAGGAATATTTCCGACTATAGTTATTAAATTCATGAATGAAACTTGTGTTTCTTAATGTAATCCAAATTGGTTGACCATCATGTCTTTCTGCAAGTTGAATGTAAGTGCAAGCCATACACTCAAAAAAATATATCGAGATGACTAGGAACCTATTATTATTCAACATACCCATGATAAGACACAGTATTATGGATACTTTATAAATGTAACTGCAAAAAATATCGAGTTACAAATATAGAGTCAGCAACGGCCAAAGCGTCACTCACAGATGAAACGCTTGTAATTTTCTCGGAACAAATTCATGACCATGCACGTAATAGTAATTTTCAATTCGAATTTTGTCTATGATAAAAACCAGTTGCCGATTAATAATAATATAATAATAATACTCCCTCATAAACACTCGTTGAGTGTACCCAAAGGCATAGCCTTTGCGGGTAGAGGACGGCTATTATTATTATTTGCCGTGGCGCTCCTGGGCGACTTACTGATGTTTCAGGTGATGTATTCACTTTCCAGCTGTAGGAAAACCCGGAAAACCTACAGCACCACCTCGGGTGGTCGGTGTGCACTCCAAGCTAGCACTAGACGAGATTGGCATCTAGACAACTCACAATACACTTGCTTTTCAACAAGGCATGCGGCCGCCTATCGAATCCGATATAAAGTAGTTGAGAAAAGTTCTCGTACCTACATCGGATTCGAACCGACTATCGCTATGCTGGAGTTTCGAACGGCCTGTGCGTTAGACCGCTGATCCACCGACCACCGATTATATAACAACATTATATGTGACTTCCTCATTAACATTGTTTGACACTAAAACAGCTAAAGGATGTCAATGAGAAGTAATGATAAATTAAATCGCAGATACTTGCTAAAAATATCTCAAAATTCGTTGAATGAGATGAAGTTGCTACGATTTTTAAGGTCTTAACAGTGTCGGCACAGATTATAAAGTCATAATATCATCTCTCTTCAAAGTATAAACGTTAACAAACCTCACAGGGATCATTCTTACTCAGCTCAGTAGAAGGGTAATACAAGGTTCTCTTTTCGGGGACATGACCTGAACATCCAAACTATGAGGTTGAGTACTGTACCAGTACTGTGGTATCTCGTAGTAGACAGACAGTCTTCTTTTGGACTTAATCGAGGTTGATATTGGTTAAAGGCTATGCTGAAGATGTCGTTATATCTGTTTGGATCTGTTGCAATCATACAGATGTGGTCGTGAGTGAGTATTTTGAGGACAACCACAAAAAGCTTATACCAGAAAATTCAACGTAGATTCCTACCAGTAGGGCTATCAGTATCTCCGATGAAAACCATCATATGTCAGGGGATTATAGGACCTTGGATTTCAACCTGGATTCTGAGGTCACCTGAAACATACATATATAATGATGGCCAGGCACTGCTTTGGCAAAAAATGGGAGACCCTCGATGATGTATAGGACCTTGCTGTGGCCAGAGATGAAACAGACGATGCCGACGGCTACAAAGACTGGTCCTACTCAATGGTCAGTTTTTAGGTGATTGTGAACGTCTCTCCACTGTATCTGTACATTGTAACTTCAGACTGAAGTGCTTGGGTCGATGGAGTGAGTAACCCATTACTGAAATATATTCTAACATACCTGCAGAATAGACAGCAATATATGTCAGCTTTGAAGGACTCAAGTCATATTTTATTGTCTGATTCAAGCATTCTGGGCCACTTCAACTTATGAAGAGATCTTAAAAATCAACACATCCGAGATGGCATCAGACAAAAGGGCTTCAACATATTCCTAACCTAACATAACTTTGATTTATATCATTTGACAACTTACTCAGGAATATTCCGTATCCTACACATTCCCTTGGTCAATATCAATGAGTAATTTGACTGTACTAGGTAATTTTGATGACTCTTGTCATTTATCAGTAATTCACGACTTTCCCCACCTTCCCCAACAAGACCTAATCAAGTGAATTCTAACTTTGCTGAAGTAATTTTTCCTCGAAATCGTACTTTTCCAAATTGAAGTTAGCAAGTTTCTCGTTACCTCACACAAAGAAATATCCAAACCCCCCAGTGAAAGCTGAGGAAAACCCCACCACGATTTTCGACGAGATCGGTAATCGAGCGTTTATAGCACTAATTGAATTCGCCAAGTTCACACCAGATTGAACAGCAATCTGCAGAATTCAATCATCTCCAATTAACGCGGCGAGAATGATGTTATGGTGAAACTTGATGTTTTCTTCGAGGAAAGAATAACAGAGGGGTGGTGGGCGTTTTTGAGTTCAATTAATTTGTTAATGGGCGAAACCGCGCGTTGTCAGTTCGTCCAATGAATTCTGCCAGAGTTGAGCAAAATCCCCAGGGCCCAGGCCCCAAAAAGGGCCGGGCGCGGAGACACATATTGTCAGACCGAACTATAACAAATATAGAAACTGTTAGACTCACCCTCATCAAACAGATTCTTGATCGGAAAATTAAATGAACAAATCCATACTTTTTCCCACGGCAAAAAGTTAAACTCCAACATATCAAACCATTTTTTATCAGACTGGCCATCAGCAGAATGAAAAATATCGACTGTACGTTCAGTCCTGGATTTTCATTTCGGCGTATACCTACCATGTGACACAGTTTCATGGTACACCCCTCTTTTCTCATTTGTTTCTCAAGCTATATCTCTGAAATTTGGAACATTGAATATGCTCACTAGACGACACTTTTTGACATATTTGGAAAAAAAATAACCCTTATGTTTTTCCAGAAATGATATCAACTTCCGATTTTCAAATGGGACACATGTATTATTACATTTTTGAAATCTTCATAATTATCTGAATCCAATGGTACCTCATAGTTGATATTTCTTTTGTCAGAACACCAATTGTATTTTTTGATCTAGAGATCCATGAACTCTCCAAAATTATTCAAAACAATCAAAATAATGCTGCACTATCGCAATTTCGATTGAACTAGTACTGTGATTCGAAATACGTGCCAAAATAGTAAACCAAAACGTTTGTTCACACGAAACTCCATTTTCTCAAATAGTACCATATTGGTACTCTGACGTCATTCGAAAGTTCCATCGATGGGGTATACATCCATGTTAACTCTTCTTGTGTATAGCCAATACGAAAACAGTAATGAAGTTGAGAAGAGTTGAGAGAATTAAGACAGAGGTGGCTTTGGAACAAATAATCTTTTGACGTCTCCAATTTTACAGAGATATAGTCAATATTTCATCCAACCGATAGAACTCCTAAGGGTCGATGGCTCAAAGCCTTGGTTCGAAATATGTAAGTAAGTAATAACAAATAGGTTTTCTCTCACAATTTAATCAATGAAATGAAAATGAAAGTGAGTAATAACAATTAGGTATTTTCTCACAATTTGATTGATAACGAAACAAATTACAAAAAAAAAGAGAAATTTTATAAAAGCTGTTTGAAATGTCCACCACGAACATACAAAAATTTTAACATTTTTGAGCTCCTTTCGCGGTATTTCGAGTAGCATTGTTCAATTGTTGAGGCATTATACTCTGAATGGCTTGTCTAACTCGTAGTTCTAGATCATCGCAGGTCGTTGGGTAGATTTTGTAAACGATGTGTTTCAAGTCACCACAAATAAAAAAAAAATCTAAAAGGGTTAAGTCCTTGCATACCACCTCACTGGACCAAGTGTTCCTATCCATCTGTCCCCAAATCGGCCACGAAGGTAATGCATCACTATCCTACTATTGTGCGAGGGTGCACCATCCTGCTGAAAGAAAAAGTCGATTTTCCAGATTTAATGGTAAATTTTCTGAATATTCTTCAATTTTATTTCTGAGGAAATTTAGGTATCTACCACCATTCAATGGTCCATCAAATATTATGGGACCAATTATTCGATCTCCAATATCCAAGTACTATAAACTGGTGACATTCTTAACCTATTTATCTCTATTGTCAATCCGTTCAATTCAATAATATATTTCTGGGTTCGTATCGGTTATACACAAAAAGAGTTAATATCGATGGATACCCCATCGATGGTATTTTCAAATGACGTCAGAGTACCATTTGAGAAAATAGAGTTTCGTGTAAACAAACGTTGTGATTTACTTTTTTAGCAGGTATTTCTACTACACCTACTACTTTAATGGAAATTGTGATATTGTTTATTTGGGATTATTTTAGGAAATACATGGCTTTCTAGATCGAAAAATAAAATGGGTGTTCCGACAAATGAAATATCGACTATATAGTTTCATTGGATTCAGATAATTACGAAGATTTCAAAAGTGTAATAATATAGAGGGTGTCCAATTTGAAAATTGTTGAAGTAATTTCCGTTAAAACTGGAAAATTATTATTTTTTTTTCTTTGTCAAAAAGAAACGTCTAGTGAGCATATTCAATGTTCCAAATTTCAGAAATATAGCTAGAGAAACAAAGAAGAATACCATGAGTTTATGTCACACGGTATAATGAGATTTTCAAAGATATTAATCGCAGCAGAATTTGATTTTGAATTAAAATAAAATCTCAAATTTATACACTCTCCGATTGATGTTTTATAACATCAACATATCAAACTACCTACAAAAATTGTTTAAAGAGAAATAAGATAGTCAATATATCATGAAATATTCATTGCAATTTCAACAAATTTCACAAACTGAATAATCTTGATTCCCGAATCTCATCACAAATATTATTTGTATCTATAAATTAATTATGCCGTTTTTTGGACCAGTTTAAAGAACATAATTCCGAAAAGATATTTTCTTCCCCCTTTTCCAGTATTATTTATAGACGGTATCGAATCTAATATTTAATCACCTCCTATAAGTTGATAGTTTTATTACATCAAGTTGCGACTAACGGATATTGTTCCTCAAACAATAATCTACGACCTGACTGGAAAAACAAGTCGTCTCCCATCGTATCCAGTCTTACTATTGGATTGGACATCTGTCCACCAATAATTAAGCCGAATTATAATCTGCAATATTCGGATTGTATCAGAAAGTGAAGGCAGCAGAAACGCATTCCGTCAGACTAAACCTTGTTCAGTGCTGCCGGCGCTTGCAATGGAAAAGCAAATTGGGGAATTGATAATTTTCAATGAAATAAAATGATAATTGGATGTTTATATGAATAAATAATAAATGATGGTAAAACAATTTTTTTGACAATTTTAACAATTTTTTAACAATATTCAACAAAAATATTTTCCTAAACGAACTTTTGCTCTTTAACTTAATCAATTAATTTGAAAGCCCAATTTAATCTACGTGAGGATAGGCGTGTGGTTAAAGTACACCAAAAATACATTGGAAAATCAGTGTTTTGTTGAATTTTGGAGAAATTATTTCTCGAATTTTTGAAAATGTATTCTCACCTATTCAGTTACCAAAATTTCACAAAAAAATTGTGAATCTTCGATTTCCACAGTACCTACTCGTGAATCTGAACTATGAAAACACCCTGTTAAAGTGGTGAGCTATCTGGGCCGATATAAGATGATACAGATTTTTTCACCCACCTGGTATACTTGGAAAATTTAAGGAATAATTTGTTCCTTAAAAATTGATTGTGAGTAATGGCGTTCATTTCCAGTTATACAATATGGGAATTTAAGCACAATTCAACTAATCTTCATTACCGAAATAATATAGAGTATTATTTTTCACTAGACGATGAACAAAAAAACTGCTCCAGGTGAGGCTCGAACTCACAACCCCGGCATTGCTCACGACTACTGCCTTATAAGTACCGTGCGCTAACCAATTGCGCCACTGGAGCGGATATTTTTTTGGAAGCGGCATATCCTACGCATAATATGGGTCGAAATTACGTCATCGACATTACTCGCGACACTTCTCAGTTCGGATAATTTAGAATGATCTTCGACCTTCCACTTCCATTTAAAATTATGCGTATATATGATTATATTTTGCTTCATTAGATTACATTATTTTTCTTTTAAATCTCAGAATATTATTGGATGTTCTGGATATACTGGATGTTTGTTTTTCAGTTTAATTCACAACTATGCGCATATATTGATATATTTTGATTTGATGAAGAGAAGTTTATGAAAGATTATATTATTTATCTTTCAAATCTAGAGTAATATTACTATATATTCTGGATATTCAGGGTGTTCGTGTGTTATGTAACATCATTTACAAAATTCTGATCATTTGTAATTTGAAGAAATGGACAATTTTTACAGTTTGATTGATATACAGTCACACAAGCAACGATTCGATTCCATTGAAGAATGCATTAATTAATACATTTATTTTATTCATTTATGTATACATCTTAATATTTATACAGAAGTCAAATTATGTGAAGGCGATCAATAATTCTAAATTTACGGGTTGGACTGTAATAATATTAATATTAATAATACCAAATACACTTGTGAATCAAATGAATTTGGATAACAAACAGTAGCACAACTTTCATCCAGATTCCTGTTCACACCCTATGGCCAGTGGCGATTCTAGAAATTAATGGCGGGGGGGGGGGGGCACGGGGAGGCACACCATCACTAGGCGCCAAGATTCATTAAAAAGGCATAGGTATTTGGGTGCTAAGAACAACTTTTTGCAAAAGGCGGGGGGGGGCATACTGCTCCCCTTGCCCCCCGTGGCGCCGCCACTGCCTATGGCGCTACTCGGCGTAAGCAGTAGAGTGTTTAGAATCTCGTATTGGGGGAGAGGGTTAGGGAGTGAGCATAAATTCAGATCAATACTATTATCAATAATAGTGCTGCAAATACACTAGTGAATCAAATGAATTTGGATAACAAAGAGTAGCAATAACAAACTAAACTTCCATCCAGATTCCTGTTCACACCCTATGGCGCTACTCGGCGTAAGAAGTGGATTGTTTAGAATCTCATAGTGGGGGAGAAGGCTGATGGGGAGTGAGCATAAATTCAGATGAATATTTCCGGTTTGTCAGTTTTTCATTCGAGTCAAGGCTATAGCCACGGGGAGGTAAGAGGGAGTTAGTGGGGTAGAATCCCCCCTGAAATAAAAACATAAAATCCTAAATCACCTGTTAGGTGATATGGGATTTCGTCATTCTCAGGTGGACTACGAGAACCTATGTGATTCACCATAAGAAAAATGAAACCAGTAGACTTGGCAACAGCGATGCAATATATTCACAATATCCTTCATCTGCAAAAATCATTTGAACACCCACAAGTTTCCAAAAAACCACTTCACACCCGTCATATCATCAATTTGCTCAGCAATCGATACCATAACGGAATTATCAACCCATGCAGCAATTCCAACGACCTAGACAACAAAAGTTTCATCAACCAATTAGACTACAACCTCAACAACCAACCTTCAGACCACACTGTTAGCAAAACACCCAACAAAGACAAATTAACGTGGCTTCAAGTCCAGCCACAACGTTTTCCACAAAGTCACCTAAATAAACAGAACTGACAAGAACCAACACCAATGAGCATCAGTACCAGAAATATATACTTATGGAGCACCAACAAGGAGCATGAGAACCCATCCTCAACCTAGACCGAATTCCAATTCAGCTCCCATGATCAATATTGAGCAATATGATGAGAATTATGGATACAAAGCGACCCCTTATCATTGTGAGGATACCACAAGATGCTACTGAAGAATTCCAGGTACAAGAAGACTATCAGGACCGAGATGTAAATTTTTCATTGATAGCAAGACAAAGTCTAGAAAGATAGCAGAACTTCATACTTTTAACGATAAGAGATAATTTCCTTACATAACCATTTCAAATTCTCCCATCAAACTCCTCATTGACACAGGATCGACAAAATCCCAACCTAGCATTCGAATTCTATAAAGACAACATTAAAAAAGTCCCCTTTGTTTTCACCTCAGAATGTCCTGATGATGCAGACGACCCCATAAACGAACTCATTGAAGAATGCGTTCGTCACTATTTTCCTGAAGATGAAGATCTTGTTTCGAACGAACAGGCGATTTAAACAAATAAACCCTCGATGGAAGAAGAGGAAGAAGTGAACCCAAGAGCTACCCATCAACATCAACCATATAGCCAGAGTAAGTCTAATATTGGAAATATCAATATCGGAGAAACCTCTCAATGTCTTCAAACTAGTAAGCTATAATCCAGCAAGAACAGTGATCGAGTAAATATTTCCGGATACGAAGGGATACCATGACCAGTCAGGTAATGACAATCTGGATCAAAGCATGATACAAGAAAAATAGTGAAAAGAAAAAAATTCTACCACCCTTTTCCACAAAATCCATTCATAAAGACCACACAGTAACAGTCGAGATGGAAAATGCTAACATACATCAAAAATGCAAGGCATTCACCTAACAAAATAACAGTCTTTATCTAATAATAATAATAATAAATCGACTTTATTCATCAAAAACCAGAAAAAATGGATTTTGGTGAAAAGGTGGAATATCAGCAGAAGCTGTTTTTCAACTCAACCTTTACAACAATTACAAAAGTGGATAATGCTAATGCTAATCATCACCAGTCAATATTCATACATTATATCACCAATAATTTAAATGTAGGTTGATAATGGATTAATAGTTTTCAATGCTGAAACGTGATGTTGAAAAAAGAATAATACTTAATAAAATCAGATCAGAGCTCGTGTCAAGATGAGTTAATGAGGTAGTTGGACATCTTATTCCTGTCAATTTTTGATTAGACGTAGTTTCAGTTTCTTTTTGAAGTTAAGCAAATTGTAAGACCTAAACTCACTGGGTAGTGAATTGTAATATTTTGGTGCGATATACGAGAAGCTTCTGGTGAATATTGAAGTGCGATGTTTGGGAATAACGAGGATATTACTGTTACGTGTCACAAATTTGTTGATGCTGGAAAATGATACCAGTCTGTTAAAGAGATAATCAGGTTTACGGGAAATCAGAACTTTATCTGACGAGAGGACAGGAAATTGAGATCCAAAATCTCAAGACCAACCCAGGACTACTGCCCCTCAAGCTGGGACAAGCAAAGATGTAGACTTGTACTCATGATTTCAGCAACTACTACGATTTTTAACCAATCCACCAGTTCCAGAAAACGAAGTATCATCGTCAGTCTTGTTCGTCACTTACAAGACACTCTCGGTGGATGGAGAAGTTACAGTTCGATAACCCCATGCATCAGCAGGTTATTGTTCGATGCCCCGAAGACAACTAATAGCATTGTCAGCATTTATTGATTGCTGACTCCAGCAATAATTTTCATATAAATAATTCTGAATAAATTGTAATAGCCAGTAGTAATATTTTATAATTAATTGTTGTTACTCAGTTCAAATAAAAAGGTTTCAAAAACCCTTTTGTGTAAACAAGAAATATAATCAACGCATTTCAGCGTAATGTTGATATAAACCATTTCTTCTTCTTTTCTTGGCATAGCTTCCTTTCGGCGCATTCAGCCAGCACTCTCGTAAGGATCCGCCCTACCCCAGCCTGGTTACTGGCGTGAGTAGTGGAGACTTCGTCATGGAGTGGAGGGGGAATCTTGTTCAAGACAATACCTCCACCCAAAAAAATTAACAAAAAAATATTTTTTTATGATTGCACATTTACCACGGTTAAAAAAACTGTGGTGTACGGCAGATATCACAACACAAAAGACATCACAACACAAACTACACTGTAACATTCACACACATGAACTTGACTTGAGACACGAGAACGCCGTCAGTCCTCCACCATTGCCGGAAGTCGAATCGACATGAACCATTTGAAAGTGTCATGAATCAAGCGTTGTTGCTAGAGTAAGAAAAAGTCACAACTGATTATTTCAGTTTTTGAATTTAACAAATACGAATAGTTGTCCCATGTAATGTAGAATCATTTATGAAATTTGGTGTTCCAGTTGACTTTTTGATGTCAACCTCATGAAATACAAAAATATTTCAATAGGTTGAAAAAAGTGAGTTTAATGACGGCGTTTCCATTTCAAAAAAATTCCACAATACATGCGTGTTACTATGAGACTGTTATGCAACCGTATATACGTGTTGCAGACTAGTTCTTCATCATCAGTGAGGTGTAGCTGAGTGTAAATAAATATGCAATAATATTCCAAAAAAAAAGTCAACAGAAAAAAAAAACACCGCACATTTTTTGACGCTTCAACTACAAGACTCTGAATTTTCAAGGCAATGAAATGAGTAAGATTGTTGCAAAGGTAAATATAGCTACATCTGGTAGAAAACCATAAAATGGCTTGGCGAAAGGATACATCTTAAAATGGACAAGATGAAAGGTGTAATCCTGAGAGTCACCATATATACGTGTATCAGACTTGTTGGCCATCATCAGTGAGGTGTAACCAAGGGCACAGATATGCAACACTATTATGCAAGAAAGAATCAAACGGAGTCATTATGACAACAAAGAATCTGTGGAAATACGGGTTTCCAGTATCGTAAAATATGCACTTTTTTTACTTGATGTAATGGAGGGCAGTTTATAACAGAGTTCTAACCATTTATTCACTCTAAATTTTGAAAAACTGATTTATTATTCAATATTGAATACGTGATTTCAGTATGCATAAATTCAAACGCTCCTCACCTGTGACGACAGTGTCTTCATGTAATACGATTGGCTGAAGTTTGGTAGGACAAAGCCGAGAGTGACTGAGGGACACCGCAGTTGCCAAGTTTTCGTAAAATATAGAAAGGTATTACGTGTGTAATGACAAATTGAACTTAATTGTTAGTAATTTTTTAATGGCTGTTAAGTTACCGTGAACATGAAAATATTCGAAGATTAGAAAAGATCATATAGGTATGTTGTCATGTTCCAGTCGAGCAGATACAACCACATAGTCTGTCGGAGAATATAGCAGCTATTTTCAAAATTACCAAGCTAATATTTCAAGAATTCGAAAAGAGGGAAAGGTAGGTACATATATACCAATGATATTAGGAAAGTGAAATAGTATATTCTGGTCATATCATATTTTTTTGCGATATGGCAACGCTGTCAGCCACATTATTTATTTTATCTGCAAGGCAAACATCACAGTATAACCAATCAAAATCTCTTGCGTAAGTACGTCACGTTCCCGCCTCTTCTGTTCGTTTGAATTTGGTGGTTAATTTTGGCGTTTTCAATAATTTTTATGTCGATAAATTGATGAAAAGAAATTTTGAAAACTAAACACAAGATACTTATGAATGCACTATATCGAAATATATTTTTTCTGAAAATGACTGGAATCCTCCATTACTGTACGTATTGAAATTCAATTGAAACCGTTGGCCATACATTTCATCTGTGGAAATCAGACGAAAGTTGTAGATATCTTTATTCATAAATTCCTTTCCGTTATACTACCATTATTCATTTTATCAATGAACAACATAAGGCAAAGGTCGAATCACCGTTATCGTTTAATATCCACATTAAACACTATTTCAAGTGCATTCTGTTGTCACATTTATCGTGCTACATGTTTCGAGCTATATTGCCAAAATACTGAAAATCATCGCTCCAGTGGCGCAATTGGTTAGCGCACGGTACTCTTTTGCTGGCGTCGACTCCATCCCGACACATGTTAAGAACCTGTCAGATAAATTTAACAGGTTTCACCTCCCCAATAGTTCGTTAACCAGAGACCTTACCAGGCTCAGAATTCATGATAATCAGCCCCGCAAACACGGTGGGCTGATCTATCAATCGCTGGCCATCTTTCAGGAAAGATGGGCAGAACCGCTTCCGTAGAGAAGTCAGCCGCCTCTAGGCGCAATTCTTTCAACCCGGTTTTTTGCATCAGCCTTTTCCGGGACAGCACGCAAACAACCACTTCCGAGTAAACTCAGACAAAGCGAATTATCTACATTGAATTCAACATGAACGACATGCATGAGCGTTGCAGGAGGCATGTATTATACGCACCATCACCACCATGGACTGGAAAGTTCGACCCTCCGCTAACACCAGCGGGGGAGGCTACCAGCGCCCCTTTGTCGGGACCCTGTGTACCCCTTGGCACAAGCGCTCCCTCGCTTCGCAGCCAGCAATGTCTGCGGAGTAAGGGAGGCGGCTCTCAGTGCGTCCTCCCGAACCTCTCCTCTCCTGAGCCCTCTGGGCGAAGATTGAGCTGCTGTGTGTTTTGAACTTATCATTCCTGGTGTAGAAACGAAAGATTACTGTGCAAAATAAAACTCTATTTATTTATTTATTTATTTTATAAGACAGTAGTCGTGAGCAATGCCGGGGTTGTGAGTTCGAGCCTCACCTGGAGCAAGATTTTTTTACATACCCTGGAAATAATGTCAGAATTCCCATAAATCCTTCCAATGGACAAGATCTAGTAATCAAATTAATGAATATTTGGAACCTTTGGTGTAAATTCCACTCAAAAAATCTTACTGAGAGTGATTTTGACGTTGTTTTGGGTACTCTTCATTTCTTGATGATCTAGTAAAATCGTAAATTTTTTCTTGGTATCTTGAAGACACTGTCGTGGTTAAATGACTATACATTAGCGCTGCAGAATTTACGCATTTATTTCACACAAACAGACCGTACATACAAGTTTTGATTTGACCATCACCATCAACGGTGCAAATCAACGATTCTATAAGCAAGACCCATAAAAAATAACATAAACCTCTCTGCCCATAATTGAAGACACACCCGAGTCATTACATTCATATCACGTGTCTCCATTAGAGTGTCTATAGTAATCTGTGTAGTGTCCGCCAATGAAAGTTCCCCTATGATTGGATAAAGCCACATAGGAGAATATCTCAACTTCCGCTCCAATCATCCAAATTCCACAAAGGGGGGATTGTAAGAACATTGGTGGAAGGAGCGATGCAAATTTGCAATATCTGGGAGTTACTGGATGCGGAGATAAACCATATCAGAAAGGACCTACGGCAAAATGGATATTCTCAAGAAATTCTAGAAGTACAGAATCAACTCGAAAGGACCAAGACGATCGAAGAACGACCACAAAATCGAATTATCATCCTTCCATATCTCAGAGGTATCTCCAAAAAAATCAAGTTGAGAGCTGCTTTCGATCCGCCAGTACCTACCTTACGGTGCTTCCTCATTGCATCTACGAAGTCCCATGTGAATTGGGTCATTCTTACATTGGAGAAATCTAGAGACCGTTATTCGTCAGAATAACCGAACATAAAAAGTGGACTTAACAGGATTTAGATTGGGAATTGCTGATCATGCTAGGACTGAGCACCATTGAATTCTTTGGGACGAGGCTAGTGGTCTTCATTGAAATGCACATCGGTTCAATCAAATATTTAAAGAGAAGCCGAGCGTGAAGGAGAGAAAAAGCGCTGAACTACACGCGCCACAACACCGCCATAATCTACAGACCTTTATAAGACCCCGTAGCATCTAAATTGTCAGCATTCACCTGGAGACAATTGCGGATACGAACAATTGGAACGTTGTGAAAAAGTGAAAGAAGGCAAACATCTTTCAACCCTTTGAGACCATGGATGTCCGAAACCGAAGCAATCTAAATTTCAATTGTCGAACTAAGTGTCGACAATCATCAAAACCAAGTTCTTTTAGTGTCACTTAATATCTCATCGATCTCGGTCAATGATTTTGATAGGCTTCTCCGTAATTCTGTTCACCTCTACGTGCCCCCTTGGAAGCATCCTAAATACTCCTGAGCATCTTGCTGGGTGTAATAGAAAAAACAAAGAGTGAAATTTCGTTGAATTTTCAATAAAATTTCATCGACGACTCCATCTGACAAATTTTCCAACCAAAGTTTCTTGATCAAGAAACGCATGTTCACAAGACAATACCTACCGTTGAAAAGAAAGAAACAAGAAAGGAATATAAAAATACGAAATAAATTAACCCTGCTGTAGGATTGATTGATTGATACTAAAAGATATTAGTTTTTGAAAAATCGTGATCAGTATGTCATACCGATATTTTGTGTAACTGCTTTCTTTTGAATTATTGGAAATTACTTTAAAAACGTTTCATATTCTTTTATTGACAATTGCAATACATTGACTTCTATCAGAAGACACTGGGTGAAACTGTTTCAATAAACATCATTTAAAGTTTGATAATGAAAAATATAAAAATTGTCGATTATAAAATTCCAGGTGAAAATCCCAAATAACTGAATTTTGTAAAAAGGTAGTGGCTTCGTGAATATATTTGCTATGTTGTCGTCAGTACAAACATATTGAACATCAGTGATCTTTTTTGCTTTAGGTCCTTAATAAAATTATTCTTGATGTCGATATGTTTTCTTCTTTTGTTATTACCGAAACTTTCCATGAGATGAATAGAAGTTCTGTTGTCAACTAACATGTTAGAATCTTCGAAGTTGAGGTCTTTGGCTATTTTTTTCACGTAAATGGGGTCAGCAACAGTAGATGCAGCAGCTGTATACTCTGATTCGGCTGTTATTGAGCTCCAAACCTTTTTGCAAAGCTTTCTGCCACTGTTTTTCTTTGATTGCTTCCCTGTAGCCGACCGGATCTGTGTTGACATGTAACTTAAAATCATTTAGTGACATTTTTCTTAGGTTTCTCTTAATTTCTTTCTGTATTTCTACTATTTTCCTTTGTTAAATTGGCATGATTATGAAGATTTTTAGTATTTTCTATTCTGCTTTGGTTATCAACGATTTTTTTCATGTCTTTTATAACATGAACTCCCTACTCCATCTTCTAGCTGTAGGATTGTATTTTGCTTTTGCTCATTCTGGTTGTCTTTTGTTGAAAAATTACTCAAATTTTCATCGAATTTGACATCTTTTGAATAAGTGATAGTGAATTCCATGATCTTTGATCATTTCTGCTATAGCCTACCATTCTCATTTCTATTGTTGAAAAATTGTTAAAATTGTTATATCCGTCTACCGGCTGTATCCTTTCGAGCACAACCCTCTATGGCTCTGGGTTCTAGTTTCCTGAATATTGGTAGATTGTATACCCATGCTTTGCATCCAAATATTTTTAGTTTATCAAAATAAACTCAGTATCTAATTGATGATGGGATCACATTTTGGAAAGCTGCAGTTGGACAACGATTCAATTTATAAGCAGCACATCGTATAGCTTCACACCATAAATACTTTGGAAGATACGATTGCTTTAAACAATAATGTTCTATTAATTCACCAAATTGGAAATATCGTTCTCCATTCATTGTTTCAGGCTTACATACGTCCGAATGTAGGAGTTCAGATTTCCTCTTAGAGGAAAGTCTCGTTTCTTTTCCTTTCAAAGAAGCCTTACAAGTTTCTTTGCTATAGGGTAATTTCAACAATATAAATCCATTTCTATTCAAATGATCAAGTCTTTGTGCCATAGGTTAAGGTTATCATCTTGTGTTATAAGACAACTTTCACTATTCAGTGAAAATTCTATAGTATACAACCAAACATTTGACTTGAAATATGTATCTCATTTTCCACTATGTCTTCTTCACTAGTAATGACTTGTTTTCGAGATATTACCAATTTTCCAACTGCAATAGATTGTGAGTTAACGTAGGTATTAACGAGGCTTCGATTGTTATTTCTCGGTTTTTACTATATACCTCAAGTCTCCTTTCTTTCTCGCAGGTAGTGTTGTACCATTGGCCATGAAAATAGTAACTTCATGTTCTAAATCTCGGATATTCAATCGAAGATTCCATAATACTTGCCACCAAATGCTGTGAGTCAATAATGAATGTCACTGAATCTCCATAACCATTTTCAACATTTTTATCATATGCAACAAATGATATTTCATCATCTGTTGCATAATGCACAATCAGTTAATCTTCGGTATTTTTTCTTTCCTGACTGAAATACCGTCCATTATCCTTCCCTGACTGAAATACCGTCCATTTTTCTTCCCTGACTAAAATACTGTCCAAATCGTCTTCCACTAAATCTAGTTCCTCTGACGTTTTTATTCCTTGGATTTTTTTTTGTTTCTTCTGAACTCAACGACAACAATTTCTTATTCAGGTACAATTTCGAAAATATGCTCTTTCTTTGGAACACATTTTCTAACGACATCATCATTATTTTTGCTGTTCTAGAATCTTCTATGAACTCCAAATGTTCATCTGCCAGACACTGTTTGATGATGGATTTGGCTTTTGAATCATTTACTTTCATAACTTTCTCCTCATTTTCATTGGCTTCTTTTTGTATTCCCGTTTCTATCATCCCTTTAACAAATTTTTTTCCAAAATTGTATAAACCCGGAATTTCCAAATTAAAAAAATTTCATAGTCGACAAAATTTCTTGAAATTACTCATGTACTCAGTATCTCTTGCTTATGCCCTTTCGATTTCTGGGCCCATAACTTTTTAAATTATCGGAAATTACTTTGAAATTTTTTTCCATGTAATTTGAACATATCTACGTATTAGTGAGCCGCAGTGGTCATGATGGTAGAGCGCTAGTCTATCAGTCAGAGGGACGTGGGTTCGATTCCCAGCATGGTCACTGGTCTCGTGCTAGGAATCGCACGTTAAATGGTAAGACCTCGATAATCCTTAGCTCGCACAAGTTTCGACTTCTGAGGGCTGTCGTTCGTAGGGGGATGACTGCTGGTTAACGGAAAAAACAATAAAAAAAAAGAAGTGACTAGAAATAACCAATCAGACAAACACTTAACTGAAAATTTTATACCAGTTAATTTTAGCGAATCAAATGCCTGCATTTTGACATGTTGCTATGACAATAACCTAATTTCCTCGGAAATTTCCCTGCGTAGAGGGAAATTAATAAGTGGAAATTTCCCTCTCGCTTGACTGCTGTCATAAACACAGTGGCGTAAAATATTTTTGATAGATATTTATTTAAAAATTAATTATAGGTACATGATATTATCTGTTATTTAATTATTTAAACCACATTTCAATAGAGCATGGGGAAATTTCAATATTTGACAACAAATCCGAGATTAATAAATGAAGGTGCCGCCGATGTAATTCACTAGAGCATAATTTGATATCAAATCCGCAAAAAAAATTATTCGCAATTTGCTGTTGTGAGACAAAGCCTTAACAACGGCATATTATGTTCGTTACATGGTTAATAATATGTCACCTAAGTATGTCACCAATTTAATTTCTATTTTAAAATGTTTTGGTATAAAATTTTCTTACCGAATCTCCGCGAGCATGAATTAATATTCCGGAAATTTTCCTCAGTTGCGAATTTTTTAAGAAAATTCACACTTCGAGAAAAATTCCGAAAATAATTCATGCTCTAGGGAGATTATAAGTGATAAATGCCCCGGTAACCATGGTCACCATGGTAAATTTTCAAAATGTCAGTCCCTTCGAGTAGATATGGAAATATCCCAAATGAGTCGATCGAATAACTATAAGTGATAATTCTATGAAAAAATTTTCTTACTGAATATCCCTCGGCTAATGATGAATTCTCAAAATTTATCTTAACTTTTCTCAATCGAGTTGCTTTAAGGTAACAGCCCACTTTTGAAAGTATACGACAAATTATTTCGAAATCATCGATAGCCTTGGGATATTATAAGTGAAAACATTTCATATACTACTTAGTCAAGTGACCTAACCGTATTATAATATGATGAACAAAGTCGCGTTCGGTATTTACATCGGACCATTCAGATCTATACCGTATCGTTCGTTTATTGCAATTGGATGTGTCTGAGGTAAATTCCGATCGTTCGGACAGCGAAATCAGATCGATCGGAGAAAGATCAATTCGCTCGAAGTAATTTGACGGAGGCCTACGATCAATCTGAATTTGTGAGGTTGTGTTGTTGGATATTGTTTATTTGTTCAGATTGAATAATTTTTCGGCTTTTTGACTGCATGAAAATAATGCAGGAGCTGGAACTGTTTGATTCTGAACAGCAAAAAACAACAAACAAATATTTTAAATATTTTCGACACTTGTCTCTTAGATTTGACAGGACAGCGATGAGTGTTCAGCGTTTGTTTATTCATATAATTCGTCCAATCCGAGGTCACGTGACGAAAAAATCCGTCGCATCACGGATGGAATTGCCGAACTCTCAAGGTATATTCGCTCACAATGAAAAAATAATGTCATTTATATGCTAGCATATAAAACAATGAAATACTATTGTAACGAAATATTTATATATTTCAAATTACACAAAAACGGGTTCTGACAGTTGCAGAAAAAATATTATTTATGAGTAATTCTTTTGCCATTATTAATGCAATCGCTACTTTTCCATTATTTCTGGATATCAACCATATTCCTATTATTCAGGCCTGTCAATCAATTTCTGATAGAAATTCTATAACGTGAAACAAAATCAATATATCTATTAGCTTCATAGACAGTTTAGAATCCAATGAAACAGTCAGCTCTGCACGAATCGAACCAAAATTATTTTATCCTCAGATATGTGAAGCTCTAAATCATAAGAGATTAGAACAGGATAAACCTTTCCAAACGAATGAATAGCAGTCATTTTTTTTATTCGCTTATATTTCATCGAAGCCGCTAGGTCAGAATGTTGCCGGTCCAATATATTGATCTGGTACATGATTTATGGGAGGCAATTAAACGGTCTATTCAAGGGTTTTGATACTTATCTGACAAAGAGCTCTTTATAAATGACCGCGGATGCTCTGTTATTTCATCAAAATTTCGGAGGCGATTTATTGAATGCCATTATTTTTGGCAGGATAATCGGGGCAAAAGCTAAATGGTCTGTGATATCTAAAGTAATATTAATTTCACATTAGAGCCTGAAAGTGAGAAAACTGCCCTGGGAGGTTGTTTCAGCTTGAGACCTCAAAATTGATTTCTAGTGGGTACTTCAACATTGATCAAGTAACATAACCTAGTTGAGTAATACTCAAATAGAACTGAAGGTAACATCTTTTCATAATGTTATCCCTCAAATCATGACGATATTGCCATGTCGGAATTTTTTAAGGATACAATAAGCACGTCAGCTAGATTTTGATATCTGTCGGGTAGATTACATGGCAACGAAAACTCAAAAATACTGTAGGTATTGGATGAAATATATGTATAACAATAAGACGGCAATTGAAACGTTCATTGCAGCTGGTTGGGAGCATGTTAAAACGATAGTATTTCCATCGCCGAACGGAGATTCTTCGTTCTCGATATAGTCTTGTCAGTACGACAACGCTACATTTGATATTTGACAGAACAATCATTTGAAGCTACCAGTATCGTAACTATCGAGAAAGGGAAAAGAGAAAAATTAATGAATTATGGAGAAACATGTCAATCAGAGCATCGGCTGTTCTCAAAATCCTGTGGAAATTATTTCATCATAATTTCATGTTTCCATTCCATATTGGGTTTCCATTATTTCTATTTTATTGAACCTCAATATTTCTGTTAACAACGCACGACATTGCCGTTGGGGGAAGATGTCCCTTACACACAAATCTTAATGCGTGTGCGGCGAGTTACTCATCTAGGTTATGTTATTTGATCGGAGGATATAACCATACACGACTTCACTAAAATACCGCATCACTCATCAACAATATTCGTACTAACAAGGAAAACGGATCATTTCAAACTGGAGTCTTTCGGATCACCATTGCCAATTCTTCATTCTCGATTATGCACAAGTCTTCTTCTCTTTTGGGAAAGTAGCAAACTAATCAAGTAAACTTCATCAATCTGATACCTTCATTGTCATTCATAAACTGGATTACCGTATGTAATGTAGGCGAATGATATTGCTGATTCGTTCTTGAAAACTGTGCAATGTTTTTCGGTGAAAATAATCTATTACGAATATAAACAACCAGTTTTGTGATTCAATAATTCTCTATGGGAAATTGGGAATGTTCTTTCTTGCATTAAATCTATTAGTGTGCATACGGAAATCCTATGATTACTTGATCTACAATTACTAACGCAAAAGTTAGGGAGAAGCATTGAAGAAATGCACGTTTGACAAATACATCACTGATTCAGACAACAAGCATGAAAAAAAGTTGCTCCCAAGGGGGCAGCTAACATTTTTCAAAGAGGTGAAATATTTGGGAGTTATAATAGACCAAAAACTGACTTGGAACAGCCAAATCAACCACATTCTTTCCAAAGCTTCAGCGGCAACCTGCACATGCCGCAAAGTATTTGGTAAGACATGGGGTCTGAAACCAAAAATGATTTATTGGTCATAATTTTCGGCACAAGTCAAGCTGCAGAAAGTGCAGCAGCTAGCCTATCTGGAAATCATAGGGGCAATATTTACGTGCCCTACTGCAGCCTTAGAGACAATGCTAAATCTTCCGCCATTGCACCTATGTGTAATGAAAGAAGCAGCAAACAATGCCTTCAGACTGAGCCAGACAAAATCTTGAAAGTAGGATCTAAAGATTTTGGAACAAATATCCCTTGAAGCTATGTCTTAACCGACAGATATCATGCCGATCAGGAACGACTTCGAAGTGCAATTTGAAGTGGTCATAAACAACCACCAGGTTTGCACAGAGAACGGACCTCAATTGGCAACGGACGCAGATAGATCCAAGATGGATGAAGGAATTCGAGTGGGCCTTACAGGGCTAAGATTCAGGCTCTCAAAACCCTTTGGCAAGACCCCAACCATCTTCCAGTTCATGCATCAAAGACAACGAGGAAGCAAACTGCCTTGCCAAAGAAGGGGCAAACAGGCTATTTTCCGGCCCAAAACCCTTCTGTGGACTCTCAAAGCCCTCCTAAAGGAAGAGTTTCGACGCTGGAAACCCGATGAAATGAAATCTCACTGGAATAAAGTGCCAGGACAAAGATAAGCGACAAGAATAGTGAGCCTATCGCCAAGGAAAGCTAAACAGCTTCTGTCGTTGGACAAAAAAGACTTGAAATTGGTAACGAGGCTATTCACTGGGCACTGCCCTCTGGGGTATTACCTCAAAAAGATGGGCAAGTCAGAGAATCATAGTTGCCGCTAATGCGGAAACTGCAGAATATCTGCTTTGCGAATGCCCAGCGATCTTCTGCAAGAGGCTCAAATTCCTGGAAGGGGCATTCTTAACGCCCTCCGGTATCAGGAACTTAGCTCCCAGGAAACTGATAAACTTCGCACGAAGTCTCAGAATCCCGGGCCTCGAATAGACAAAGGGTCACGCACTAGGTCGAAGTGCTTGTGAGGCTGCAGAGCCTACACGACCCCCCTACAATCTACAATTTACAGACACCAAGCAAAAGAGTAGCTGGCGTGTTAATAATCACGAAATCAAACAGAAACCTAAAGAACAATATACAACTGACATCTCTATCGAAATCTTCAGTATTTTTTGCGGGTATCGCAAAAAACCTTATTTTTACATTACCTCTTGTTGGGCAAAAATTTGAGTTTCCTGCATCCTCGTCCACTTGGTGACACTTTTTTTCTGACGCTTTACAAAGAGCAAAATATGTAAAGGTATAACTGAAGTTATAGTTATTCTACTTATGTTACTACCATATTCTTGTAAATTATCGAGTTGTTGAATCAACAGAATTTTTGCCATTATTCAAGAGAGGAGATAAAGCCCTAGTTGATAAATACCGCCTCATTTCCATTATTCCCGTTCTAAGAAGAATTATTGAAATCATTTCCGAAAATAGATCAGTTGATTATTTAGTGCAAAATGATATTTTTGTAAAAAACCAATTTGAATTCAGGAATAACAGATCTTGTTGTTGAATGTCGTTCTTTACTTTTTAGGAAAATGGAATATTATGGGGTGAGAGATTACCTTTTTAACTACTCAGGGTTGACCAAACAACAAATTAAAAAAACTCGCGAGAGCTACTGAGGCGAAAAATTTAAAACTGCTTCTTGAGCTTCCAAATTCTGCATAGACCTTCTTCAGGCGCCTAGAAAACCTAATTTCGACCAACTTTTCACTATTTACCATGCACTCTTTTGAATGTTCTCTATTTTCTCCATTTATATCTAGTACTATTTTTCGTTCGAAAATCATTCTTATCGATAATTCAGTGTATAATCTACAATGAACCTATCTCAACTAATAGTTAACACTGACTTTACAGGAATATATTTCAACCCCTATCTGGGGACTGTTCGCCCCCGCCGGCTCAATTAGTGTATTTGAGCCATTTGCAGTTTTGCGAAATAATGAGTGAGCGAGCAGGGAACGATCCACAGTTCCTTTTTAATATCCTTTTCCGATTAATTGAACGGGACGGTAAATCACCACAATTGCCGCTATTGGTCCGATTCAAACCCAAGAGTCTTTCACGAGGTGCATACACAGCAACCGGAGATATCAAATGTAGATATGGGCTGGCATTTGCGGTGACCGTCTGGTGGGTCCCTTTTTTTACCAGGCAATTTGACTGGCGAAATGTATTTGCAATTCCTGGAAGTCGCTATTGACCCTGCCTTGACTGATATATTCGAAAATAATCCACAGTATGACGAAGATCATTTTTATTTTCAACAGGGCGGTTGTTTGTCAGTATTTAACCAACGTTTTCCAAGGCATTGGATTGGGAGAAAAGGCAGCATTGAATGGCCTTCACGATCGCCAGATTCATTGCCCCTCGATTTCTATTTGTGGGGACATCTGAAAAGTAAAATCTATAAAACATAACCAGCGTTGTTGGAAGATTTTCGTTAATGAATCGTTGACGACTGCTGTCGAATTACACCGGAAATTCTTTGAAATATACGTGATCGTTTCGAACAAAATCTTTGTTATTGTATGGAAGCGTACGCTCAACATGTAATTGGGAGGAAATGTAGAGTTTTAAGGATATGGCGAAGATAATTGTAAGAGCTTTCAAAAGAAATCTTCTTCGAGCCCCAATGCCATTTAAAAAAAAAATGTCAGCTCCTGTTGGATACTCTAATCAGTGGTGGAGCTCTGATTAAGTTAATGTTTGCTTAATTTGGGTCGATATAACATGCATCAGAACTTTATTGGCTTCTATATTTTACGTGTAATAGCCATCATCATAAATAAGAAATAGTACCTAAATTCTGTTTCTGAATGAACAGATAAAGACTGTCTTCACAATTTGCCCGATTAAAAGAATATAATATGTTCCCAACTCAGTTTTCTCAACAATTTATTTCACAGATTGTTTTTCTTGAATCAAATAATGTATTGACAACCTGCTGAGATTAATCAAGGTATGAAAAATTTAAAATAATACCGGCTTACTACATCAAACTATTATCGAATTCAGGTCACAGCCAACTCGATGTTTTTCAATAGAATGCTCTTACTTCTGGTCAAACTTTAAAAAGGAAAAAAAAATGTCTCTAGGTTCGGAAAACGCGATATACTCCAGTAAATTTCAAATTTTCATCTCAAAAATACGCAAAGGCTGCTACGTGTATTCTGTGTCACCCAGTATATTGTTCCAGTAAATAGAGAAATGCCTTTCTCATGTCCAAATTATTTTTCTTAAAGTTCCTGGAACTTTGGCGTTAGTTACTTCCACTTCACCGCTCTTTGAATTTATGCTCCCGAAGCCGTTGCCTTCAGTATTTTACAGTAATTTTTCGCTTCAAGTGAATTAACAGTTGTTTTCGTTTATTTCCATACCCTGATTATTGTAGTTTTTTCACTTCGAATTCTAATTGTTAATTTAAATTCAACTGTAGTTGTTTCAATTCCAATTACTGCTGCAGTTCATTCCCGGCATCCCAAGTACAGTGAAAACGAATATCCCAGTTCATTCAGTCAGCTTGTAAACGAACTTGTGCAGTCGCAAATTTCTTTGTATCTTATTCTCGTGAAATAATCATCCAATTTGTATTTTTCGTGAATTCTGCTGAAGTGGATTTTTTCCTTTTCAAAGTCGATGCGGAGAAGAACTGAAATAAAGCTTCAAAGGCAGTATACGGCCAAATATATTTCTTCAGTTTTTACTTTTTCATTCCATCAATTCAACAAATCTGACGAATCACCTGGCCCTAAAAAACACGTCTGGTGATGAAATGTAGCGGTCGTAAGTAATGAAATATAATAATCTTTATTCGTCAAAAAGAGAGATAGCGGTCGAAAATTATTAAAAAAAGAGATAGACAACTACCTATATATGCATAATAATTCTTCCAAACTTATCTGCGGCCTTTGAAATTGCTTCTGGCAGCTCTCCGCCTGAAGAATCTATTTAAATAGGTATTGCTTTTATCGAAAATAATTTGAAAAATGCAGAATTTGTCACTTCGTCAACGCTTCGACTTGAAACTTTGACGTCTTGATGACAACTTGGTTGTCATAGCAAATCTTTGGATACCACACCAAACCACTTGACTCAATTGACAATATTCCACAGGCTATCGGTGATCGTTTTTTTGCTGTCAGGTTGGTAATGGATTTGAAATACTGTATTTTGATACACTGACATCTGTCAGATTTAAGGGATTGGCTGGGGATTGGTTATAATAATTTGACATTTGTCATTGCTGACACATGGCACATGTCAGTGTATCAAAATACAGTGTTTCAAATATTAAAAACCAAAATTCATTATCAACCTGACAGCAAAAAAACGATCACCAATAGCCTGTGGAATATTGTCAATTTATTTCAATTGCTATGTGGATTGATTTCGAGATATGTATAGGGTAGATATATAAGAGTATCCCAATTTTAATTTATTTTCATTAAATAAGCAATTGCTGGAACAGGAGGCACTATAGGTTATTTGCATTTTCATTTGATTGTAAAAAACATTTGTTTATATGTACGAAAAGTGAATCACGAAAGTAGCAAATCAAAAACTCATCGCTGATGAAGTTAATAGTATAATTTCATCAACTAAAAATAAAAAATCGATAGTAATCGATGGAACATAAACGTAGACAATAAATGTGTTAGATTTGATGATCAAAGAACCAACGGCTTTCATATTCAATGAATGCATTGAACAGGGTAGGGTCATTTTCCTTGCATCTTCAAGAAAGCGATAGTCAAACCAATTTTCGAAGCGGCAATAGAGATGAAGTTATGAATTACGGGACGATTTCCTTAATAACCAATATTGCGATTATTCACGAGAAAATTATAAAAAATTGTTCGAACAATATGGTTTCAAGGAGGGAGTGCCCACCCAAGATGCAATTCTTGCCCTTACTACATAAATGTATGATTAGATGGAGGAAATTGGCCTCTGTGTATCTTCAAAGATGTTTCTATATATAGAAAATGGTTCAGCAACCTAATATGCCTGCCGATAGCTAGAGCATCCACAACTAAAGTGAGTATCTGAGCCGTCTATAGAAACCACAGAAAGCATTCGGACTGGCACCAAGACATCGTTTTGAAGCCAATGGATTTTATTTTGTCATGAAAAATATTTAAATATTTTACTTATGGAATTGAGTTTACGTAACAAAGGAAAATAAAAGTTGATATATTGGATACTATTCAAGCGAGGAAACCCAAATTTCATTTGAGTCATCGTGCGATTGGTATTGTGAATGATCAGGCTTTCCACATTGTGTTAGGGCAAGTTTTGAGAGTTCCATCGAAAGGTTAACGATTTTTCGTCTTTTCCAGATAGTGACTCGATTCTAGGATTTGCGCTAGATCAGTTGCAGATTTTTCATCCGAGAGGCGAATTGTGTGGAAAGGATAAAAGAAGATAGTGGAAAGTGAGTTGGTATTATGTAAAAGCATGTTGAGTTGATATTTATTCTGAATATCTTGAAGAGCATTTTGTTATCACTGAAAAAGTAGTTATGGTAATCAATCACAATTTAACATAATTACGTAACTTGCTCCATATGGAAAATCCACTATTTCAATGTTAATGTAAATTTCGCTGAAAGCTTGCTAATGGAGAAATGATTGGAATGATATTTTGAAATTGGGGTAATTTAATTTGAAAAACAGTTTTTTCAATTGCATTTATATCATTGTTAGAGGAACCTCTGTATAACTCTTATCGAATTAGTATATCAGAATTGTACTGAACTTATAGTTTTCCATATATTGGTAGATGCAGTTCCCGGAGGTACCCCTTGTATCGTATTCATTCTCAAGACATGAATTATAATACTAATGAGATTTTCGGTAAATGTAGTGATTACACTAGTTCGTTTTCCAAGTTCCCAACCAAGTCGTTCCATCGTTATCCATTCTTGATATTCTGGCAACTCTTGTTCAGGAAAATTGAATTCCTATAACCACAGCAGAGATATACCATGTTATATGTAGGGAAACTACGCGGAAAACGGCATTTCCATACGCTTTACATACGAAAAAGTGGGTCGTCCGCGGTTGCAGTGCCGGCCTAAACAAAATGAAATTATTTCAATGAATGTTGGACGAATTGCCTAGTTGTTGCCATGTATGCATATATGCATATTTACATGAACTTCTTCCAGACAAAGTGTCATGTTATTTATACACGAGCTCTGAGTAAAAGTTATTTTTTTACCTACGATACCACGATAATCGTGGAATATCTGAATTATTTGGTTATTATGAACTCTCTTTCATATACAGTTGTTTGGAATCTTATGATTTTTTCTGGCGAATAACAACATAAATCATTCCACGAATTGTAAGATTTTCACTGTGATTTCCTCAAACTATAACCCCAACGTCATCCGCATAATGAATTAAGGTTATTTTTCCCACGTTTTCCAATTCCAGAACCCCATCGAAGTAAAGATGAGATGTTCTGAATGTATGGCCCTTATTTCTTTCCTTCATTTCGATTGATAACAGGATGGGTGTGATGGCAGTTTCTGGTTTTTTCATAAATCCGCATTAGGTAATTTTTCCACGCCAATATTATGGGCAGTGGTAGCAGTGATCGTAGAATGTTAGTTTCTAATCCCAACTACATGGATTCGAATTTTTGGCACCAGTAACTTGTCGACAAGATCGGAGCTTCCTTGTTTGCAGAAGCTTCTGAAGTGGTTATTTGTAAACTTGATCGCTTGGTTCAATGAAAAATGTGAACAGGAGGCATTGAGTTTGCTTTATGTAACATCCTCTGCCATGATTGTAACAGCAAAACTTTCACTTGAGCCTCAATAATTGATTGAATTTCCGCATGGTGTTTCAAGGTTATCACGAATCATCAGGGCTAGAGTAGGTCGTATATTACTAAAGTCGTCCTATGAATGTAAAAATAGTTTTTTTCTAGTGGAAGTTGTGACATTAGTAAGTATCTAATTTTGAAACGAATCCATTTGCCACAGAAAATTATTAAAATATAATTTTGCAACTTTTTATATATCGATCCTATAATATTGGAGAAATGTTCATGTGAATAAACTTGAACCTAATTAACTCCCAATGCTTCTCGAGCAGAAGCACCAGCATGCTTGTTGGGATCTTCGGAGTTCGAAGGCCTTCCTTCGTGCCAAAAGATACATTTTCCTCATTATCAACTATCGGAGTACGATGTGCACCATTGAATTTTGTGTCCCGGTGATAGTTTTCCAGTTCTTCAACTCCACATGCCACACCAACTACAATAAACTTGTTTCCTTCCACAACATGTCGAGATTAGGTTCAGTTGCATCTAGCTTCTAGGAGCCAAATGAAGATTGAAACCTTCGGTGTGAATAAAATTCGAAAAATAGAAATTGCCCAAAATACCAAACCAGGAGCTCAAAAAATAATTTTGGAGTTATTCCTCTGTTAATTCTGAACCGAACCATATGCTATCATGGATCTAATGACCCTCGTACATAGCAATATCATTTTTGGTTGTAGCCCCCCGTTTTTCCCGCAGATTCTTCGGCACAGGTCGAGAGCTATCGATATTTTCTAGATAATTTTCTTCCATATTTCATTTTTTATATTCCTCATCATTCTTAAGGAAGAACGTACTCTCAAATTTTCAGAACATTGTGGAAAGGTTAGGTCGTGAACTATGGAAATATTTCAACATATCAACTCCCAGTTTTTCATTATCTCCTTTTCTGAGGTTTGTCTTGTGCCTCTGATAATGGAAACAAAATATTGCCTTTGCAGTCAGCCCAGTCCGGTGCTGGATACTTTTCGAGTTCGAACCGATCCGAATGTGTCAAATGAATGTTTTTCCATATGAATCATGCGGGTCGGAGTTGAAAAGCCAACATTCGAATCAGATTGACTGCTTGACGTAATTACAGTTGTTTTGAACACCTGAAGTCGAATTGTTCGGATAAAAATCATCGGTAACAATTGTTTTGGATTCAGCGAGGCTGCTATACTTCAAACTCGTTTTATTGAAACGGCAGCATCCAATTGAATTTTTCGTTGAGGGAGTCAAGTATATATAAACTTTTTTCCCTGTTTGCTACACAAGCGAGTGATGTCATTGTGTATTTACTCAGTCGTAAGTATGGTACTTATACCGATTGTCACAGAGCTTTAAGAACAGCTGATATTTCAGTATTTCTAAATTCAGTACAAATATTTCCAGGGCGTATTCTTGTGATCAAATTAAGCCTTTCCTTTCCCAAAAACATGTGTCCTAAAATTCCCCCCTCCAAGCTACAGACATCGCAAGTTGCCAGAAAAAATCGTAAATTCATTCAAATAAAAATGTTTTTTTTAATTGTTTTGCTAACTAAACTCAAAAAACTCAGTGGGCTATTCTTAAGGTGCGTATTCACTTGCAAAAGAACACTCCGAACGAACCAAACGCGCCGCGCGCGCTGAACCCATTGCAACAAAATAGTTTGCGCATAAATTCGGGCTGTTTGGAGAGTTTGCGGTATTCGCTGCGTTCCCACCCGTAATCAGTGTTGTTTGTGTGTTCGTCGACATGGATGCAGACGATGTGATAGTAGCCGCTTGTGCTTTTTCAATTATAGATGCGCTAATAAGGGTTGAAAAAAGGAGAAAAAAAAGAAAAATGTGGGCAGGACGCCTCTTTTTGCGACGAAACAATATGGCCATACTCAGAGACCTGGATTATATGCATATCAAAAATTACCTAATTAGATCTATTGTGCCCCATCTTCTGCTATTTCAAGGTGTTCTCGTTCACAGCAGCCCCTCAAGCGCCAATTCTTTGAGGAATTTAAGGGTTTTGAGAGGGTCTATTCGTAGTATTCCTCCCACAGTCAGCTGGTGTGATCCCAGTATATTCAATCTTTTGTGATTTCCAGCATAACACTCCATCAATATATGGTGTGGTGTTTCTGGATGTTCCCCACAGAATCTGCAGGTGCTGTCTTCCTCTAAGCCTAGCTTCCTTAGGTGTTCTTTGAGTCTGTAGTGCCCCGTAAGAAATCCCGTGATTGTCTTTAGACTAATTTTGCTGAGGTATATCAGTGTCTTCGATCTTGCTCGATTGAAGTTACCGAGGAGATCTTTGGCCAGCCTTAGCCCTGAAAGTCATTGCCGGTAAGGCTCTCATTGCTTCTTCAGTTTTATTGGGTTCGTCTTGTAAGTAAGATTTTCCAAGTCCGCAAAATGGTTCTGGCCCGATCATTGGCGTTGATGCCCCTTTTCGTGCCAGGGTATCTGCTTGTTCATTGCCCTCCACTCCGACGTGCCCCGGCACCCAGAGGAGGATCACCTTGTTGTTCCTGCCTAGATCATTAAGTTTGTCTAGGCATTTCCAAACCATCTTTGAGTTGATGTAATATGAGCTCAACGCTTTGATGGCTGCTTGATAATCGGAGAGGATTGCGATTTCCTTGTTCAGGTATTTCCTGTCGAGGTTGAATTGAATGCACCTTTCTATGGCGTGAATTTCCGCTTGAAAAATACTGGGGAACTGGCCCATGGGTTCGGAGTATTTGATGCCAGGCCCAAAGACTCCTGCTCCAGTTCCGTCTGGAGTTTTGGACCCGTCCGTGTACCATGTTGTGGTATTCTTTCCCAGTGCTCGAATGGATTCTATGCTCCATCCACTCTTGGCATTTAATTCCGTTCGAAAGAATTTCTCTAAACTAAATTTCCTGGTAATTTCGTCAGTCGGGAGATCGGCAAGGTTGCTTCCATTCTAAGTCTGCTCCGTCGAGGCGAACAGCCCCTAGGTGCTGAAACTTTACTCTTCTAGTGAATGGTACCACTGTGGTTTTTGATGAGTTAATTCTCAACCCCACAGAAAGGCACCATCTTCTGGTAGTCTCTAGCTCCCTGTTTATGAGAATTTGCCTTTAGCCATGATGACTATGTCGTCAGCATATCCAAGGCAAGTGACTCCGTTCCCGGTTAGTGTTCCGAGTAGTTCATTTACTACGAGACTCCACATCAGAGGTGATAGTACCCCTCCTTGTGGGCATCTCCTGTTTGTGCTGATCCGAAAGCAGATATCGCCCACTTTCGTTTCAGCAGTTCTTGTAGCCAGCATTTGGCACATCCATCTGGATGTGGTTCTGTCCACTCCCTTGTTCGTTAGGGCCAATTCATTGCTTCGTGAGAGGTGTTGTCGAATGCCCCCTCTATGTCTAAGAAGGCGCATAGGGCCATTTCTTTATGCTCGATTGATCTCTGGATGCTTTCGGTAAGCACGTAGTTGAAATAATTACGCACAGTTTGATAAAAATGAGGTGGAGCACCATCGTGCATGAACCAAAGACGCTGACGAATGACTGAACGCACTTAGTCTGAATAAACTTTCTATTTAGAATTATCGGGAATAGAAATAGTCCAATTATCTAATTTTTCACTATTTCGGCCCATAAATTTAGGTTAAACTACTGATGACAGTTTTATGTGGATTTTCTACAGCACAGACATGAAAATTATGGGAATTTACTAATCCATTGCGGCTAAATTTACCCTCGTGTGTGAAAAGCACGCGGTATAAAAAATTTGGATTTCTTTCGCACTTTCCAAGTATTCACCCCATGAGCTGCATGCGTTGCGGGAAATCCTGAGGAATCAATTTCTAAACATGTTGAACATGGTATGGATAGGTATAAACTATTTTCTTGATATCAGTGCTATTTGCCTAGTGCTTATTCCATAATTTTCGTCAATGCAGTTTAAAAAATGTTCGTCCGTCTCTGGGTTACAGACTACGCGCAGTCTGCTCGCATCGTTTCTAAAAGTATTTGCAAAAGTTTGGTCGTTGGGTGGACGGCGATTAGGAAATCTCATTCCGTACATTCTCCAAGCTTCAACTGAATTAACATTAGCCAGGCTATCATAAACATAATGGATGTTTATTTGAGTTATTTTCCATTTCAAACAAGACACAATAAAATTTACACTAAACCGAAAAACACAAACGTCACACTTACAAGCAAATCAAAGTGTCGTTACAATTTCAACGTCACAAGTGTCAAAAGGAAAAACAAGTTATAGCCCACTATTTCAGTTTGTTTCTTCAATATACCCCTTTTATTTACCAGCGATTTTCTCAAAAACGGTTAGCTGATTCAAAAAAAAATGCAAGAGACCAAAATTTTTGTTTTGTTCATGGCCAGCTCAATCATGTATTTCAAATATTTTTTTTTGCTACTTATATAACCAGTAGGCAACCCTTTTTCACCTCTTTGAATCAGAGTTACCTCATTTTCAGCAAAAGATTAGTGGAGCGTTCAAAAAAATAAGGGTATTTGATGTTTGCAAACATTTGATGCCAAATTGTAGCCACTTGCGATATCTGTAGCTTGGAGGGGGTGAATTTCAGAACATATGTTTATGGAAAAAAAATCGTATAACCCTTTGAAATATTTGTACTGAATTTAGAAACACCCTGTATAGAAAAGCAAAATCAACCCCTTGGCAAACAACCCACAGATATCAACCCTAACTTCCAAATGGCACGTATTGGTTATTGTTCGACTCAGAGCCTATTTTATTTCTCTTTCAACGATATCTCATAGTAGTTATGTGATTGTGAAAATAGTGAGTCGTGATAATTATGTTGCAGGATGCCTAATCAATGGAACGGCTTAGGTTTGAGTATTCTAGTAGCCGCCTGATATCTATCTGTTTCTAGGTATCCATTTGGCCATTGGCATTTGATTTTGGCATTTATTTCACTATTCAAATCTCTTTACTAATAGTAAGCCGATTTAGTCTGTTCCCACTCCAGTTAGGAGAATAATGGTGTTCTAGATAAATTATCCCAATGCATTGAATGTAAACTGAATCACGATCCCTCGATACCTTTCGGTTTCCTTAGAGATATTCTAGATGCCCTGATAATTCTTGTAAAACTGTTTATGGAGATTCATTTGACTATAACAAGTTACTCGACACCGATTTATTATTACTTACATAATATTTTCTCAGATAAATTCTGGCTAAGAGCTGAGAGCTAAAAGCTAAGATCACTAGTATTCTTAATATTTCTGATAACATCAAGGGTTTTGACTTGACTGATAAATGACTCAAAGTACATAAAAAATCCAAAGGTTTGGTTGTTTTCCATTTTAATGGCAAGAAATTCAGACATGTCACTTTAACCATTATAGTACTTGAATGAAATGTAAAACCCTGACTCATTAAACCTTTGAATTGACTTTAATACATGACACTAGAATGGCCAAGTTGGAGCTATTAAGCTCCGGACGTATTTTGCTCAACGATCTCGATTCGCTTATCCAAACACAAAATTTCCACTAACTTATCCAAACAGAAACTTTCGACTTATCCTTCTAAACCTCTCAGCAAGGACTATCCCTCATAGCTGAGCCCTCGACTTCTATTGGCTAAACCCTTTCAATGATTTTACTAAGTGATTACGAGTTTTATCGCCGACGTAACAGTGGCGTTCCTTATTGTTTTCAGAAGGGGCACTGTGTGTCTAAAAAGCTTCCGAGACCATGGCTGAGCTACATACATTTAGTCTTCCAGTGGTGGCGCACTTGTCTAGCAGACTGAAGGACAGAAAAATCGCCATGGTTACGTATAGGAAGGGGGTTCCTGGCTGTCGCTCCTCGTATTTCAGTTTTTTGGGGCGACAGGCAATCAGTGATGATTTGACTGTGATTGGGTGGACGTATATCTGCTGTGCCTATTTTCGGTTTCAGAATCCCACGCCACCACTTAGCGAAATCAGTATTGTTTTGATATTTTTCGATCCCAAGGTAATTTGTTCCATTCTTTCTGTTTTTAATCAGCATTAATTGCTGTTTTATTAAAATAAATCATGTGCTCCTATGAAAAAGAGGAAGGCCCGGCTTTTGCGAATGATGCAAGAGGTATAGAAGACAACGAAGAAGATTTGTGCTTGACCATGATGATGAATCGGATTACGAAGAGCAAGAATTGGAGAGCTGTAATACGGAACAAGATATTTCTGATAGGGAAGATATACCAAATTATAATTCCACCAAATATTCATTCAAACAAGTCACTCGTTGGGGTAAATTTCCAAAAATTGTAGAAAGAAGTAGAGAAACATAATAAAACGACTCCCTCATGTGTGACAACTCATGGAAAGAATTAATATCTCCCGTTGATCGCAAACATTCATTGATTTTCAAGACTCTTTCGAGAAGTTATCAAAGAAAAACATTTTTCATTTTGTAACTTCAAGGGCCCTTAACTAAGTAACGAAAGACTTTAGGAAAAAAGTTATATGAAGTACTCGTGACAATTCGACTATATCTATACATTTACAAAAGAAAGAGAGGGAGCCTAATAAAAAAAAAACTGTTCAAATAATGGTTAACGTCAGGTTGGTAGTCGTAGTTTTATCGACTGAAAAATATTAAAAAGTCTTAGTTACTTCAAAGTTTTGAGATATGAATCATCGAAGGGTGATTCTGTAGTGCAACAACTGACACTTGCATGACACATCGATTGAATTTCTTTTGCTTTGTCAAACACCAATATTTGTTTAATTTTCTATAATCACTTGTAAAATTATCTGTACCTTCCCGATAGCAGAAAAGGAAGTCCTGGGACAACCTGAATACATATCAAAAAACAAGTTTTACTGGTGAGACCCTTTCACAAAAAAAGGGATTTCACCGAATCGAAAAAATACAGACCCTTTTCACTCATCACAAACTTCAGCAATATCTTTGAAAGAATTCTGAAAAATAGGATTTCTAGCTATTTGCATAAGTATAGACTACCATCTTGAATCAATTTGGGTTAAAGGATAGCAAATCCACCGAAGACGCTATATGATTGAACTAACAAATTATGTTTATGGAACTTTAAATGGAGCCTCATTTGCCTTGGGGTTTTTGTAGATCTTGCGAAGGCATTTGATACCGTGAGTCACACCATATTACCATCGATATTCGAATATAATAGGATACAGAAAAATTGTCTGGAACTTTTCAAAAACAATTTCGATAATTGCTGACAAAGTGTTATAATTAAATGAAACCTGCATTAAGTTCAGAGATATCGAGTCATGGTCGAGCTCATGGTCCAGTATTAGTTCCTATGCTTCTCTCGATTTGTGATGATCATTTTCAATGCAGTCTGAAGGAAAAATAAAAAGCCCTGATTTATAAGGGAAGAGACTGGGCCATTCTAAAAAAAGATGTGGAAGTGAACATTTCTTCAATAAAAACATTTTTTGACAACAGACTGCAAAGTATCAATATCGATATAACATTCTTTCTATATTTTACTACCCACGAGATCACTTTGCCAGATTTTCAACAACTTAGGTACTTTACCGCTTACGAATGTATTCTGTAAATATTTGGGATTTTTGATGGATATGCGATGGGATCATCATGTAAATTTGGTGTTTTACTGTGAATTTCGGCAATTAAATAATTTCCTTGATTTCAAACAGAAAAGCTTCAAACTCATGAGAATGCAAACTTTGTTGGCGAAACGCGCTTCGAGTGAACTTGACATTGTTTTGGTGCTTTGGGTGGTTTCTATATCTTGAAGTTATTGAAATCATTGACATTACAATCAAAATCTCCAGGAAACCAAGCTTTTTGATCCGAGGTAGTATACGATGTTTTTCACTTTTCAGTTACATACATAGACATTCTTCAACTTACTTTCGAAATAAGCTTTCAGATAGTTTTATTTTTACAAATAACTTGCCAACAGTTAGGTCAAGAAGAGGAAAATTACCAGACAGATAAAAAATGGAAATGAGAGTAAACAACAGGTTCAGCAGCTAAAGAGTGTGCTTTCAAATTTTGCCATTTATATTGATTATTGTTTGTGTGGAAGATACGATTTGAACCAACGACTCAAGTCTTTAAGAATATTATGAAAAATTATTCGTTATGATTTATATTCTACAAAAATTTTAATAAGTTTTGAATTTTGTAATCGACACTGCCTCGGTTACATTCTGAATTGAATCCATTACCTTGTTTCACATGGAACAGTTTTGTTTTATTAAAAAATATTCCAGATTCAGGGTCTTATCATAAATATTGCCCATGAGATCATTTTCATATGAATCGTTTTTAATACAACGATCCTTTCTGAAAGATCACCAATAATACTGCAGATTTTAATAATCCCTGTTTTTATGTTCATTTGTCTGCTATGTAAATGAATTAAGATATTTCGCTCAAGAAATATTCTCCCCTTTTCGAAGTCTTTTCTGAGAGGTGGAAATGAATGAAAACTCGAAGTCATTATCGACTAAAATATTAGAGATTTATACGCAGACTGAGCAATTACCGCTAATTGGTCACGGCTTACCTTTGAACTTTTATCGAAATGGAAGAATTATATTTTAATGAGTCAAAGGAAAATGCTTTCACGCCAACATGGAATCACTTTGAGTTCTTATAATTCTATTTCAGTATATAGAGCCTTATACATGAATGTTCGTCATCACCCTCTTTGTGATATGAAATATCCAAAGTTCTATATGAATGAGTCAGCGATTTATAATAATAATAATGATTCCGTAAATTCTTCTTGAATAGTGATTACTGTGGTATACGCCAGTGTCACACTAATTTCAAATTCTGATACATTTCCCTAAATTGAAAATATACCATTTATCCATAGCTGGCATCTGATAGAGTCATAGCTTCTGTATACAAAGGTCTTGTGAAGTCATTAAAACAGTAGTGTCTAATGAACAAAGACATTTTATCGATAGGTAATTGACGTTTGCTGGTCACTCTTTTTCTCCTTCTTATTCTCGCCACCTGTCATAATACTGAAAAAAAAAATTAAAATTAGAGAAAATATTTGTATTCATAACATAGCATTGGATAAAATATTGTATTTTATATCCTGCGCAGTTCAAGTATTGCTTTTTTTCATGAATGTATTGTCACAACAAACACGTTATAAATACCTTTAAAGAAATTGAACTTTGGGTATCACGAGGACTTGTTGTCTCAATGAATGAAAGAGATGAACTAAAATATGTAGACTTATATATGAAAAACAATGCAGACATATTGAGATGGTTTGACCTGTGAGCAACTTGTTCCACTGCAGTTGTTAGTATTAGTTTTCCTTACCAAACCTTCGAAGCTCTTACAGCAAAAACGTTTCAGTAAACAGCAATGGGTTAATTGTAAAACGAATATTACTTTACTGGGCAAAATCTATCCTTAAAGCTCCATTGACTCCACAATGCAATCCGATTACAGGGAAAGTTTGTTGGAAATGGTGTTAATAATATGAAATGTGATATTACTCATCGGAATATTTACCGTGTTGATTCCTGATAGAAGCTTCGATCAGTTATATGTGTGAATAATGTATGGTTGTCCTATAATTTTGTCATTCAACAATATTAAGATCACCTTAACTGATAAGTAGGAGACAAATAAATCTTTCAATTCAGACAAAATATATTCCGCAATTATTGTTACAATATTCATATAAGCCTGTGTGATATCACTCTGTTGTATTAGAATATATGGGTTATTGATAATTGTGTAGTTGGCACCACTGAGATGGATGACAAGTGGCGTTATAGTTGACATGAAATGTCTTACCAGTAAATTTTTATTTTGATTTATTGTCCAACAAAACCATGATAAATGCGGTGTCAGGTTAAATGGATTTATGGAATAGAACAGGTTTTGCTTGTGCAGTAAAATAAACTGAAATTGTGTCCTGCAGACGCTTTGTAAAAAATGGAGTCGATGTTCAAACCACCACAATCACTGAGTTTGGATGGTAATGTCGCAGAAAATTGCAGGCTCTTTGAACAAAATTTACGAACTTTTTTACTGCCGCGGAATTGTCTGAGGAGAGTGAGGAAAAACAAGTAGTTGTGTTTCTTAACCTAGTAGGAGATGAAGGCCTGGAATTATTCAACACCTTTGATTTGACCAATGACATATTGCGGCTAGACCCCGATATAAACATTTCGATCTGCGGTCACATTCTAAGCACAATGTTTATTGCAGCTTTTTTCGCGGTCAGTCAACCCAAAAGTCAGCAAAGCTGAGTTTCTGCTCAATTATTTGATTACATACAAGCTTTATATGGTTGATATCGCAACTATGTTCCGCGAGACAAACTGCAATAAACATTGTGCTTAGACCGTAGCTCGAAATGTAAATACCTGGGTCTAGTCGTAATATGTCATTGGATTTGACCAATGCACAGAAAAAGTACTCGGAAATGTTTGAATTACACTGCGCCCAAGAAAAACACAATATTCTTAGGGTTTGTTCTTAACAGCATTTCTCAAGAAGCAGAGCAAACCTTTGATTTATTTCTCACTAATTTATGGAAACCAGCTGGTTATCGAGACAAAGATACCATGATTCGTTATCAAATTGTGATGGGAGTTGACAGAAAAAAAATGCAGGAAAGGCTTCTCAGAGAAAGTGATTTGTCATTGGATGAGGCAATCAAATATTGTAGAGCTTTTGAGGCTAGTGAATCACAATTTGCAGTCTTGCAACCTGAAGTTTCTGTGAATGAGCTGAAAAATCAAGGAATATACAGACAAAAATGAAAGAAACGAAGCATATAGCAAAGGCAAGTGCCCAGCAAACGAGAAAACTTGTAATAAATGTGAAAAGCCAAATCATTTCGCAGTGGTATGCAGAATGAAAAGTAAAAGTGGATAAAGTGATGGAAAAACAAAAATGTCCACGAGGTTGCTTCACGACGATACCACCAAGCAGGTTAGTGCAGTGAATAAAAAAAGTGTTTTACGAGGTGAGGTGAGATGGCATTGACGTCGAAGGTGAGCAAATTGAATTTTAGTTGGATACCGGTGCAGAAGTTAGTGTTTTACCTCTTAATTGCATCGAAAGTCATGTGTTGAGGAAAAAGCTGAAAAGAACTAATGTGATGCTTGTAGAATATGGCAATGATAATTTCAAGATGAAACTTGCTGGAGTGATTTCTTTTCCCTCTTGCATGCTGGTCCTTTCGCCAGCTACACTTCAGCCACTTGGGCTTTTTGTGTTTTCCAGGTTATTTTTTTCACAGTACCCACTCCGTAACTCTAGTCCTCTGTACCAGTCTGTACAGGTTTTTCACCGGTTGACTATTGTATTCTTTGGGGGTTGGTTTAGGATTCCCGAAAATTGCCTGTCTTTTGTGGCCTAAAGCATCGCATTCTGACAGTACATGTTTAGCTGTTTCCGTCCCTTTACCACATTGTCTGCAGGAAAATTCTCCGTTGTACAGTCCCATTTTATGCAGGTATTTTCTCATTGGACTGTGACCAGTGAGAAGGCCCGTTATTATTCTAACTTGATTCCTGCTCAGCTTGAGTAGTTCTTCAGTTTTGTATTTTGATGGTTAATTAATGAATGTTTTCCCGTGGTACATTAGAGGGGCTTCATGCCACCTCTCTTTTTATTTTCGTTTGACCCAGCCCCGAATGCATCCTCGAATATCGGATTTGTTAATCCCGAGTGCGGGTTCTGGGCTAATATATGGAGTTGATGAACCCCCTCTGGCTAGCTCATCAGCTTTTTCATTGATCTGGATACCACAGTGTCCTGGAACTCACATCAAAGTTAACTTTTTGTGTTCTGTGAGAGTACTGAGTTCTTCTCGGCATTTCCAAACTAGTCTTGAGGTCACTTTCGGGTTCATAAGAGCCTGCGTTGACGCCTGGCTGTCTGTGCATATTTTGATCCATGCGTTACGCATTTCCCTCATATTGATTTATCTCGCGCATTGCAAGATGGCGTATATCTCTGCCTGGAATACGGAGGTATTTGTTCCGATTGAGTGCGGGTTCTGGGCCAATATATGGAGTTGATGAACCCCCTCTGGCTAGCTCATCAGCTTTTTCATTGATCTGGATACCACAGTGTCCTGGAACCCACATCAAAGTTAACTTGTTGTGTTCTGTGAGAGTACTGAGTTCTTCTCGGCATTCCCAAACTAGTCTTGAGGTCACTTTCGGGTTCATAAGAGCCTGCATTGACGCCTGGTTGTCTGTGCATATTTTGATCCATGCGTTACGCATTTCCCTCATATTGATTTCTCTCGCGCATTGCAAGATGGCGTATATCTCTGCCTGGAATACGGAGGTATTTGTTCCGATTGAGACGCTTATTTGGAAGTTTTTTCCTTCACTGTATATTCCAGCACCAGTTCCTTCCCTGGTTTTGGATCCGTACGTGTACCAGATGCTCTCTGCAGGTTTGCCTCTGATGTTGTCATCTGTCTATTCCCTTCGATCTTGTAAGATATCCTCGATGTTGATGTTGAAGAAGTGCCTAGGAGTAATGTGGTCCGTTGGTTTAATTTCGAGAATGTTGCCTTCCAATATTTCCTTTTGTTGAGCACCAGAATACGCAACTTTGCCCCAATTTAAGCTTCGACGTATCTCCTGTAGGTTAGGAGATCCCAATGGTGGGGGTCGAATGTGAATTGCCCTGTATAGTCTAGTTCTTAAATTGTAGATAGTGACTCATCGTACATTTTCTGGTTCTTACGGGATTTGAAAGTGCGGAGGGGATGTACGAAAGTGGCTAAGTAAAATTTGGTTTGAAGCCAAAGTACCTAGCTTATTTCTGTTCTATTTTTTGACTTGCTTCATATGAATTATGAACCGTACAACCGATGAGTCACTATCTACAATTTAGGAACTAGACTATAGTCGGCCGATTTTTTCGTGCCCTTGGACGCTTATGCTGAGGAAGTTGAAATTTACAACATACCAAAAATTCAGGGAATTTTACCCAAAGCCATTTTCCATAAGGATAGTGCGGGGTCGTTAAGCTTTTCTTTCCCTTGTCGCCAAAATTTCAAATTCATCGTAAACTTCGCATCGATCATCATCCATATCTCATTCCAATCTGCAATCTAAACATCACAAAACGCGAAAGAAGTCTCCCCCTCATACACTCACACACAGCGCAAGTTATGAGACCCTAAACGTTCTCATCGAGATTACATCGGTATTCCGAAATTAAAAGCTAAACAATCAACTTGCCCTTGATTGCGAGTCCTTATCCATTATTACACGCTGTCGATGCGAGCTGTCAATGGTGCAGGTCACATGCAAAATTTCCCTGTTGTTCGTATTTTGTTGCCTCCGAAGTCCCATTCTTCATCATCAGTGTCATTTCTTCTTTTTTCTTCACCTTTGCCAGCTGTTAGTTCCAGATAAGTTTCGAGTCTAAGATCACCCCGAGATATTTGACTACCCCTGACAGCTGTATGAGGGTACCTTGAAGTGTCAGAGGTCCTAAGTTCTCTAATTTCCTTCTACGGGTAAGCGCTACAATGGTTGATTTGGAGGGACTGATAGTTAGACCCTCCTTATCTATCCATGTACTAACTAGCTGGAGAGATTACTTTAGAATGCAAAATCAAGTGCAAATCAGCAACTATCCCAGTTACAGTTGTTGATAATGTAGGTCAGGTACCCTTGTTGGGTTTAAATGGGTTTAAATAGCCCCCAATTTTTTTTCTAAGATATTATGCCTCATGTGCAAACAATTAGGAGAATACCACAAGCGTTGCATTCTAGAGTGAAATTCAAACTAGATCAGTTATAAAAAGAGGGAATCATAGCTAAAATTGATGAACCGACAGAATGGCTTGATCCACTAGTCACAGTTGAGAAAAATTAAGATTTGAGGTTAGACCCAACACTTCTGAATGAAGCAATAATTCGTGAATCCTTTCTTATCCTAACTATCAATGAAATAGCTAATTAGTTGCCAAATAAATCATATTCTACAATCATATTAAGATAAGATTAAGATGGATATTTTCAAGTAAGAATCACTGATGAATGTTCAAAATACTATGTTTTTGGAACGGCCTTTAGACGATACCGTTCTTTACGCTAATCTTTTGGAATTGACAATATTCCACAGGCTATCGGAGATCGTTTTTTTGCTGTCAGGTTGGTAATGAATTTTGGTTTTTAATATTTGAAACACTGTATTTTGATAAACTGACATCTGTCAGATTCAAGGGATTGGCTGGGGATTGGTTATAATAATTTGACCTTTGTCATTATTGACACATGGCACATGTCAGTGTATCAAAATACAGTGTTTCAAATATTAAAAACCAAAATGCATTACCAACCTGACAGCAAAAAACCGATCACCGATAGCCTGTGGAATATTGTCAATTCGATTGGTATTTCAACGTAAGAATTATGAATTATTTGATGGTATTGATGTTGTAGGAATATACTTTGATGATATGATCATCACCAGGTTCAACTGAGCAGAAGCATAATGCAAATTTGAAATTATTTCTTGGAAAAGATAAAAAGTATAGATAATATTAAAGTGAATAAGACAAAAATTCAATTTAAATCTAGGAAAGTTAGGTTCATGGACCAAATATTCACTGACATAAGCATTGAACCGTATGTCAACGCCATCGTTGAGATGCCAAAATCTAGAGATAAGAGTAATGTTCTTAGATTGCTAGGCAAGGCAAAATATTTTGGGCAAATTTGACCAAAGTTTCAGCACCTCTGCGTAATTTGACACGTTCAGATGTGAGCTGGTTCTGGACCAATCACGTAGGCAATGGGTAATTGGAGAAAATTGGGCTGATATTGGTGGTGCTAGGTGATGACTGATGCGCTGGAACCAAATTTGGAGTTTACTGGATTTTTGACTGTCAAGAGTTCATATTGCAATTTCAACCACAGATGGCATTTTATAAAGTCACTCCAAGTTATTCCTTTTCAATATCATAACTCTGTCGGCCAGTGTCATGAACACCAAGTTAAATGAAGTATTCGTATTTATACAGGGTGGACCAAATAGTGACGCCCAAAAGAAAAATCTGAATTCCTCTCACCCAGGGATATTCGAAAATACCCCATATGTTTACAGCGATTTTTTGAAGTTTTCAAGTTATTATTTTTATTATGATTTGTTAAGGTGTTCTAAGTCACTGAATATATACCCCGAGGTGTGAAGAATTCATATTTTTTTACACGTCACTATTCGGACCACCTTGTATGACACATCAGCTATGGATAATATATTGTACTCCATTGCATAAAATGAATAACTCTGAACTTCAAACTGGTGTGAGTTACTTTCCATATCTTGAAAAATAGCTGATTTACCACTTTCATTCCTGCAGATTGAATATCAAGCATAAAACTGAAATCCATTTCATTAAGCACTCTCGCGGAGGCATCAGAATGGCATTCATTACGCTGGAAGTTTGTTCTAATTTACACGCAGAAAATGCCTCCTGAAACAACGCTTCCATTATGGGATCAACTTATTAACCGGAAAATTAATGCATATTGTGAATCTGCCAGGGCCAACGTGCGGACGTGGCCACGATTTAGGTGGTCGTTTCGTTTTTAATTTCCATCGAATAACCTGCAGGATATGGAAGTACCTGCAACGATCCGCCATACTTAATGGGGTAATAACAGGAAGGATAGATACTGTGAATTGCAAAGAAGGAGAGTATTTGAGAATATCTTTTTCTTCAGAAATTTGAACATAAATCAAAAAGTTCACATGAGAGATCTTTTAGTAACGAAAAATGCTCAATTTTTTTCCTTCCATATACATACATCGTCGGCTTATTGTGGCAAATATCAACTAAAAATAACAAATACGCTCCTGGCTAATGCCACGACGGGTATTGAATTATTATGTGTTCAATGATCCTCACTGCAGCAGCGGATATAAAAACAATAAAAAACAAATCGCAAATGTTTCCTGTCAACAACAAGGAGAATTTTGGTTTCATTTGGACAAGGGACAAATATCAAAGTTTTAACTTATCTGTGCAAGGGTAGGTCAATACAGACAGCTCTAAAGCCATCTGTTCAATTTCGAATCATCACACTACTCTGGATATTTCTAGGGTCTAGGCTACTCCACCAGGGTTACGAAAAATATTTTTTTTTTCAAACCAATTTTGCATTGCAACATTCTGGTACCAAAATGAATAAATACATTATTTTGAGCTCATTCAGATATATATGGAGTTTTGTTTGTTTCAAAAAGGATGGGTAAAATTCAGGTTTCATTTCGTTTCACTAATTTGGAGAAATATAGGAATATCGTAACCTTCAATGGTTTTTTTTATTGCACTTTTCAATGGAGTCGAAATTTTTCAAGTTTAAAGAGACCAAAAATAATTTTTACTCGCTCGAAAACTCATTGTCAATTGAATACACTCACATTCCGTTGATAACATATGTGTTTCTTTTAAGGAAATGTGAATGTTGTCTCTTCAAAGCATATGAAAGATATAATAGTAACAAGATTGGAAATTGTTCAGACTTCCATTGTCACGAAAAGAAAAGAAATATACCATATCTCCATGGTTTCAAGTCACAACGTTTTGATTTTTGGATATCTACAATCGTTTCCAAGTGATTCCCACCAGGCGGAAATTGAGGCGAAGATTTCTCAGACAACAACTACTTCCCTTTACGACTATTGAATTGAATCTGATATCTCTTCAAATGCTCAGATGTTGAAAATGGCCACCAGCACCTTCAATATTAGCATCAGGCTATCCTGTGGTACAATAAATTGGTAACTTTTTCAAAATCCCTGCGTCAAGGCTGTTAATTGTCTCACAAGTTGCAATAATGCGATTGTGTACATTTGTGATATTCCAGAATTAGAAGATTAAAAAAAGAGCAAAGTTCAACCCGGCAGCAGAAAGTGCTATTGTATTTATGAATTATTTATCCTTATAAAATCAATGTATTTTACATCGTCATCGTCGTCATCTTCAACATCGTCTTCACCTTTCCTCCATCGTCGTCGTCGTATTTGTCCTCGTCATCAAGATGACTATCATCATGATGACTATCATGATGATTACAATCATGTTGAAGTTTTGTTAAGAAATATGTGCATTCTCGTTATTGGAGTGTACTTTCACAAAAAATCGAACAGGTGACTGCCCCAGGGAGGGATTATGTAAAGATCGAAACTTGTATGTCATAGCATACCTTGATTGTTATAAAAATCGACTTCTTCGAGCGTTCAGTTCCGAATATAAAATTAGGCAAGTTTAAAGGGGGTAAACACTTTGGAGGAAAGATACAACTGGGTAGGTGAAAAACTTTCAGTCAACTCCACCAAAAATTAGTCTATAATAAAGATACAGTCGGAAGACTTAAATCAGCTCAGACATGTTTCGAAGGATTATTCCTTCATTATCAGTGAAAAGGGTTGATAACATTAATAAGACCAGTTTATAGTGCAAAAAAGTCTTAAAATATTAAGATGTTATGAAAAATTGTAGAATTTGAGAGAAAAAAGAGAAATTCAGGTCCTGGTCATAATTACGACCGAGGACTGTGGTCCGCAGCTAGTGCTATAGCTATAGCATAGCCTGCGCGAGTGGAGGACGGCTATTATTATTAGCTTCGGAACGACTTACTGATTTATTGGTGGCGTATTAACTTTTCAGCTGTAGGAAAACCCGGAAAACCTACAGCACCACCCGGGGTGGTCATTGCTCACTCCAAGCAAGCACCAGACGCCGGGATTAGTATCTAGACAAATTACATTGTCTATCGACTCCTATAAATTAGAAAAAAATTCCCATTCCCAGGATCTGAACCTGGCAAATGCTGATGGTTGCTCCTAAGTTATTTTGTGAATTCAAATACCAAACGTATTTATTCTATGTCTGTCTACTTCGAGCAATTTAGAGCTCATAAATAGAGGTAATAAATAAAATCAACAACCAAATCAGATATTTTTTCGAAAAAAGTTTGAATTAATGATGGAATATATCACATCACAGACGGTGTTGTAAGTAGGAATAGGTAACCGAGTTGATCCTAGTGAGAAAATGAAATGGAAAATTATAAATTTGTATTATTATATTATGAATATAATTTTTTACCAAATACTTTTAGATAAACGTAAGTCCAATGAACCTTTGGTGCTCTTGAAATATTTCATGCTGAATTCGAATAATTACTTGTTAAGAATATTATTTCTGAGCTTTCGACCAAACAAGAGCTCCGACAGGCATCAATTTCCATTTATTGGTTGCCACGGTAGTAACTATCATGAATTCTCACCGAAGAAACGTCTGCACTTCTCTGTTCAATGCGGTAGAAGTCTTGGAAAGTCTGTGTCTAGTATAATTCAGATAAATACATATCAGTGACAAAGCTATTTTGATATTATCTCTAATTATGAAACAGTGTTGATAATGAACTGAAGAGGTTCATGATACAAGAATATTTGAAAATGAGTAAGACAATGGTGTTGAATTCAATTTGTGAAAATGTTAATTCGATGTTCAGAAATGTGAGTGTTAGTGATGATATATTCACAAAAGGTGTAGAAGCGAGTGATTGAAACATTCAAGCTACTTTTCATATTTTTCGCCAGTCAGATACCAAAGGCATTCATGAATTTAAACAAACAATTGTTAGACTTTAATGGGCAAATCTTACGTTGTCTAACAAGCCACTTGTCAAAATCAGGACTGTCAGTAAATCGGAAAGCCATCTCTCTCTTGAATATGATGAAACAGCAGAGCATATACTTTATATTCTCTGTCGATGTGTCAAGGTATCCTAACCCATACTCTGTCCAACTCCAAGATCTATGGCCATGCAAGGCAATTACCTAATACCAAATTAAAGCAGAGGTTTTCCAGTGTGCTTTTGGTTGAAAAGATTTCATAAATATATGTTTCAACAGCGCCATAGGCCACTAAAACGACTATCTGTGTAGAGCGTACAAAAACCTATCGACCGAAATTGAACAATGGAAAGTGCGAATAACTCACAGCGTGAATTGTCGACAGTGACAGTTTTTTAGGTGAATCCTGAAGTTTATTGCTTGTTTTAACAACAATGTTTGGTTTATGTGAATCGTGTTACCGGTAGTGTAATTTCTCATTTAGAAAATCGTTTGTCGCAAATTCAAGTGACAGAAAATACCGAAATAACGTACTTCACACATACATACCGATTCTGAAAACTCAGTTGTAGTGCGTGAAATCTAGTGGATTTTCTCAAGGTAACTTCTTATTATTTATTTTTATTTATTTTTATTATTTATGATATGTTATTTATGTTCTGAAAACATACACTATTGTGCAATATACGTAAGAAGCTAACTGGAATATCTTTTGACATGGTACGACTTGAAATATGCTAATATAGTGTAACTTTGCATACCATTAGGCATAATTTCCTCGAAATAGAGGGTAGCCTATTCGATTTGGGCATATTATTTTGAACACCTTTTTACCAAGTTTCGGCCCAATATCTCATACAGGGCGTTAGTTATATAATGACAGATATTGGTGTTTTCAATAGATCCCCCTCCACGCTCTATATATTTTTCATAACGCCGTCTCAAATTTTGTCGTGTCTTCCTTAGTCTGGTATTATTTCTCCAAACTGTAGTCTAATCCTCTTCTTAAATTTCTTCAAGTTTTGGAGTATCTTCTTTCTTCTTATGAACATTTCCTTTCATATATCCCCATAGAATGGCCACAAGTCTGGTGATCGAGGGGGCCAACAAATGGAAGGACTATTTCTACCAATTGAGAATGGAGACACCGGCAAGCTGAAAGATAACTCTTCTGAGATCTTCAATGCTTAGTTATTTTATGCAATCCAAGATATTCATAGTCAAAATATTAAGAAATCTTTCACCATTTAGTATATATTCAAAAAACACTGGAACTACTATACGGTTATTGAATAATCCTACCCAGGCATTGATTTTTCGTGAATACTGTCTTCCTGCATTCATTACCCAGTGTGGATTCTTCCTTGCTCAGTACCAGGAATTCTGAGTGGACACTGTACCGTTAGTGGTGAATGTCGCCACACATGTGACGAGATTATTGACTGGAAACTTGACATCATTCAATTATTCACCTTGGCAGAATAAATCCAATCTTCGATCCTCATCACCTCGCCGTTCGAACTTGTGCCTGAATTTCGGTTTAAAAGGGAATAGTTCCAAATTACAAGAAAATAAATTCAACAAAGAAGAATAATTCAAATCCAATTAGTCGTAATGTAGTAATGTGTTGGACTTTTTGAGTATTTTCATTTCTAATGATCCTAAATGATTAAGCTTCAGTACTCCATTTTCTGAATGTGAAATTTTGAATTCTTCATCAAAACTATCATTTCCTTCTGAAAGATGATTTGAATATGTTGAATTAGTTTTCTTGCTCACATAACTCATATGAGGTTCATGACTGCGATTTTTGAATGTTCCATCAGTTTGGCCAATATATACCTGCAGCATGATGAATGCCGAGAACTCATTTTCTATACACTCTGTGGTGAAAGGTGCGAAATTGATGTTGTCAAGACAATACATTTTTTAAACATTCATTGTCTGTCAACACATTCTTCTCGCTAAAAGCTTTCTGGTTTCGCTCTGTTTATTCTTAATAGACTTTGTACCTGCATTTAGGTAAGTTAAGGCACATGATCATTCAGAAAAGTTTTTGGTGTATTAAAAGTTTCTTATATTTTAGTGAGAAGTTATCTGAAGATTAAATTAATAAAAAGATATTTGGACTATCAATTATTCGTAAAAAAATAGGAGCATATTATTATTATTAACGTTCTTGAGGTTTACATATCAACCTGTTTTGTAACATACGTTATGGCAAGTTCCACAATGCAATTTATATACTCTCAACATATTATCTGTTCTATATACTATTCTTATATCTTGTTTATTTGAACCCTTCACGGTTCATATGTGTTTGTGTGACTGGAAAAATATTGCGAAAAGTTTTTTATATAGTTTTTTCGAAAGTATTATATCAATTAAATCGGGCTTATACCTGTTGTTCACCGCAATTTGTTTTATCATGTTCAGATTTATAGAAATTGTCTACTGAGAGGTGCATGTTTACTAATCTATGAATCATGCTATTATTATAAGCTGCAGCTATATGTTGAAAAGGGTGGGCTGAATCGCATTGAATAGTTATGTCCGTTTAGGAAGGTTTGTGGTAAATGTTTATTTTACTTGTCCAGTCCAAAAAATTTATTGCATTTGAATTTTTCTACTTGAATTATGATTTTTATGTTCATATTCATGAAAAATATCTAATTACTTATTAGTACCTGTGAAACATAACAAAATTTAATAAACTGGACTTGGTTTATTATTCAGATGCTTTTCTATTTTCACTCTAAAGCGCCTCAAAATCTAGTGTCCTTTAGGCCTGTAGGAAGTAATTTTGATATCAAATAATGTGGTTCGATGGAATGTCAAATTAAACACATAGATTGAAAAGACAGTATAGGTATAATAATCAATTAAATAAGTGAAATAATTTGGAAAGAGAACAAAACGAAAGACATATCTTACAGAGAGTTGAAAAAAAAACAATGAATTATGTGGGAGAGGTGTCTCCTATATTCTCATATAATAGCTAAACGAGCCTAGTGGAGCCAATTGACTCATACCCAATCTTGAGCGGTGTTCTGGGAAACTCTGTCTTATTATTATTATTATTTATAAATTTTCAGCCTTCGAAATCAGAGTCTCAGTGGTTGGTGAAAACAATTTTTTATATAGTTCTTACTCATCCTTAACTTATTTATAGCAATGACATATTACGGCTAGACCCTGGTATGAACATTTCGATCTACTGTCACATTCTAAGCACAATGTTTATTGCAGCTTTTTTCGCGGTCAGTCAACCCAAAAGTCGACAGTCATTGATTTATAGCAGCTAGTCCTATTTGATCGTCTGTGGAAACACTATTTTTATTATCAATTTCACGTCCATATATTATTTATTATTCATCACAAATCTAAGTTAAGTACCCGAGGCCCGCGCTGTTCCTAAAAACGTTGTAATTCATCTTCGATGTACAACACTTACTAACTCTCCCAGTCCAAGAGAGATTTTTCTATCTCCGTCGTCCGGATAGCGGAAGCCTTCCTACTCGCAGATTTGAAGCCTCTCTCATTCGTCAATTCCGTAATTTATTGTTTTCTGGTACTGACACTAAAATTTGTACCGCCCATTCCAAAATGGCTCTGTCGCACTTTTTGTTATTTTCACAAAATTTCTGTTGAGTTTCAAAACGTGTCTGAGAGCAAAATATCCCTCGCTTCAAAATCAGACTACAGTCATGCTTGTATGACGGTTTTTAAGTCTGTCTGGAACGTAATATTTATTGTAACATGAAGTGTTTCCATTCTTTAATGAGTTAAGATTAGCTTTTTGTATGAAAAAGAGCATTCATTCAATTCCATATTGACTATCGCTTGGCCGAATACATCACAATGAGTGGAGAAAAATTATTGATTTTCGTAAACAAGAATTTGTTCGACGGTATTTTAACGGTTTTATCATTGAAATACAAGTGCCTTATCATTTGTTACAATAACATCATCCACATATCTATACCAATATAAACTATACTTCATTGAAGGATGTTTATGAATAACTTATCGAGAGAAGATTTCCGCAAGTGAGAGACTTAATGGATTTCCCTTTTGAAGAAGACTAGACTTTAGTATAAAATTAAAAATAATTGTGTTTGAGACACAATGACAAAAGTGATAACCAGCAAGTTGTAACTTTGTATAGTGTTTAAGTGTGCCAAATCTGACAAGATGTCGCAGAGAGGAAACCTTGAAAGTGGTAAGTTTTCCTTTGTCATCAAATCGACATCTATACATCGTCTTACTGCTGAAGATCCTTATTAATATTGTCGGTGCTATTGGAAATCTCAATCATTTTTTGTATTTTCCTAGAGAAATCAGATTGCTGCCTGTCGGCAACCTAAGTAGTAATATCAACACATTCAGGGTGGGGGACAACCTAGAAGTACCGAATATTTTTGTCTAATTTTTTTAGGAGAATACAAAATTATAATGAGATATTCAATGGCACCATTGTCCGACAAAATTAAGAAGGATCTTCAGCAGTCCGACGCTCCATAGATGTCGATTTGATGACAAAGGAAAACTTACCACATTCAAGGTTTCCTCTCTGCGACATCTTGTCAGATTTGGCACACTTGAACACTATACAAAGTTACAACTTGCTGGTAATTACTTCAGATATTGTACGATGGCTTGCGTACTATACCGGGTGGCTACGGAAGTATTGCCTACGGAATATCTCAGTTATTGTATGAAGTAGGTTTGTGAAATTTGGAGCGTCGATATAATGACATAAGAGCTAGAATTTGAGCATATTGACATGTCGAAGTTAACTTCCGGTCTGACCGGAAGTAACATCAACTTTCTTATTTTAAATGGAAACCCTATTTTTTTTCTTTTTGCTTTATTCAGCATTCAATTCCCTTTCTAATGACATATCACAAGTTGGTATCTAACCAGAAACTAGATCAGAAAAAAATTAATATTGAAATTCACCGAGTAGGCCGTGGAAGCAAAATGAAAGCCAAAAATTGAAAAGTTGGCTATGGAAACCATACGTCACTTGATAACAGTTGCTACTACTGTGATATTTTATTTTCATTCGTCGGCGTTATAAAAAGCCGCCAAAAAAAATATTGGAAAAATTGGGAAAAAAACAATACTCTGTAGGTCCATAACTTAAATAGGAACATACAACTTTTTCTTGCCTGTAGTATTCAGCATAACCATTCCTTTCTAATGATATAATAGAAAGTAATTTTTTGAAATGAAATACCAAAATATCCAAGTATAATTATTCAACTAACAAAAAAACAGATTTATCGAAAAAAAAAATTCAAATTGATAGGATTAAAGATAAAATAAATTCAAAACGAATGTTTGAAATGCATTCCCTCAGCGTCAATACATTTATTGACTCTGGTGATATTTTCATGTAAAACGTTTCTCAACATTTGGGGCGTGATATCTTGGAAAGCTCTACGAATTTTTACTTCTAGCTCATGTAGAGTTGTAGGCTGTATGGAATACACCCTATTTTTAAGATGCCCCCATAGAAAAAAGTCGCACGGACTAAGATCAGGTGACCTTGGTGGCCACCTGACTGGACCATGGGTTTATATAAGTCTCTCTTGAAAGCGATTTTGAAGATAATTTCTCGCTATTCTTGAATTATGCGGAGGGGCGCCATCTTGCTGGAAGTACATTCTCTCAGTTATTTCCGCTGGTAGGTTGTTAATGAATTCCGAAATTTCATTCGTTAAAAAGTTAAAGTATCTCTCTCCGGTTAGTTGGCCTTGAAAAAGAATGGGGCCAACAATATGAGTTCCAACTATTCCTGCCCAAACATTTACACCAAATCTCTCCTGGAAGCCACCTTGTCGAAACCGGTGCTCGTTTTCTATCGCCCAGTACCTGAAACAAAAGACCGTTCACACTTTTAGCACTTTACACTTCGACTATCGACAATAATCCAAATAAAGTACAGTACCTACCTTGTATTATTCCTGTTAAATAATCCATTGTTGGTAAATCTTGACTCGTCCGTAAACAAGATATAATAGTTAAATAGGTGATTCTCAACATTTTGTCGAAGAAACCAATTACAATATTCCAGGCGCCATTCACCGTCATTTTCATACAAATGTTGATGCAACTGATACTTGAAGGATTTGAATCGATGTTTTTTCAAAATTTTCCTAGCAGAGTCCTTACTTATAGCTAATTCGGCGCCAATCTGCCTTGAGGAAATTGTGCTATCATATTGTACTAAAGCTAATACATTAATTTCAGTTTCCTCATTAATAACAAATGCTTCTTGGTCTTCGTGAACATCAGGCTCAGTTCTTAATTTTTCTTCAAGCCACTGGAAATACCTTCTTGACGGTTGCTGCCTCCCTGGATATCGCTCTAAATACAATCGTTCAGCGGCATAAGAATTTTTTAAACATTCACCATAAATGAGAAGCATGTCTATTTGTTCGGTTCGTGAATAACGGGGCATTTTTTGAATATTCCACTAACTGATTTCGATTTCCAAACCCTTTTAAAATGGCAGAATCAAAAACACTACTTCGAACGTCAAAATAATATGGATAGCAGCGTTCGTGAGAGCTCTCGTTTCTTTTTTGTTTCATTCCAAAATACATCTTAATCAGCCTTCTTGTTAATATTTTGGTTCGAATGATTATTGCAATGGAATGATTATTCTGAATAGCACAAACATCGTCCATAGGTAGATATTAGAATATCTATGGACGATGGCACAGACCAAGTACGTTTATGTTCCTATTTAACCTAGAACCTACAGGATATAATTTATCATTCCACATTATTTTCAATGTTATTTTTGCGTATGGCGATAATCTGTTTTGTTATTTGAATAATAATAATTGGATTTTTTGGTATTTCATTTCAAAAAATTACTTTCTATTATATCATTAGGAAGGAATGGTTATGCTGAATAGTACAGGCAAGAAAAAGTTGTATGTTCCTATTTAAGTTATGGACCTACAGAGTAATGTTTTTTCCCAATTTTTCCAATATTTTTTTTGGCGGCTTTTTATAACGCCGACGAATGAAAATAAAATATCACAGTAGTAGCAACTGTTATCAAGTGACGTATGGTTTCCATAGCCAACTTTTCAATTTTTGGCTTTCATTTTGCTTCCACGGCCTACTCGGTGAATTTCAATAATAATTTTTTTCTGATCTAGTTTCTGGTTAGATACCAACTTGTGATATGTCATTAGAAAGGGAATTGAATGCTGAATAAAGCAAAAAGAAAAAAAAATAGGGTTTCCATTTAAAATAAGAAAGTTGATGTTACTTCCGGTCAGACCGGAAGTTAACTTCGACATGTCAATATGCTCAAATTCTAGCTCTTATGTCATTATATCGACGCTCCAAATTTCACAAACCTACTTCATACAATAACAGAGATATTCCGTAGGCAATACTTTCGTAGCCACCCGGTATATGATCTCTTGTGGAATAACTCGAATGTTAACTTATTAATCTCTGACTAAAGTTATTCTATCATCAAGAGGTGTACCAAAAAATAGATCCTGTACATTGAAATATATTAATTTTTTGTTATCTGGATGGGTGATATCTTGTTTTCTTTTTACTAAGGCATATGAATTTCGTGAATTGAATATAGTTTGAAATTGGCAATAGCTCCTGATGATAGAAGTTATTTTGATTGTGTAATGTAATTTTGAAGTTTGCTGGTTTCATTCAAGTTAATATACATTATTATTTTTCAGTGATTTTGAATTTTTCAAAAAATCTCTTGCTTGTGTTTGGTAAGGATCGCGTTTTAGTATTCCAATCAATAATCTGGCGTTTTCTGGACGTAGTCATTTCTGTTGATAGCAGTGATCATTTTACCTTTATCTGCTCTGGTAAATGTAACAGCATCATCGCAAATTTTACGTCTTATAGTTTTAACAAGCTTCATTTTATTCAAAGAACTACTTTCTTTCAAAAATTCAGATTTTATAATAAGTGACGCCTGGTAATTGTTATTTAAAATTCCTTTTAATGATATTTCTGTTTCGATACCAGGAATTTCAAACTTGTTGGTGCTATTTTCATTTCCAATATTATATTTGAATCATTTCTCTATAAATCTAGTTTCCTTAATTTTCGAACATATCAACAAATTGATGATGTGTTAACTTTTTGTTAGTGGTTTGACTCGGTTTCTTACCTATTAGTGAATTTAATTTACTTTTTTGGATGAGGTATTTTCTATGACTGATCTGACTAACCTGTTCCCTATCAATAAAATCTAAATTATCAAATTTTATACGATTTAACCTATGGAGTAATTCTGTATATTGGCATCATCTCTGTTGCTGTATTCTAGTTTCCGTAGATTTTTAATCCATCTTAGTTTTCCTGTTTTTATCCCACTTTGTGCTGCTTGGCTTCTATTGGGTATTTTCAGTTCTTTCTTAATGCAAATATTGAAGAACCATGTATTTTGGTTAGTTATGGCACAACGAATAATCAGCTTAAAGTACCACAATAATTGTAACCTTTGTTTAGAGAATTTCACGGGCTTTTAAATGATATGCCACTCGACCCCTATTTCCTATTCAAGTTTTAAGGGTTGTTCATCCCGCTGCTCAAAGGATGAAGAGACAGTGCTGCAGGTGGAACAACAAAATGCCCCCCTCTAAACTAAAATCGACCAGTCTGATCGTTTTTACATATCTACGATATTATAACACAAAACCCCCATGTCAATTTTCCGATGGACCACCCTGTATTTATTTACTATCATGAGAATCATTGATTCATTAATTATTTTTGTCAATAATTCATTCAATTCTTGCAAGTCTGTGACTGAATGGACTACTTACTACTTATTATAATCACTCCTCCATCCTTTGAACATCGATGCCCGATATGTATCATTTGGGAATTCCGACAAATAATCCACTCACTTCTCGTTTTGGAGTTACTCCAATGCGATAAGACATGTTCGACTATACGAATCGAGACTTACCCAATGCCAACCATACACAAATTTTGTCGTAGAGGCGACTTTCGCGTGCCTCTGCACTTTCGCAGTACAGCTCCTCTGAGGAATGCACTGGCACTTCCACAATTGTAAACCCTCCTCCTTACGCGATATTTCGTATCGAATGCACTCTGGATAGCAGATTTGTTATGTTATCTACACCGTGCATTGCATGAGGTAATGTAGAATCTGTTTACATCGGGATCTTACTTTATAAACTTTATGGAAGAACGGTTAATTTTTCATACGATTTGTATCTCAACTAGAACACGAATGTTTTATGTTTTTTAAAATGGTAAGAATGTATGGCTGCTGCTGTCAACATACTAGGAATGATTCAAGAAAGTCGAACTATTTTTGAATTCAGTGGTTTTTAGCGATGATTTAAATTATCTCACAATTTTATCAAGTCTTCTGGAAACTGACCTGCTCTTTATCAGAATCTGTTTTTCTACCAACGGCACATCTCTCGAAGTATATTCCTCGAAATTGAAAAGGTACATCAAATTCTACTTTTCTTCCTTTTATATCCAAGATGTTGTGACAAAGTTTTCGCATGAATAAGAAGAGTGAAGTCCCCAAATCATAAACAAATATTTAAAAAAACGCATTTGCGATATAGCGTTCCCATGTGTGGTATCTGTAATTAAAGCTAATTTAACAAATCATTTTTACTACAAAAGAGGGCTCCAACATTCGTATGTAAGAGCAAACCCATATTTCAGACGCAGAAAATACTCACTCTATCTAATATGCATTTTCATTCACGATAATCGAAAGCTTTGGAACATGCAAAAAAGCTGAACTTTTTTAAAAAATATTGATCAATATCTACCGACTCCCTCAGCGCATGATCCCAAATCTACCCTACTAATTAAATCCTTTCGCTGATCGAAATTGAACATAGCACATCAACCAAACCATCAAATTTATCTGGGCTACATCTCACATGGGCATGGAAACAAACGAAATTGTTGATCAACAAGTAGGAAATTCAATAAATAAAGAACTCCATCCGATTTTAATAATTGCAAAATCAGACTTCAAGCAAACGCTAAATGAAAAAATAACTTCCGCGTGGTAATCTGAGTGGGTCATTTCTTAGTTCAAGCTTGCTGAAGCGAAAAAATCTGTACTTCCCTGGAAAAAACAAGTTGCGACCAGAAAAGAAGAAATAATCAGCCTCACCAGACTATGGTTGGGTCATAGCCGTCTCACACACAACTACATATTGAAACAAACAGATAAACCAAGCTGTGTAACATGCCTAACCTCATAAACATCCACATTTATCTCGAGTATCCAGCATACAACTACCAGCGTCAGACATATGGAATCCCATCAACTCCTCACGAACTTTTAGATGACAACTATGATATCCCCAAATTGGTGAAATTTTCAACAGACATTAATTCAACCAACGATATCGAATGTAATTTATACATATATCAGGTAATTTGTAAACTATTCAACGTTGTCTCTAATAACCCATGGGTTGAAGGGACTATGAATACAAATAATAAAAAATAAATATAAGAAATATGCAAAAATATTCATCATCATCTTCTAATGGATATTAGATCTAGAAGGTGTTTAATGAATGAATGCAGATCCTAAAGAAGAATTCTTCATACGTCCTCAACCGCTGTGTTTTTAAGATACAAGATGTTGAAATTTAACAAAAATATTATGGATACTCTTAATGTTCCTTATTCGATTTGAGAAATTTCAACAACCAACTGTGATCCTGCGATCTTGTTCATCTTTTATATAATTATTTTGCGCGACAACCACCAGCTAGTATTTTTGGAATATCATCAATCTACATCTATCTAACTGACTTTCTGCCTGTTTTTCTCCAGAAAATAAAACTTTGAATTAATACGGAACAGCAATATTTCAGTAACAATTACATGATTGAAAATATGTTCGTAATAAGGGTTAAATAATACATTTCTTGATCGATACAACTTCAACAAAAGATCCTGCTATCTTCATTCATAATATAGTTTACGTAAGATATTTCCAAACGATCAATACTGAAGTTCTGCTGTTATTTTATGTTCTTTTTATTGAGCTGCAATGAATACGAGCTCTAACCATTTTGTAGCTTGAACGGAGTAACACAAAACAATATGTTTGCTTTCAGGAATTAAAGGGGATTGATGTTTCACGTGAAATTATTTATACATTCCGAAACCCTTCGTGGAACTTTGCAGTTTACTTCCTCTCTTGTGAGAGTTTATGATTAGATGGGTATCGACGATTTCTCTCGTACTTGAGCCAAATAATCTACAAAGAAAATCCAAAAGAAATCAAAATCATAAACAATGTTTGCTCATTCTAGAAACATACAAGATTTTTCTTTCGTCGTCTAGAATTTGATAGCAATCTGTGTAAATAATCAGGTATCATTCAATTATCCATTACAGAATAAGAGGTATACTTTTCTAACACCGTCATTCAAAAGGAGGAGGGACGAAATTATTACTCTAAAACTTCCCGTCTTTCAAGTATTATAAAAAGATTGTAACTTTTGAATATCAGTATTCAAATCAGTAGCAGAGTTAACGGAAAATCGAAGAAAATATAATCAAAAGATTTCAAACATGAAAATCAACTTCAATACTAATTCATTTATATATCACTATATCTTTCTCAATGAAATCTAAAATTCAACAGTAACTCATGGAGTTACAATTTTTAGACATAAACATAGTTTGTCAAATATCTTTCATTTATACAGAAGTTTCGTTGAATGTAATTATAAAGTTGAATTCATTCATGAAAAACTATCTAATAATTTCATTAAAATTTAACGTACCACTATTCGAACGAAGGGGATTACAGCCCCATATTCAAGCCATGAATTCACCCTGGAATGTAAAGAATCTTGTAGCATTTAAACAAGAAGGGCTATAACTTTCCCGCAAACATTATGCTCTCACCGCTATCAAAAGATAACACTAGGGTTGATTCTGAGGAGTGAATTATATCCTAATCTTTTGGAACAGGGAATATTTGTGTTAGATACAAGAAGTCATTGGCGGATCTAAAGTGGAAATTGGGGAATTTTTTTAATGTGGAATCATTCGAGTGGATGACTGACAGCCAAGGCAAGAAGTAAGAAACAGATATATTTAATTTATAAGTGGATTTTGTACACATTAGTCGTGGTGGTAAACTATTTACACTGGCCATTCTATTTCAACTGTAGTAGTGGCACCATAATTAACAAATCCTGATTCCTGAATCAAGTGGTTCGAAACTTGTAAGCAATCACATCACTAAAAGAAAGTTTCTTATATCATTATTGTTGTATGAAATCAGGAATAGATAATCCATAAGCAGACTGATACTGATAAACATGACGTTAATTCCAGTAGCAAGATTGATAGAATATGTATAACAGTTTCAGAATGGAACCATAAGGACACAAATTGCGTTTGAAATTCCTGCTTTTTCTAGTCATCTGCACAAGCGCAGAAATTGAAAGACCTCTGCTTGTGGAAACCTTGAACTACCAGAAAAAAAGGAAAGTAGAACTTTTAAAACCGATTATTTTTTGTGTTTCGTTTATCCTTGGACGATTAAAATTGAAATGGATATTAGAAACGTTAAAGTAGAAATTGTTTTTTCCGTTAACCAGCTGTCATCCCCCTCAGAAGTCGAAACTTGTGCGAGCTAAGGATCAACGAGGTCTTACCTTTTAACGTGCGATTCCTCGTTATAATGATACATTGAGAAGAGTTAACAAAAAATCAAACATTACTTTGTTTTTGATGAATATAAGGAGTGCCAAAAAAATATTGACGAATTGGATATATTATACTCGAAGAAACAAGAAAGATTCCTGACACTTCTGTATTCTCGAAACCAGGCTATAACCATTTTTATAACGAGAGAACTATTGACCAAAACGATGGGTTCCTCTTATTTGTTAAATGCACATCTGCCGTTGTTTCAAGAAACGCATTCAATATTTTAGAAATCGATACAGAAATAAACGGTTATAGGATACTTATCAGCACCATATACAGACCACCAGCTACTTGTGAAAAAAAAATTATTGAAAGTTTTTCTCCCTGTTGATGGTATGAAGAGATATTATGATATACAATTTATCGTAGGAGATTTCAACATTTATATTTTAGACTCAAAAAATACTATAGCTCAAGACTACCTAAATATGCTCGGAGAATCGAATTTCATCAGTGCGACCAATTTTAATACACGGGTGAGGGGAGAAGAAAAATCCTGTATTGATCATATATTTATTAAGCAAAAATCTTCTGTAACTAGTGATATAATCTTTTCGGTACTTGAAACAGATATAACGCCGGACCACTTCTCTCCAACTATTCACTGTGTTTTTCTTAAAAAATGCACTTTTATAAATTACAAAATAAAAAAATCATTCATCAGTCATTCATAAATATTTTGCAACTAACTGAGAAAGTATGTACGAATACCATAAAATTCAATTCTAAAATAAGTAAAAGGAGCCTCCGGATAACACAAGGTTTGATAAAATCAATAAGGACAAAATGAAAAAATATACTGAGGAAAATATCAGAAATTATAGGAGCCATAGAAATAAACTAAATAACCTGATTAAACAAACCAAAACAGATTCGAAAAAAATCGAAGAAAATAAAAATAACAACAAAGCACTTCGGAGTAATTGGAATGAAATGATTGGAAAAAAGAATTCGAAAGATATAATAAAAGAAATTAAAAGTAACGGAATTACCATAAAAGACTCAAAACAAATAGCAGATGTTTTTTGTAAAAAATTTGCGGATTGTATCAAAGATAAAACTGAAAATACTGAAACCAATAAGTCGCAAATGTCAAAAAGAATACCACTCGATATTCGTAGACCTCACCAATGAATCTGAAATCATCGGCACAATTGGAGAACTGAAGGATAAAAAAATCTGCGGGAGTAGATGGTATTATTAAGTCGGAAACATTGAAATATCTGAAAATGAAGATCCATCAAGCTACCGCCCAAAATCAGTAATATCAAACTTGGCCAAACTCATCGAAAAAATTATTAAAAAGCGCATTGACCAGTATTTGAGAAAGTTCAGCATTCTTTCAGAACAACAATTTGGTTTCCGAAAAAATAAGTAAACATCGGATGCCATTGCCAGGTTGACAAGATCTATAAACAACTCAATTTATAAAAAGTTATCATCTGTGTATATCTTCATAGATCTGGTAAAGGCGTTTGATACTACAAACTACTACAGTACTTAGAAGTCATTAATAATAATAATAATACTTCCTCATAAACACTCGTTGAATGTACCTAATGGCATAGCCTGTGCGGGTAGAGGACGGCAATTATTATTATTTGTCGTGGCACTCAGGGGCGACTTACTGATGTTTGGTGGCGTATTCACTTTTCAGCTGCAAACTGGCAAGAACTGAAACAAATAGCTGAAACTGACCTAGGACATATATTCAGTTTAATGAACGAAAAACTACTAATAATTAACATGAAAACAACATTTTTTGTACCTTTTTCCTTATACTCTAGATACCTACCTGAATATACAGAATTAAATATAAAAAATTATTCCAACATCCACCAATATCATAAGCAATCTAGAAACGATTCAAAAGTACATTCTAAAAGTCTTAAATAAGAAGCCCCGCCAATATTCCACACCGATGCTGTATAACGAAACCCAAATATTTAACGTGAACCAACTCTATGCAAGGACTATTTTGGTGAAGTAACACAGATATAGGAACCTTACTAAAAATATTGACCATATCAACATAATACTCGACAAAAAAACAACAGTAGTTTATTTTTCCCTTGTCCTGGAAAGACCATAGCATTGAAATGTTTCACTTACCTTGGTCCTAAACTATATAATGAATAGCCCGAAGAGATTAACAAATTGAAATCTAGTAGTATGTTCAAGAATAAAATAAAGTAATGGATCATCCAATTACTATCGAGAGAAAATATCCGTGAATTTTTCAATAGTAATAATACAAAATTCGTTTTTAAAACCTAATATTAGTCAAGAGTTGTTTATTTTACAAATGCGTACACTACTAACATTAATAATAATAACATTATTATATACCATGTGCAACATTGAATTTCATATAGTTGTCCATGCACAGGGTTTATTTCATGGGTACGCCCTGCGATTATTCATAACATATGTATCCAATTAGAGTTAATTTGTCTCATTCGTATATTATTTGTAGAATTATTCTTACTTGAGAACTTTTTATTACTTTAGTCAAACTTGTTCGAACAAAGATGGTATAGACTCTGCACTCATTGTAGTATGTATTGTTTACGCTGTCAATGGAATAATATTATTATTATTACTATTGTTAATATATTAGTCACTGAAATATTAGTAGTTACACTTTATATTTTCATTTTTACATTTACACTTTTTATATTAGTTATTTACACTTTTGAAACATTACATTTCAGGTTTTCATATTATTTACATCTTCATCTTTTAGTCATTAGTCTTTTTACACATTTCACAATGCTTTACCATTGCTTAATAATAAAAACTAATGATAGTTGAACACAAATTAACTCAGAATTTGCCATTCATTCACAAAAAAACACTCGAATAAGGCAAAGACGAAAACAAACAGAGATGTTTTGTTGTTGTTCTGTCATATTTGACATTTGATATTCCAAATGCAGCGTTGCCGTACTGACCAGACTATATTGACAACGAAGAATCTCCGTTCGGTGATGGAAATACTATCAGTTTTACATGCTCCCAACAAGCTGCATTGATCGTTTCAATTGCCTTCTTATTGCTAAATATTTCATCCAAGACAGTATTTTTGGGTTTTCGTTGCCATGAATACGGGCCCTTTCTTTTATCATGTGGTAACATTGCTATATTCTAAACCGTAATAGATACAAAGACGATTAAATGGTAAAAAAGGTAACTATTATGGTGAGCAGTAAATTGGTCATAGAAAATTTACGGGGATTCTTGCCCTTCCCAACTTATACAGGGAAAACTGAAAATGCTGTTTTCGGTTTTTTACGTTTGATTAAAAATTTATCATTACGTAGTTCTAGTACATTTTGAATACAATAAAATTTTCCTCTTTAATTTTTTTATATTTTCTGAAATAACCATTCTATTCGTAAAAAACCGAAAACAGCATTTTTAGTATTCCCTGTATAAGTCGTGAAGGGCGAGAGTCCCCGTAGATTTTCTCTGACCAATGTACTGCTCACCACAATAGTTAAATTTTTTCCCATTTAATCGTCTTTGTATCTATTACGGTTTAGAATATAGCAATGTTACCACATGATAAAAGAAACGGCCTGTATACCCGACAACTATCAAAATCTAGCTGATGTGCTTATCGTATCCTTGAAAAATTGCGACATGGTAATAATGTCATGATTTGAGTGATAACATTATGAAAAGATGCCTTCAGTTCTGTTTGAGTATTACTCATCTAGGTTGTGTTACTTGATCGAAGCTTCTTATTTTCTCACAAAATAATCTCGATGACGTTATAGTTTATTCTACTCCTACCATGATTTTACTCGTGATATGCAAATGATTCTATTTGAAGTGTTTTCAAAGATATTCATCTAAAAATATTTGAGGTTGAAAGTCATAAATAGCTTGACTATGGTTTTTATCATCTCATTTGAGCAGTCTGCTACCTGTACTGGCCTCAACAATTGTGAAAGCCTCCTTAAAAACAACGTAGTTGGCAGCGTTCCTTATAATTCTCTAACACTGTTTTTTTTATACAAATGTCAACGACATATTTTTGCAATAACCTGAATCGAGACTTCATAACGCTGCAATTGTACTTCAGCGCGAACTTTTAACATAAAAAGTTAAAACAGAAAGGAAAGCGCACTTTATCTCTGGGGAAGTTTAATTTCATGAATTTCCGACAGTCCCAGTAAGAAATAGAGAAATACTTGTGGTATGTGACTGCTTCCTCTGCTTTTACTTCTACTGCTAACAGTCTACGGAACTTACTTCCGCTCGAAGTTGGTCCTTTATCTTCGCATAAAGTCATTGGCGTGGAAAATGCTTTCACAACATGATATTCACGAACCAATTTCAAAATATTTGGATTGCAGGAACACACATTTTCAACAAAGAACACGATACCATTCGTATGGGTACTTAATAGTTGAAGAAGTATGAATAGAATGTTTGTTAGAAGGTGAAATCTAGCATAGATATATTATTATGGTAAATGAAACTATGCTGACATCTGTAATAAAACAAAACTTGAGTTTCACTCTTTTATTTCACTATCATTTCAGAAAATGAATGTAAAGTTGAATGCTTGTAATATCAACCACATACATGATTGGTTTATAAACATCTAGTTGTGACGTGAAAAGTCATTCTGAATTTCCAGGCACATAGATAACAAATTGTTTCAACATTTCCTATTATCTGAATAATATCAATAAGTATTTTCACTTTGAGAACTGTTGAAACCAAAAAAAAATATTTGAGATGAATGCAAGCAATTACTGGAAACAAAAGATCATCATCTTGACAAGTCATTCAAGAGTTCGAATTTTTCTTATACTGATTTATAGTTTGATGTCGTACGACGACAAGTGTCAAAAAAACTATCTTTTGGCAAGTAGAGTGTATACCCACCAATATCCACAAAGAAGACATACCAGAGTTGACTGATTCAAAAATCCAGCAGAGAAGTTCAATTAACAGTGTTTCTGAAACAAAAGAGACTACCTTCTGTTGAAGATAAGATGATGGTTTTGATGGCTGTGGTCGAAAACCTCAACATTAGTTGAAGGAAAAAATTTGTATTTCGTGCAGAAAATAATTTATTAAAATTGTAGCAGAGCGTACAAGAGCAATAACCATAAAAACATCATGCGTCCAACGGATGATAAGAAATATTTAAAACATTGTTGATTTTTTTTAAATTAAAACCTAGACCAGGATATTCCTGGGTAAAACAATTCTACTAGAACATGATCGTCTCAATGAAATGTTTTGACTCTAGTCGAAAGCTCTCTGCTACAATTTTAATAAATTAATTTCTGCACGAAATACAAAATTTCTCCTCCAAGTATATTGGCACGTGCACACAGCTTGACAATTTCACTTTATATTAGTATCAGAGAATTGAGCCAATAAGTAGACATTTCAAGAATTTTGGAACAACTGATCTCAAAGAAGAATGTATTTCATTCGATTCATATTCAATTACACTATAGATATTTTCCTAACATGTGCGCAAAGTGTTACTTTTCCGCACGCAAATACGGTTAGGCGAACGACGCGAAGCGGAGTTCGTATAAGTTTTTGCGTGCGGAAAAGGCACTTTACGCACGTGTTAGGAACAAAATGTTTCCTACGAACTTCATATCAGATAACGAAATGGAAAAATTATAACTTATTGAATAATTTTTAATTAAACTTGATAGAAAGAACTACACAAAAAACAATTACAAAACAATTCGTAATATTTATAATGAAAGAACAATTATTAACATTCTGGAAATTGATTGCAGATCCGGTCCGTTCATTTAATGGGTGGTTTATGGTACGGCTTGATGAACACTGACTCAGCGCAGAAGGGAAGTTAATAATATGGCTTGATGAAGGTTCATTTACCTCAGGACAGTTGTTCAAATGGGTCGATGAAGGTTGACTTAACTTAGAAGGGTAGCTGTTCATATGGCTTGAAAGGTTGACTTATTGCAGAAGGGCAGATGTTCGTGGCGTTTTACTTTTCCGCACGGCGTGCGGAAAAGTGTAACTTTGCGCACGCAAATGTATGCAGAAAAGTACTACTTTGCGCACGCTCGTAGGAAAACAACTTTTACCACAGAATTTCAATTGAAGAATAGAACATTGTTAGACATATTTTTCAAGAAAATTACTTTCTCGAGTCGTCATAATTATAATTATTATTCAGACCAGAATCTTCATATATTCAGAGGTAGTATAGATAACCATGTCATCGGCACCTACTTTTTTGATACCGTAGTGGATGGGAGAGTGATTTTAAATTTTCTGCAAAACCATTAAGGAATGCTGCTTCAATATGTACCACTCAATGTGATGTTAGAGCGTTTTCTCTCTCATCTGGGCGGCCTGGGTTCCCACCGCTTGCCACGATGCTGAAGTGGTTCGGAATTCACTTGTATGTAAGCTGTGGGTATCGGATCTTCCTTGCTTGCACAAGCTATGACATTGAGGAGTTTCCAGATTTGTAAACAAAAATAATGTGTTGACTAAAATAAGGTGTCAACTTTACGGTGCACCAGCACATTTTGTGGTATCTGTAGGCCAATGGTTGAATGAGCAATTTCAAGACAGACGAGTTGGTAGAGGTGATCCACCACACTGGTCCGCGAGGTCAACAGACTTGACACCCTGAGATTTTTTTCTATGGAGATAAGTAGAGTTTATTCTGAACCAGTATCTACAAAAGATAATATGGAGATTGGGATAAGGGAAACGTTTGCCTCCATTACACCAGAAATATTGTCGAGAGTACGAAATTCAATGAAAGATGAAACACAAAAATGTATTTCGAACATCTTTTTGGATGAAATCTCGTTCTAATTCGATATATTCAGAAAATCAGGTGAGTTTGGTCTGTTTGCTGGTACTTTCGGTTAAAATTATGAAGTCGAATAACTTCTTTTCAATTGTATCGTTATTTACCAAAAGTATTATTGAACTATTATAGTTTATATGATACCATTGAAAGGCTTATTAGATGAGCTTTCGGAACATTCAGGGAGTCCCATTGGAAAAAAAGTACACTGCATTGTTTGGAACCCATGGTGTAGTGATAAATATACTGGACTTTGATGTCGGGATTAAACCTCAGTATATTCATAAGAAAAAAGCAATATTAGATCGTTATTCCAGAACACCCTGTGTATTCTAGGTCACTCCAAATATTACTCAGATTTTGGCACATAGCTTTAGTACTTCCATACCCAGATTATTTCATTTTGGTTGAATTTGCTCTGAATTTGAAAATATTGGCAACATTGCATCTGATCTCTGAAAATACAAATGACTTATGAAGCCCATATGAAGCGGATTCTGAAAAGGAAATAATTTACGAGGTGGTCCATTTCAATTAAAAAAATAGAACAAATGATGTGCCAAGAATTTATGGTGCACCCTATATATTCATAAACCCACTTTAAACTGATTTAAAAGTTATAACTCAAAATGTCCCCCATTTTCATCAGCCTAGTCTGTAGCCATGGTCCAAGCAAGGATAGGTAAGAACATAAATATGAAATACCTTTTATGGATAGAAGTATTGGACAATAAAGCCACAGATATCAGAGTTTGAAACTATACAACAATCAGCCAGACAGCTTGAAAAACGCCAAAAACACAAATGCATTCAAAAAGCAACTGAAAATATGTATTTTCTCTAAGCCTCGTACTGAGTAGCACACTATATTTCATTTATAAGATCACACACACTTCTCATTGAATAAAAAAAATAAAAAGAATATAACAACACAATATCAATAACAACTATTGATTGATTTTTTTGTAGGTTGATATTAAGATTTTTTTTTTGATCAGTCACGCACAAGCAATGCTTTCGTGAAATATTACGTTTATTTGTTACCCATTTATTGACTTTCATATACTGTGTTTGCAAACGTTGATTTTTATTCATTTATGATTATCTTTTCTCAGTAAACTTGTGTAACCATATCGTACTGGAGGAATGACGTTTGTTCGGTATCATAGGAATTCTAGTAAGAGATTAATGTTCCTAAATTCCCAAAAGAATTGAACAGCAAATATTGTGTAGGGATGTCACGTTCATAGTCGACGTTCGATAGCATCTCCGTAGATAATTTATTGATCTTTATTCTCATGAAATTGACTCATTCATGGAAATTGTATCCTTTTCAATATCAGAATAGCCAGAGAGAATGAATAATAAAAGTACCTAGGTCTCGTATTTTAAGATTCCGAAGTTCTGAAACTCGATAGTGGATTTTTCTATATATTCCTTTCTAGTCTTCTAGCTTCATAATTCGTTGTTATACATTTTGTTCGTTCTTTCAGAAAACAACTTTTCCCTGTTTTATACCACGACGGAATTGAACTACATCTGACATATATTTGTGCAACGTTCTTCCAAGAAGTGTTTATAACTTGTAATTGAACAGTAGATTATCCTTCATTTGTCTAGGAATGACCACCTGCACCCATGCATGTTACGAGGTTTTGTCTCTTATCATTGCCAGGGTAGGTCGTAGAATATAATAATTGTCCTGTTCCTGTCCAATGAATAATGATCAACAGTTTAACTAATATTTTCTTTCGAATGAAGCTATGTTTCACAACTAAGTTGGTCGCAGCGTCATCTGCGAGGAAAATCAAGAAACAAATGGCGGATGGCGCTGTGACCAACTCAGTTGTGGGTCACAGCTTCATTCGAAGCAAAATATTAGTTTAACAGTTGATTATTATATGGAGAGGGACAGGACAATTATTATGTTGTCATAACGCACCCTGGCACTGATGAGAAGTGAAACCTCGAAACATGCATGTGTGCAGCCAAATGAAGGATAATCTACTGTTAAATTACAAGTTATGAACACTTGCAATTGGAAGAACGCTGTACAAATATCTGTCAGATGTAGTTCAATGTCCGTAGTGGTATCAGCCAGGGAAGTAGTTGTTTTCTGACAAATTTTTGCCTCATTTTTACTTCGACTTTGCCGATTTTATTCGTTTCATTATAATGATGCTCTCCAGCACTTATTCTCGAACTTTGTTCAAATTGATACAAAATTCAATAAAATAAACTATTTATTCCTCCATTAAACAGATGGGTAATGGTCATTTCTAATTCGGAAACCCTACTACTCGCATCCAATATATTTTGATATTAACGAATGTACCGAAACTGGTTAATATTAATATGATATAAAGAGACTAATTTAACCCCATCTACTCCCGTGAATGTGTGTAATGCCATTTTAAAATAATTTTTTCTACATTCATGCAAAAAGCAAAATTTTATTGAACTATATTCAGTGAAAAAGGAAGCTCTTTATTGCAATAAAGTTTTTATTGCACTCTACTTGAACGTGCTGTCATCATGATAACATAAACGTTCAAACCCACTACATATTTAGAAGATATTCTGTCAGATTGGCAATACGTTTTAAACAGCTACATATTTTATATTATTTAGTATTAATGTTAGCAGTCAGAGTTGAACAAACATTGCCTTTCCGAGAATAACTCCATAATCAAAACCGATCCGCTATGTTCTAAACCGTCTACCTGCATGGAGCAAACTGTCTGTACTATGACCACACCTCGTGATAATATACGCGCTCATGGCTACTAACTTTGGTTATATAAACGTCAGTCAAAATTTAATTCTGACAATTACAGAACTGAAAGTTTTAAAATAAGTAATATTAATGGAAAACTAGATGATGGATATGAAATCGATAGTAATAATTATTTATTTAAATTGCGTATTTCATTTTCCTTCACATAGTGCCGCATCTAAATAAATAATTTTTTGCTTTTTGCATGAACGTAGAAAAAATGTTGCATGCAACTCGTGTAAAAAATGTTTATTGCACTCGACGTGTTGTCCAACTCGGCCTGACGGCCTCGTCGGACAATTTCACGTCGAGTGCAATAAACACTTACTTTTTGCACTTGTTGCATAAATAACTATTATTGGCGACATCAAATTTATTTTTCATGGACTCGTCAATATAACTTTTTGCTACCGTGGTTGATTTCCAACTGCCATGACATTCCATGGGAGACGTGATAAATTGTAAAATGAAATCACAGTAACTTCATTGTGTTTTCAAATACGGAAATGAAATTGAAGCCATACAATGTACCTCAAACAGTATTCCGATTAAATATAACCATGCATTTTGTAAATGGACATATTTGAATAACTTCTACTTCATCGCCAAATTAAATTATTTAATTGAAAGTGAGGCCTTTCCTATACTGACATATCAAATTTCTATCAATTAACTCCAAGGAATACTCAACCTTGACATAGGGACTAAATTCACCTTGGCGCTCAATTCTTGTGAGGATTCTCTTTATTGGCGATCAGGAAGTTTATAACCTTCAACGTAATCCGAATTATTTGCTGTCAGATAGTTTGGAAGATATTTAATTGGAGTAGAAACTCAATAAGGTTGTTCAAAGGCTTCTTTTGACAACACAAATGAAAAAACATGAGAGCACACTGAATGTCTTGGGAATATGTTCAAACATGATTTTCTCATTGGAATGCGTGTAAGTAATATGGTGGGATTATTTATTACTCACAATAAACTCTCTTTGGTACTCAGTGTATTACTGATATTGTGAAAACCGATGAACTTACTCATGGATTTTAACCTTGTAGCTCCACTGCATGCAAAGTAATAACTTTATGAGTTATACATTGTTGAAATTGATAGCTTGAATGCTTTAATCTCCGGTTAACTAACTACTTTTGGATGTTACATCGATATCCTCCAAAATAATTCGTGATGGAATTCTTCTACAATAACTGGTGATGGAGTCATTGCTTCAGAGTTGTGCTCCTTGATCTAATTATATTTCTCGTTGACACAAAATGGTTCATGAAAACTTTTTATTCGAACAAACTTACTACAATTAATAATAAAATAACACTTTTAACTATTACAGTTGATTCCAAGTATTCCTTTGAAAATTATTGCAGATGGCAGCAATACATAAGTGCTGTGTCTTCTGGTTATCGAACAGGTCCGTGTACTGAAAGTAAGCAGGTTCTTGCAGGTTTGGACACATTTTAGGAACTCCGGTGTATGTTCTGAACACCCTCCTTGAGGCAGGCGGTTGAAGGTTTGCTTGTCTTGGCGAAGTCCATGATGAATTTCATGTAGTACCCTAGAAGACCAAGAAATTCTCAGATTTCTTTGACTGTTCGAGGTATAGGTTTGGTTTTATTTCATCAGGGGTGACGAAGTGTTCTGGAAAGCTGACTGCTTCTTTTATGAGTTCGCACATGTTTGCTTATATTTTAAAACCAGCCTCTCTTAGGCGTTGGAATACTTTAGTAAGGTTAACCATATGGGATGTAGAGGAGATGTTTATATGGTCCATATAGACTCAGCAGAAAATATCCTGTAGGCCCTTTAGTGCGTTGTCCATAACCAACTGAAATGTCGCTGGAGCGTTTTTAACCCAAAAGGTATCCTCAGGTACTCGTAGTGCCTGTTTACAACATTGAATACGATCTTAGGAATGTCTGTCTCCACCATTTCAATTCGGTGAAATCCGCTTGCCAAGTCCAGTGTGATGAAATATTCAATAAGTGCGCTGTCATCTTCAAATCATCAAAAAATAACCTGCTGAAATATGGAGTAATCGAACTGTAACAGAGCTCGAGACAATCTTCACGATGAGATATTGAATGTTTCAATTGTAATTGATGTGGTCAGTATATACCAATCGTTCAAGATACTCTTGCGCTTCGGTTTAGGTTTAGGAGGTGGACACTAGGAACAGGTCTATGTTGAGCACAAGCAGTGATATTCATCTGCTATTTCGGTTCCAAAGAAAAAATCTGGAAGGACCGTGGGACACCCGTAGGGCTTCGCGAGACCAAGAGACTAGTCTTGGTCTTGTATTGGTCTTGATACAAAACCAAGACCAAGATCAAGACTAAATAAATATTTTCAAGACCTAGACCAAGACTTGACTTTCGAGACCAAAACCAAGATCAAGACTCTTCCTCAGGAGTATTGGTATTGGTCTTGGTCTCGAAAGAAAAATAGTGAACTTAAATCTACTCAATATTAAGAAAATTTTGATGGAAAATGTTATGGCATTTTATTTTAATTATTTATTTTTCATATGGCAGGTTTTTAAATTTTGTTCATTCAAAATCTAAAATACATTTTTCAAAATCTGTATTGCAGTAATACAGTTTAAAACAAATAGGTGTATGTTGTAAGGTCACATGGATAATAAGTATTGCAATTTCCTCGGGATTCCAATTCCACCCTTCTGCCGCAACCGCATCTTACTGCTCATCACACAATGATCCATTGTAAAATGGTCAATAAAAACCTAATTAACATTCCAAACACTTAAAACATTTTTCTGGCCTGTCGGGCGTCGACCTGTTTGCTGTGTGGGTCTAATTTAATCTTTATTTGAGATTTCTAAAAAATTATATTATGATAGTGAAATGAGAAATTTATTTCGCTTACTTCACCTGTACAAATTGATAATTGTTAAATACTGAGAAATACGAAATACCCATTATTTGCATATAAACTGTTGGAAAACTGAATTTGCTACGCTTCTTTATAAAAAAAGGAGAAATAAAATTAACAATAATAGAAAGCACTAGAAAGCACTTGGCAACATAGCAGTCACCGACTAACTCAATTCAGGTGATTGTAAAAGCCAGTCCAAGCACAGACTGCTCCAGATCTCTGATGGAGATTTCTAAATGGAATCTAAAATATTGTCAATAAAAAGCACTGTTGGGATGTGGTATGATGACCACACTTTGTTCGGGTATACAAGTATTAGGGGTTGGGATTGAAAATGAAATCCAAACGCTTAGTTTACAAACCTCTAATAATCTGCAAATGTGGTGAACAGCACAATGAATCTACCTTATATTCCAAAGAGTGTGTACCCAGTACAGCGTAGTCCAGGTGCCTCCCAAGCTCCCGTTGTAATCACAAAGGGACTGACAATGGAAATTACTAATTAGTTGGGACTAAAAGTCCAGTCGATGGAAAAGCAGATATTGAAATAAAGTCAATGAAAATGAGGTAGGTAAACTACTAAATTTAATTACAGAAATATTTTCCACCAGGAAAGTGGAACAACAATTATCACTTATATTATGTAATCAAAGTAATATGTGGCGAAATGGTTACCAATTGAATCTACACACGGATGGTGGGTAGCAAGTCAAGTAAGAATAATAAAATAAACCAAAATACCTTCTTGAAGTAAACAATTCAAAGAAGAGGCAATCCTTTCACCAAAATTAATATACACACTGAAGGTGTACAGCAAATACCACTAATAATACTAAAAATATCAGTTGAAAATTTTCCTGAAGTTCACCCACAAAAGAATGAAACGTGGTGAATAATAACACACAATATAGAATTTAATATTACAAAGGACATTAGGCCAAGTAAGGTTTCGTAAATTTGGAATATTATAAACAAAAATATACAAATGTGCTCTCCGTGTGCTTTCCCAATGCGTTCCCCAGTAATGTTTTAAAACTGAACTTAGGCCAAGAGAAAGAGTGTAAATTTGGAACAGATGATATGAAAAGTTGAACCATCAAATAGTTATAGTAACACCAGTCTATGCTGAGTCACTCAGAGTGCCGATGGCCTTGGTACAACTGGAAGGTTCAGCACTTTCGTCCCATCCGAGGCTATAATGAAGTACTAATGCCTGGGCCTGCTTGTCCCTCCAAGAACATCGTCCTGGGTGAATGGAGACTAGACTGCTGACACTACAGATGCTACAGGGTCTAGCAAATAACTTGGTACAACTTGAAGATCCAACACTGAGGTAACTGTCTGTTGTTAATGGAGACTAGACTGCTGACACTACAAGGTCTGGCAAATATCCTGGTACAACTTGAAGATCGAACACTCAAGTCAGTTCTATTTGATCGTAGGTATAATTATTGGTGAAACGGACTACTACTGGTTATCAGGTGGAAATGGAGACACTTCAAAAGGCAGCAACAAAATCAAAGGTGTTCTGGGATCAGGGCTTCAAAATGACGGTGGGAGACATCAACTTAAAATCCCCATTACAGGTACTCTTCGTGATTTATCCAAATACGACTACTCGAGTCCACCACTATGACTATTCGAGTCCACAAAAATCAACGAAGATTATTCAACCAGGTAGAATCAATTAAATCCACTAATAAGTGATAAATTATCGAAAATTGAATACATGAGTATCGTCACATACCTGCCCTCAAGAACGCCACACACGGAAGAGACCGTCGAAGACGAAGCCGGAAACAACCAAAAAACCACAAAAACAAATCACCTTCCTTTCCACTAGAAGTCGTTAATTTTCCTTCCACTTAAAGACGATCTTTCAAATGTCAACCAGACAGAATATATTTACGAACGATTTTATTAAAATTGAAGCAATAATCAATGAAGATTAGTTATTGCTGGTGAGAATCAGAAGGTCGGTTATAAATCAAATCTATCATATGAACCTCAGAACAAGGACAGAGATCTTCAACATAAGGTGCTTTCATTTGCACGAAAGTGTGACACTTTTAGACAAAGTGCAGATTACACTACACAGCTCTACATACACTTAACAACCTCGTATAAAACGAAAGGACCTGAATTGAAATTAATTAAATGTCAGATCTCAGATAACCTCCAAAAATTCTGCACAACAATCAACAATAACAAAGAATAATGAAATGACTGAAAGAATTATGAATCGAAATATAGGTAAGCTAATATTGAAAGGTAAATAGAATGAAAAACATTCAGAACAAATACATGAACCAATATACCAATAACAAGAAGCATAATTCAAGGCAATGGTCGATATTTCATACTATACAAGGTAACAGATAGTCACACCTGCACATATATATTAAAATTTGATTTTGAACCGTAACAAATTGAATAATTAAAGTTTCAAGACAAATTTTGATCCAAGACCTGGACTATCAAGACCAAGTCATAAAACATCAAGACCAGTACCACGACCAAAACTACATTTATTTTTCTAGACCAAGACCAAGACACCAATACTGGTCTTGGTCTTGATCTTGGTCTCGCGAAGCTCTAAACACCCGGTTGAAACGACGTTTCTTTTGCTATATAAGGATTCACCACCACTTATACAAAATTTGTTGATGTTCTCTCCCCACCAAAAGAAGTTGAAAACCAAGAGGAATTACAAAAATGGAACGCCATACCATAGTTTGCGTTAAACCAAGTTTCCGACTAATCACACGGGTGCTCATTGATGGATCTTCGTAGAGAAGTTGCAGAACTGCTTCATCATCAACAACAGCATGATTCACTGTACGTTCGACGTGTGTTGGAAGACATGAGCCGGTATTACTAAAATCTTTGCACTACACCCAAAATTGTTCGTAAGTTTGGATGGCGTCTATGTGGAAATTTTCTGTCATTTTCTCGAACATAATCTCGGGCATTTTCATTTACGGCACCATATTAAGGTGGTCGGTGGATCAGCGGTCTAATGCACAGGCCGTTCGAAACTCCAGCATAGCGATAGTCGGTTCGAATCCGATGTAAGTACGAGAAGTTTTCTCAACTACTTTATATCGGATTCGATAGGCGGCCGCATGCCTTGTTGAAAAGCAAGTGTATTGTGAGTTGTCTAGATGCCAATCTCGTCTAGTGCTAGCTTGGAGTGCACACCGACCACCCGAGGTGGTACTGTAGGTTTTCCGGGTTTTCCTACAGCTGAAAAATGAATACATCACCTGAAACATCAGTAAGTCGCCCCGGAGCGCCACGGCAAATATTAATAATAGCCGTCCTCTACCCGCACAGGCTATGCCTTTGGGTACACTCAACGAGTGTTTATGAGCGAGTATTATTATTATTATTATTATTATTATTATTATTTTTATTTTTTTTTTTTTCCCGTTAGGAATTACCCAGTCAGGCCCTGTCTCCGGAGCTCCGACACTTCCGGAGGGCGCGCTGGCGTGTCATTAACCCCAGTAAACACTCCCCACGTCCATGGAGTGAGTGATTACTGGGTCCGAGAATCATGTGCCCTGAGTAGGCGGAGTGAACCAAGAATTATGGCCGTCTGCATTCGCCCGGCTAGGATTTCTGCCATGTCACGGCAAGCCGGTATGATTTTTAAGTTTGAGAGCAGTGTGTCCATCATTCCACCAAGGACCCCTATTATCAGAACCACCATCTTGACAGAATGGTTTGGGTAAAGCCTGCGGAGTTCAAAGAGAAGATCTCGATATTTAGTCCGTTTTTCCTCCTCTTTTCGGACGATGTTCGTTTCGCCAGGAGCTGAAAACTCAATGACGAAAATCGTCCTACTTTGATGGTCGAGGAGTACTACATCAGGCTTATTGGCTTGTATTTGCCTGAGGGTGGGGAATGAATAGTTCCAATAGATTCGGCACTTCTCATTCACCACCACGGACTCAATATCCCCCGGAGCATAAGGCAACACTGGTGTCTCGTCTACACCGTACGAGTGTCGTAGATGGTAGTACAACACTCGTAGGGCCGCGTTATGTCTGTGGATATAGGCTGAGACCGCATAAGCTGGACAAGCTGACAGCAAATGCATTATGGTCTCAGCTGCCCCACGACACGCTCTGCATCTAGTGTCAGGGACCTCTATACCCATCACGCGACTGCGGTAGACGAGAGTGTTGAAGACACCATCCTGGCAGGCCATTATGAATCCCTCGGTCTCCGACTTCAGCCCACTTGACCTGAGAAACGAGAAGGTCAGGTCTCTGGATAAGCCTAGGTCTTCAATGTTCTTGAAGAAGACCCCATGCATCGGCTTATCCTTATGTAGCTGCAGGAGCCTCTCACACTCCGCAGCTTTTACGTGGGCTTTTTGCTGAACGGGTTCCAACTCGGTGATAGAGTTTGGGATTGTCCGTTCAGTGTCGAATACGAGATCGAGTTCATCGGCTGCACGGGTTGCTGCCTTGAAAAGAAATGCTCCAATCCCTGCCTTTTCATGATCACATACCAAGCAGAGAAGGGGATCTGAACTCCTGATGACTTTACAGGCTCCATCCAGTACCATTCTGTTATGTAGACACTCCAAACTCAAAAGTCCACGGCCTCCCCGTTGTCTGGGGAAGTATAACCGTGGAACAGACGATTTAGGATGCAAGCTTCTATGAAGATGCATCATTTTGCGAGTTTTTACGTCGAGTTGTCGCAGCTCTTCCTGAGTCCATTTCATTACTCCAAAGGAGTAAAGTAGAATCGGAACGGCAAGCATATTAGTTGCAGCAACTTTGTTCTTCCCCGACAGTTCTGAAGACCAGATCTGTCGGAGTTTGTGCTGATACTTGCCGCGGAGAGAGCTTTTGACAGTAGCTACCTCTTGGGTGTGGCGTTGTTCCACCCCTAGGTAGGTATACGTCTCTCCGGCATCCAGATGGTGTAGGATGCTTCCTTCTACGAGCTGAACGTCCTCTCCGTATTCCTCGCATCGTCCTCTTTTGAGATGAACCGTGGCACATTTGTCTATCCCAAACTACATTCCGACAGCATGCGTGTACTCTTGCACCACCCTTAAGGACTGGTGAAGGTCCTTTTCTCCGGAGGCATAAAGTTTAAGGTCATCCATGTAAAACAGATGGGTGACCTTATGCCTCCGGTTGCTGGGGGTGCCGCAGTTGTATCCGCGGGTTTTCCGTAGTGCAACGGACAATGGCAGTAGTGAGATGCAGAAGAGAAGAGGGCTGAGGGAGTATTATTATTATTATTATTATTATTATTATTATATATTATGTGACAATCATATCACAATATTTCCTCGACGTAAACCCTGATATATTGTACAATAGAACAGTACCGATTAATGAACGTCAAACTACGCTCACTGTCAAATCATACTGACGACTGACGAGTGGAACGGGTGACAGATACGTGTACCATTGCCACATCCTTTCAAGTTTCTACAGTGGGGTATCGATTGTGGTTGATGTGAAAAAAATTGTTTCAATCATTTCGGATAGCTCCCAAATTTTACAGGTGCGTTCGCACATGTTAGACCGGTGCCCCATTAAATGTTGTGCAGGTGCTGGTAAATCAACCGTGTAGCAAGTAATAGACACAATGAAATGAACTTAGTAACGAATTTGAAAGTGATTGAATGAAACAAAAGTTATGGCAATGGAACGATTCGAGCAACATCTTTTACTTTCATAATACGTGAACGGTATTATAACACTGTATAACTGTAATAACCTTTGTACACCCCTCGTATCGGTTTCCGTACAGCGGTTGAGATATGAATTTAATTAGTGAAGATATAGTCTGGAATTACTCCAAGGACTGCGGTTGCTGGTGCCGACCCTGAATTCCTCAATTATTAATGAATGCAAAGTTGATGGAGAACTAAGAAATTTCCACTTTGGGAAAGTCACTCTGAGGTTCCGACCATTCGACCATTCGTTCGAAAATACTATTCAATTCAACTCCGAATAAGGGTGAATATCGCCTGCCAAGCGTTTGTTTACCCGCTACGTTCCCGATGTAGATGACCTATGAGTGTGTCAACGAAATAGGGAGACCCCGCAGTTATCTTCCAGCGACTCGTATTACAATCGAAAGATAAATGGTGGAGCTTTCAAGTAATTAAGCGGACGTTCATTTACTTAATTACTGAAATGCTCACTTATTTCAGACTTCTATGTAATAAAACCGCTCAATTTGTAAAGTTATCTGTTTGTATTTTTATCTTGATGGACTGATAGTGTTCATGATTTCGATTTCCAGCGGTCGTCGAATGGATGACTGCATAAAATATGAAAAAAAACTGCATCACTATTAATTCCGGGTCATTAGTTTTTGGAAATTCTTCCTAACCGTTTGCTAGCACGAGTGGCTGGCTTCTTCAGAGGTTCCTCCATCTCCGATACTGGTCCAGAACTACCACCTAGTTATTGATTGAAAGTTTATTTTTGTGGAGGTTATTCGTTTCTTGAGACATAACTTTTTGGGAATTTGAACCTCACTCTGAAAATTAAAATTATTAATTCAGAGTAATATGTACGAGTGAAGAAGGGCAATGCAATAATTTGCCCCGATAACTTACTGCATTGGAAGACTGCTGTCTTGGGAATTATTTACTTTTGTCAGTAACGTATCGTATTCTGAATTTGCTTACCTGAAAAAAATTATATTCTGCCTCCACAACCAAAACTCGCAGAAAAGTCAATTTTTATTTGGTTGGAAGAAATTGTATGTGTTTCTGCAAGGACGTTGATCATGATGACATTTGCTATCTTGATACATAGGGTGTCTAGCATCAATCAGTCACTATCCTATTATTAATTGATTCTTCCCTGAGAAGTGGTAACCACTTTCGGTCCATTTCGACTGAGTTAGTTGAAAAGCAGTTTTTTTATGAAAGAATGCAGACAGTTTCTTTCAATTTTCTGTTTTTCTGGTTTGGTTATCCCAAGAATCTTGAGTCATTCCATTTTATCTTATGATCACCATCAGATGTGAGAATATGTTTGGATAATTTGGAACCAGTTATTTTTTGATTTTTTATTTTATTTTTTGTGTTTTTCCTGGCGCATAGTCGATGGTCTTGATGTTTCACCTATGTAACTTTTACGAATAAGGTATATTGTAAACACGATTTTTTTAACTTTCTTCAGTGTTCTTTGGTTTCGTGTGAGTAAGTATTGATCTCAATGCATTGGTTGTTTTGAATTTTGTTCTTACATCATACCTATGGCCAATCCGTTTGATATTTTCGAACAATCTGGAGACATATAAGGTATCATGTTGGTTGTTGAATATGTATTGGGATGGAGAGTAATTCTGTTGAGAGATGTTCAAAAAAGTACCAATTGGAAAATGTCAAAACTGAATTAGAAAGAGACGTATCATTGAATACCACAACAAAAATGAATGTCATACTATCATAGAACTCCCAAAGCTCTGTATTGAAAAAAACATTCTAGTTTAAAAATGATTTCTATCAACAAGAATCCAGTATGGTAATGGGTTTCCATTATCGTCCGTTTTGAGTACTATATTCATGGAACATTTAGAGGAATGTTTTTTTGAAACATACTGGAATAGTTCCAGAGTATGGTGGAGATATGCTGATGGAGTGTTTGCCATTTGGGATGGGATCAGGTTCAAGTCACATTTTTTGATGATTGATACTAGACATCATATGTATCAAGATAGCAAATTTAGGTAGACGTCTTGGCAGATTTCTTTTGACTTTGTCGAAAACAGACCAAATTTCTTTCAACCAGATAAAAATAGGGTTTTCAGCGAGTTTTGAAGTATTATTAGGAAATAAGAATTTTTTTCAGATAGGCAAATTCAGAATACAATACGTTACTGACAAAAGTAAATAACTTTTTCCCAAGACAGCAGTCTTCTAACGCAGTAACTTATCGGGGAAAATTGATTCATTGCCTTTCTACACATGTACAGATTACTTTGAATTTATAATTTCAATTTTCAGACTGCGGAAGGTTGAAATTTAGAAAAAGTTATGTCAATAAACGCCTAGTTCATCTGACGATCTCTGGATTTTCATCTTTGTGAATATTGTCAAACTGAGGCCTGACCTCGTTGCTCTTTACCGACGATCTCACTAATCTGAGACTGTATTTATGTACGGCCAAAGGAGTGGGTCTGGACGTGGCTATGAGATCTGCTAACATTTTGTTAGCTGGCGGCACATCGATTTTTGAGTCTACATTTGATTTTGCTTCAGAGATTTCTCTTTTCTTTTGAACAAGTTTTGAGTAAGGGAAAGAAGTTTCATGTCTTCGAAAAGTATTTTTTGATCTCTCTTGCTGAGTGCATGTTCAGCTACTGCTAATTTGCCTAGTTGATGTAACCTACAGTTTATTTTCATGTTCTTCCGGGGGTACACCTTTCTACAAGTACATACAAGGTATGCGATACGAGACCTGATGAAGGATACCATCTATCTTTGGCTCATCTGAAACTGCATTGAATCTTCTTTGTTGGTTTAAAGACTGTTATGATTTTGTGTTTCTGCATGCTGCCGTATGCACCGAGAAAAATAATCCGTTGTTAATACCGATGACTATATTATACCAAGCGTTGTGGTCAAATAGGCACCAATCACTAACTTCATTGAAAACTCCATTGAATCTTCTTTGTTGGCTTAAAAACTGTTATAATTTTGTGTTTCTGTATGCTGCCGTGTGTGCTTCATCCATATTCATACTAGGAAAATTTTATATCTTGGTCTTCAAATCCGAAAATAGTTAATACTTTGAAAGAATGTGATTTTGATATCCGATTGTTTTTTTTTTTGTTTCAAAGATGTGAATGATATTTCTGATTTCCTTGTAACAATTTGTGGACAGCAACCTATCTTCCAAAAGAACATTCAGTATCCAAAATTGCCGTTGGTGGTCCCATGAAAATCTTGATTCTGAAATCGAATACCGGGATCAGGATCAGTAATCCTTTGAAACTATTCTTTGGTGTATTTCACAATCAAATAGTTGGACCATGTCTATTCTCTCTGAAGAAAATTAATTAGCTCGGGTTGTGGATAATATGCACCTTAATACAAAACAATAATAATGGTACCAGCTCGAAGGGCGCACCAATACACCCAAAAAAAAAGAATGTTGCGCGAATATGAAACCCCAATTCATAAGAGAAGTCGTTGAAAACGTATTCACAAAAACCGACGAAATACTGAAATGTAGGGCAATGAATTGTTCAAATCTATTTTGTGATATTTATTTTAATACGATTTCTTTTTTTGTCAGTCTTATTGCTTCTTGAAGTTTCCTGATATTAACAAGTTAATATGAAGAGTTTTCAATTTTTCAATCGTTATTCATTGAATAAAAAATCAAGATTTGTTATTTTTTTGAAGAACCCTCAAACTAATTAGATTTTGGATGTGAAATCTAATTTTAATTTTCTTAAAAAACTGCAAAACTTTTTAAACTTGGCAACACTTGTGCTCAAGTTTTAAGATTGTAATTTCGATATTTTTCCAGTTGAGGTCCCAAATAAGGAATTATACCATAAAAACTAAACAGAATAACATGTCGGTCACGAAGAAGTGGAGCTGAACGAATGATGTCAAAGTCAAAGCTCATGTGTGTATTGATAAAAAAAATAAATATGTTGTCGACTTCAGTGGTGTTAGTATTTTACTTTTTGCGTGTATGAAATTCAAAGCAACTTTTTTCAATTTCGGTAACATTCTGAAACTGGGTTTAAGTGTTTTAGCAACTTTTTCAGAAAGTGCAGTTTCTGAGCTGTCCAATGGTACTCGTACAGGTATGGTAGGCATAAATGGGAACTTAGACATTGAACATTGCCTTATTTGTCATTTACGGTTTTCCATGTAACGTTAATAGCTATTTTTATTACTAGGGAGAAAAGTGCCACTTTTCTCCCCGCAGAATGTTGTTCGCGTCGAGCAGTAAACATCCAAAGAAGGTAAAGGCACTTTACTCCCATGTAATTGATACATATGATTTTTCCTCCTATCCACTTAATAAACCTCTTTTGAAAATTTATTTTTATACCTGTTTTTAGATTTTTGCGGTACTAAGGTTGATGATGCTATGTTGGCTTGTTCCTCAATATCAGGTGGTGTATTTGGAAATACAAAATCACTTTAATCGCATTCCATTTTTCAAAAATTCAATTGAGTTTAATGAACGTAGCTACTTTGCACCTTAAAAGTCAATCGCCGCGTTTACTGTCAGTGAGCCACAGCCATACTACATTCCTGAAGTTGAAATTTTTATTTTCCTACAACCGCTTACCAAAGTAGTCTTTGACGCTTTAAGATCCCAACGCAAAGTTGACGTTTTCCGTGAAATGATATTTTGTGACAGCTTTGTCGCTTTAGAGCGAAAATATTGAAAAACGCTCGATCTTAACTGCTTTTGTTTAAAACGGACTTATACTTGCATGCCGGAAAGTAAAGAAAATGGCGTATTGACTAGTAAACTCAAGGTGCCGGGTTCGATCGCAGCAATCAGTATTTTTTCAAGAAATTTATTTTCCATATTTCTTTTGTTAGAGAAATAAATTATTGGATATTTGGATAGCTTATCTATTTGGGATTGATATTGTGTGCTAATTTTCTAAAAGGTAGTATTAACTGTATATGTTGATATGGTGTCAATCGATTTTTTGTCTAAGAGCAGCGTTTGCAGAAAAAAATAATGTGTATATTTCGAGCACAAAGTTTCATTGTCGCTCTCCAAACATTAATGTCTTTGTCGCTCTCCAAACATTCATCTCTTTGTCGAGCGACAATCAATCACTTTGCGCTCTAAATACACAAATAGCTTTTAAAGAACTAACGTTGAAGTAACATTCATGTTTGATTTTCACTTGAATACTGGTTATACAAGATGTGCAGAAATTATGGAAATCATTTGAATAAGTATAATAGATTCGCAAGTTTCATCGTTTACAACTTCTTACTTGGAATGAGGGGGAGGATTCCTAGGGAGGAGAAGTATGACATTTTTCCCTGATTTGAGGGGGTAAAGTGTGTAATTTCTATCGGGGTAGGAGGAAAACAAATTTTCCAATAGTCTTCATTTTGATGATTTTCTTAAAGATCATACCGAGAAATCGACAATCTTACTAATACAATTACTTACCTTTCCATATTCCCCCGTCCTCGCATTCCAAGTTCACTTCCAAGCGATTTAACTCAATCAAGTACGTTTACTCTCGGTATTTAATATATTTCCAGTCCGCATTTCTCAAATTTCATCCGGACGAAATCCATCCCGACGGTCTTATAGGAAAGTTCATTACTCAGAATAATATTACGGTTAGTTGTTCATCCAGTTGAAAACCGGACATACCCAACTTCGTAAGTTTATTTTGGCAACAATAGGATATGACAGGTTGATGGCCAGCGGACTTTAAGTGTCTCACTGAAGCTCTGGCCGCGTTGCACGGCCTTAAATTTCTTCGGTCCGAGTAGAATTTTATAGCAAATAGCAGGTTGGGCGTCCATAAAATTTTTTGTGTGTGTTGTTTTTTAGTTTCCAACGAAATGTTTTGAACTACAAAAGAAAAAATTATTATCGTCTTCCAGCGCAGCCATAGAGGGTGGGTGACGCATAGTAGTGGTATTTTGTACGTTACTCCAAATCAAAGGGGATATCATTGAAAAAATTATATTTTTGTGTCCAGGGTATTCCAAATTATGTCGGCACCATTGCCAACTCCGTTATTATTGATGCTACGAATTCGGTTAAACGGGCAAACTAGTAGCATTTTTAATGACTTTCTCAATGCCGAAAACGAAAAAAAATTGACAGTCGCGTTTTCAGAATATTTCATAAAATGATATTTCTTTCAATGGAATACCCTATATTTTTTCATGTATTTCGATTCTTAATAACATTCTCAATAACAAAGCTCATATCACCTTTCTTCCTCAAGTGGAAAATGAGCGACTTATCTGGAAATATTTATTATATTCACTATAGTACAAAAATCTCTTTGTTTTGGCGACGAATAAAACCTCATGATTGTCCAAATACCCAATTTTGGTACTTAAACGAATTACTAGTAGGAAAATAAGACAGTAAAAAGAAGAAATTGCGCTGGGATGTGACATCGTGAAACCCGTGATCATCATGTCGTACCACTCAATTGACACCACTGAGCTATTTGGTATTAATGTACAAAACAATAATATCCATCTTATGGCCATTCCGTTAGCCGCATTTATTTTGTGAATCAAAATATATCTGCTGTAATGATAACTTCGAAGCCGTTTTTGTACAGGACAGAAAATACTGGAGGGTCATATGAATGTGGTTGGAAAAAATGTGTTTAATTCGATAGAACATAATTATTATGAGCAATCAAGTTGCCTTGAAACTTTGTTGAAATACTATTTGTCAAATACTCTCAAGTATATCATGAAAATGTCATAAATTATTGTAACTGTCAACTACTGTTCGAATGTTTTTCGAAATTCCGTTATTCCATCAAGAAAAATGTGATATGTTAGAATTCTACTTGGTTTCCCAGAAAAATACCGTAAGAGCACTCCATAACTACAGCAATTCGTTCCCCGATCGTGAATTACCTTATCGGCGATTTTTGCTGTGCTTCATTGTATCCTACTTTGAGGTATATCCAAAAAATTCCATCAGATATTTATCTAGAGAAATAGCTGTTCCACTGTCTAGCTTTCAACGAATTCTGAAGAAACATAAGATTTCTCCTTATGAGTTAAAACCAGTGCAAACACTAGAACCTGGTGATCCTGAGAGACGATTAGGGTTTTGTCGGTGGTTTATGAATAAATGCAGACAAGATCCAAACTTCTATAGAAATATTATATGGAGCCATGAGGCTAATTTTTCAAATCGTGGGATGTGTAATAAAAAGAATTTTGATTATTGGAGTATATAGACATACCTAATCCATTTCTAGTCCATCTCCACAATCCGCAAAAGACGATTTAGTATTATTGTTTGGTGTGGTCCATTTAGAGGCAGTATTATCGGTCCACTTTTCTACTATGGCTCTTTGAACGGACCCCGTTACAATAATTTATTACCAAGAGTGTTGGAAGAGTTTTTCGATGATCTTGATCTGGAGGCTCGTCAGATGATCTATTTTCAGCAGGATGGAGCAACAGCACATAATGTCAGTGGCGTAAAATGAAAATTGCGAGGCTGTTTTGGAAACAGATAGATTGCTACAAATGGTCCTATTAAGTGGCCCCCTCATTCACCAGACATGACACCTCTAGATTTTTATTTTTAGGGATTTCTCAAAAATGAGGTGTACAAAATGAAACATAATAATGAAACTATAATTAATAGAGTTGATGGCCAAACTGTGTTGAATGCTACACGTAGGGTCAATAAAATGGCCCAAATATGTGTTCAACAAGAAGGCGGTATTTTTGAACATTTACTCGATATTTTATAGCGCTTTATCAAATCCGTTTGTTATAAATGTTTTCTATTGATAAAACTGTCTTATTTTCACCTTTACGAAAAAAAGTCTAATGAGATTTTTTGTTGAGGATGTTATTATGAATCGAAATGCATGAAAAAATATAGGGTGTTCCATTGAAAGAAATATCATTTTATGAAATATTCTAAAAATGCTACCAGTTTGCCCTCTTAACCGAATTCGTAGCTTCAATAATAACGTAGTTGGCAATGGTGCCGACTTAATTTGGAACACCCTGTATAATAAGTGCATTGAAAATTACAATTCTACACGTTTTGTCGATTCTGGTATAATTTATTTCGAAAAAGGGAAGGAGATTAAGGAAATTAACTATTTGTACAATTTTAGTTTTCATTCATTTTTCCAAAACAATACCACCCATTTCTTTTGAATGTTAACATAAGCATTATTGAAGTTGGTTAGAAACTTCAATACATACTGAAATACAAAACATGGAAAACTTACATATTTTTGTTTCATATTTATTTTTATGCAGATAATTTTCATGATATACCTACATTCCTATTGAACCTTTCAGTATCATTTCAATTCGCTATGGTATTGAATATCTTCAATAGGTCTGGACTTGATTTTGAAACTGAAAAGTAGACTGTGAAACAAATATTAATTCATTCAGATGTTCTCTAGATGACCTAGCAATTGGCGACAACTCAATGATCGAGAACAAGTCTATAACAAAATTTATAGGTATACATATAGACAATAAACTCAAATTTGACGGCCATATCAAATATCTAGCATCTTAAAAGCAAGAACTCTTCTGGATGTTATGCAGTGGAAGTAACTTCAATAAACTTTGGAATTGAAACTGATAAAACGGTGTATTACGCCCTTTTATTTTGCGTTATGGAATACCGTTTTGGGGAGTATGCCACTCATCAGCACTTCAGACTGTATTGGTACTACAGAAACGAGCGATCAGGTATATGTATAATGGCGAATTCCATTGGAGAAACTAGTGCTGCACTAGTTTTGCACCAGTGTTGCATCTACACTGTAGTGTTTGTCCCCAAAATGTGCACTAGTTCATTCTCAATGGAATACGAAATATGACTGATGAGACATGCCAAACGTTTGAGACATATCTCTCATAGATGATTTTATTTCTTGCGAACATATAATGATGAAAATGTGTTGTACGGTGGATTTGACGCCTGCTAGCTTATACGATACGAAGTTCAAATTTGAAAAAGCAACAAATTTATTTCGCAGGCAGTAAATTAATAGAAATGTGTTCTTCAGGTTGGAATCCCTCATCAATTTTTTTGCACTGACTTCACACGACCTCATAGAGCTCGTGCTAAAATTATTGCACTGAGTTCAAATCTAGGTGCACCACATTCCAATGGAATACAAAACTCTACAACAGTTTTACCAAAGGAATACAAAAAGTGTAGTCGGTGCGCACTAGTTTTACCAATTGAATTCGCTATAAGCTTAAACCTCGTGAATCATGCAGATGCATGCATATTTGCCTCATATGAGACTGCGTCCAATCGTTACAACACTCTTTCTAACGCGTTGAAATTGCCAATTCCCTTAACAAATATGGTCAGGGATTCTATTGATTATGATGGTGTCAAGATGTTCAATCAGTTGCCTTCAGATATAAGAGAAGCAAAATTGATTAACAAAAAGTTTAGGAACACAGTTGAAACATTTTTAGCTGATAGACCTTATTATAATTTGAAAAAGTATTATAATTATGAATTTATATGATAAAATGAACATATTTGTATCTATGTTATTCGAACACAAGGTGTAATTGTCTGTGGATTTTTTAAGATGTTTTAAATGATGTTTTTATGTTTGTTGATGTATAGTAGTAGTAGTAGTAGGGCCCTTTTTTCCATCCCTTGGTCACCTCATCCATGACATGCTTTGCAACATCTTCCTGGTTTCGCCTTCTCAGGATTTTTTTCACAATACTTACGTTAATATTAACTTTTTTCCCTTGTGTTGCATACGTTTTGCCGGGGAATGTAATTACCAATTTTTTTTCCGCTTATAATCAACGTGAAAGTGATGAAATTGTTAATAAATTCTATAAATACTTCTTCCTTTCGATATTTCTCAAGGAATTATCATAACAATACGATTTTTAATCACTTAAGGATATATATTAGTAAAAGTTGGTGGGGAGGCTGCTACTGCAGCCAGGCAAGTAGGCCCGCATGGGCCCCTTCTGCCATCCCCTGGTCTCCTCATCCATGGCATGCTCTGTCAAGTCTTCCTGGTTTCGCCATCTTTTGGTATTTCTTCGAAATATAGCACCTTAAAGAGTGTGTGGGTGCTTGTAAAAGGAGGATTCACCACGTGGAGGTGAGAGTAGCGTTGGGATGCCCAGACTCCAGGCACACCCTTGAACCCCCACTTTAGGATATTGTATATCACGAATGAGTTGTATTTCACAATTTATGTATTAATACGTTAATGAACTGCATATTCAACAAGATCTCATCTGGGTGCTAGTTCCAAAATTAACTTCAGGGATTCTTGCAAAAATGTGTAATGAAAGTACAAGTGGAAATAGAGAATAGAAAACCAAAACTCTTAATGATATGCGGCAGTCAGCATAAAAAGGAAATACAATGGTAGGAAATACGCTGATAATAATTTTTGTTTGCAGATGGCTCTTCTCACATGCTATGGTTTGACTTCAATATATGGATCAATATTCATCCTGTCTCTGTTCCATTCTGTAGTACTCACTTCCCATATCAAGGTAAGTGCTCATTGGCTGTTTGATGTTTCGTGACTGGACGTGTTTTTGAAATTTCATAGACGTTTTTCAAATATATCTCATTTTTTCAGTCAATAGAAATATCGTTGAAATTTTCATCTATTTAATATTCGTCCTGATTATTCTTTGGAATGATATCGTACTTTGACAATTTTTATATGCTATTTGGACATGAATGAATATATTTTCTACAGATTTGATCAACTATGTGAAAGTGATCGTTATAACATAATGTATTTTGGTCATTACTTTATTCAAAATAACCTAGCTATGGTTATTGGAATATTTGGGAAAAAGGGACGCGTTATACGGAAGTTCTTAGACAAACAATACGCAAAAGGGCTTCTATTGGATAGTTGACATAGGCGAGAAGGTAATTGCGCAGAAGAAACACGATTATTGCTTCCAATAGCTGAAAACCCTGTAGTTTTTATAGAAAACGAATCAAACCTTTTCCCGTCACCCCATTCAAACGTATAGGAATACTTATCGAAATGCGGATCTAGGATGGTGTACAGAGAAGATTCAAAGAGTAGATTAAGGAACTGCTACCAACTTTATGGTCTTCTTCAGCCAGTATCATTAGTGTCTCAATACTGAATATGAAGAGGAGATGTGGTGGAAATTACAAGAAGTGTTGGGTAAAACATTGTAAAATATAAAATTTTGTAAAATTTTGCTGAAAGAATACCTCAAACAATTACTTAGAAATCAAAGTGGAAAAGTGAGGCAAATATTTGACAGAAAACAACTACTTTCGCCTACGGACATTGAATTACATCTGTCATCCATTTGTGCAATGGTCCTCAAGGAGGACACTATTTTCAAATGCTGATTGTAATAAAGCCATTGAATATCATCCTTTATTTTGTTGGAAATGATCACCAGCATACATGCATGCTTCGAGGTTATTTCCTCTCATCAGAGCACTGACAAAAATTGAGTTAATAATCTTCACTTTTAGTTGAAAAACTGCAAGAAAATGAGAAGTTTTAAATTCAGACTAAGGTTCCTGCGTTGGGCTGCCTTAGCGGAACGACCTTTTTTGAATCAAAATTCGTATCTCAGAAATGGAGTAAGCGAATTCCAAATTCCAAAAAGTTTCAAATTATGAATTGAATTTTCTACAAAATTTTTCAATCAAAATAGTCATTTTCGACTGACAGAATTTAGAATTTGAGGGTTGTCAACTTTTTGGAGAAGTTGGTAAAAATTGTCTATCTTTGACAGGCGATTGCGGCTGAACGGTTGAACTGATTTCAATATTCCAAAAATCGTTCGACGAGGAATTCAATGTTCTTCAAAAGTTGAAGTGGCATTTTCTGTAAGATGTGAACTTTTTGAGTTATAAGCGAAAATCTAAAAAAAAATCGAAAAGGACCCCGTACATTTCTTATTGGGAATGGCTTTCCGTAAATTCTGCTGAATTTTTTGTTTGTTGTAGTTCTTGATGAGCTGATCAAAAGTGTTCACAGCCACAAAGCTCAAAAATGGACAGATTTCGAGATATGGAGCTTTAAAAATGGATTTTTTTCCATTTTTTGGGGTATGTGCTCATCCATTGGAGAGCTCTCATTTCTTGTTGGGATGGAATTCGACTATTCCGCGCCTAGAACCCGACTGAAAAATGGTCAACATCCGTTTTCAAAAAAATTTCATATACTGCTCTACACTGTCTATGGAACGAGGTACAAATTCCAAGATCTTTCTTTCATTTTTCCATGCTACAAGATAACGTTAGAATAATTTATAAGTGGAAAATAAAAGGCAAACATCTGTCAGAAAATAACTACTTCCCTGGCTAATATCACCACGGACATTGAACTACAACTGACAGATATTTGTGCAACGTTCTTCAAAGAAGACCCAATTGCAAGTGCTTGTCTCGTAATTAAACAGAAAATTATCCTTCATTTGGCAGGGAATGACCACCTGCAGACATGCATGTTTCGAGGTTTATTGCCTCTCATCAGTGATATGGTAGGTCGGACAACATTATAATTGTCCTGTCCCTGCCAAATGAATAATAATCAACTGTTTAACTAATATTTTCCCACGGGTAACACCATGATCTACAACCAAGTTGATCGAAGCGCCATCCGCACGGAACAGGACAAAACACTCCCAAGTAGGACAGGACAATTATAATGTTGTCCGACCTACCCTGTCACTGATGAGAGGCAATAAACCTCGAAACATGCATGTCTGCAGGTGGTCATTCCCAGCCAAATGAAGGATAATTTTCTGTTTAACTACGAGACCAGCACTTGCAACTGGGTCTTCTTTGAAGAACGGTGCACAAATATCTGTCAGTTGTAGTTCAATGTCCGTCGTGGTATTAGCCAGGGAAGTAGTCGTTTTCTGACAGATGTTTGCCTTTTATTTTCCACTTGGTGGATAGGCTTAGAGAGAAGTGTACCCCTGTATTCTCTCAACTATCAATATGCAATATCCCTCAGTCAATGAAGCGCTTCCTAGTATCTCCTCTTGGGAATAATAACAGGGACCCAAGTACTATGTACAAGGGTTATCTGATTCTCGGCGTTTTCCCAGCATTATTACAATTATGTTATTTAAATATAAATATTTATAGATTCATACTTATAATAGTTAAATGTTGTTATTAATGCTTTATGGGAAATAGAGACCTATATCGATCTATCTATCTATCTAGGCGATCAAATAATTGTAATAAATTTTGAATACTGGTGCCCAATATATGTTCAAATTGATACATTATTTAATTTGCGTAAAATGAGACCTTTACCATAAAAATTCAATCCTACTTTATAAAATCATTTCTTCCCATCGGCAATGAAGAAATGTGTCGAAGCCATTTCGATGTATATCGAGTGAACATTTTGATGCTGATGCAAGTATTGTGGGGAAAGCATTTTCGCGACATATCAGAAAGAACACAATACACTTGGGATCTACAGGATTTGCTTACTCCTTACATTATCCATTTTATCAAGATTCGAGAGGGAACTTTATTATGGAAATTTCAACAATATCCTGTTCTGAGAGTATGGTTGGAAAGTATGCGTTGTTTGAAAATTCAGCTTTCCATGATTCTCTCATATGCGCATTTCGTTGAATATATTCACTTCGTCGAATCAGCTACTCGAACAGAAATGCACAATTTTTCGTCATCAGCGGAATGAATCAAGCTCATTAGAATTGGGTTTATAAGTGGGCGAGGAACAATGACAGGAGTAATGTATATTTTTCAGTTAAAATAACACCCCGAATGAAAACAAAAAAAGCAAACCACCATTTACAACATTGACCTTGAACGAAAATATATTTAGTTTCCTGACGTACCACTCAACAAAAAAAAAAGCAGTTTCCATTTAAAAATTCTTTCACTAATAATTCAATGAACGAATGCTTGACAGACTTCTTTGCGCACTTTTTTTCACTTGGAGTCTGCGAGCAGGGCTAACTATAGTTCATATCGAAAACTGTGACTGTTTTAAATTTCTATAAAATTGAAGTTGACAAAATTTTAATAAGGAAGTTCATATTAATTTCTTCCATGTCCCAACACATTTCCAGTTTTAAGCTATTGATCGTAAAGATAATATCATTGTCAGGAATAATGTTACGAAATTTATGAAAAACACTTATTGAAAACACAATTGATATAATCTCTTTTTTGTGATTTGTTCATAAGAAATTTCCTAAAACGACTCATGTTGGGTCAACAATACTCAGCAATCATTGCTGACAAGAAGGAAATTAAAGTAACAGTCGCTTGCTAGATTTGAGGAACAGGCGTTATTATCGTAATTGAAAAAGAAGCACTTTTTTTATCAACAGTAAAAACACAAGAGCTTTTTCTTATCGAAAAAATTTCTTTTTGTAACGAAATATTTTGCCAATCAGTAATTTTACGATAAAAACTGACGACAAAATCGCGAGACCGATAGTCGAGCGATTTTGTCAGATGTCAGTTTTTCCCCAAACGACTCATGTTGTAATGTTTCAGTATCAACTATCAACAATACTTAAATAACTGACAGGGTAGACATTGAAGTGACGTAAGCATACTAGATGTAGACGCTAAAGAGGAACAGGCGTTTCATCGGTGATAAAAAACGATGCACCTTTTTTATCGCTGTCAAAATGACAAAACAGTCATCTTTAAATGACATATTTTATACAGGAGTTAATTTATCGTTGTCAAAGTGACTTAACGTCATTATTAAATGGGGTTTTTTCTACAGTAGTTTATTTATCACTTCAATACTCAATTTTATTATTTGTCCTTTTATATCATACAAATGGTTCAATTTTGAATCACCAGCACAGGTCGCCAGCCCAAAAATCAATTTTTTTCATTAAAAATGTTTTGTTTTTTACTAACTACTTCAGTTTTGTTATTTTTGTAAATTATAAATCATTTCGAATTATTGTTATTTTGTATTTTTTGTAGAATTCATCTCTTTTTCGAACTATACCATCCATCGTAGAGTCCCACGGAGAGTAGCTCATATCCACACGCGTGCGTAAAGTTCTTTCCGTTCGTGTGCGGAAAGTAAATCGCACGCGTGTGGATAAGCTGTGAAATGCAGAATTTCTGTTAAGATTCACTGCTTCAATGTATCAAATTCATAATTTCTGAGCACATAAAAACAATTTATTAGAAAAGTATAGTTTTTTTAATATTCAGAATTAAATAAAAAAGTCGTCACCGGTGGGATTCGATCCTGCGTTTAACCGATTGCATTACCAATTGAGCTGATTTGTCATATCTAATAACATGATGGAAAATTTAATATTTGTTATAATTATCAATTATGAAGTGCGTTTTAATTTGATTTTGTACTGTGTTATGTCAAAGGAAATATTTTGCATTTCAAAATTATTATTCAAAATAAACGAATTTTGTTGAAATGGTTCTCAGTCAGCCTTTGTCTTTAATATTCTTTACCAATGTTAATACTTCTTTATTAGGTAGTTGGTGAAATTATCACATGTCGAAGGAAAGAAACTTACTTGTTCGACAATGTTTCCCTATTTCACTGCAATAGGCGAGTTCTACGAACGATTTTGAAGATAACCTTGTTGCCCTCTACACCTTCCTCAACCAATATTGCTCTAAATATAACTATGTACCAGGTACGACACTTTATGTTTCCAAAAACATGGAGTGAAAATGGCCTTTAGTAAAAATAAAGATTTTCGACGGCTTAGTACCAGAAAAGTGTAGGGGATAGAAAAAAATTTATATGAACTTTCTTATGCAAAACTTTGTGAACTTCAATTTTATCAATGAAGACGTATTCATTAGGGCCAATCATTATCAAAAAATAAGCGTGATTTCAAAATTGAGGGCATATTCAGTTTTGTCCTGTTATTATCTCTCATCGAAATGTCCAGGATTTTTGGTATAATATATATTTACTTTCAATCATCTTGGAAAACAACACTACAATAAAAAATTGCGCTCGAGAGTTTGTCTAGAAAGCGTTCCTTCAGTCAACACTATACTCTGTTTTTCCTGTTTATATTTTGGAACATCGAATAATCATAAATTGAATAAAATATTATCCTCACGAACTAGAGGAGAGATATTACTTTATAGTGAATATCATGAGGGTTTAATGATATGGCTTTAGATACAATGAAAAAGAGATGAAAAAGAGAACAATTATTCAAAATGATTGGTTGATTCACAAACATAACAAAAATATAATAGATATTATAATCGTAACCAGATATCCTGATATTTTGAAGAAATACTACTACCAACTACGACACTCGTATGGTGTAGACGAGACCCCTGTGTTGCCTTATGCTCAGGGGAATATTGAGTACGTTGTGGAGAATGAGAAGTGCCGAATCTATTGGAACTACTCATTCCCCACCCTCAGGCAAATACAAGCCAATAAGCCTGATGTAGTCCTTCTCGACCACCAAAGTAGGACGATTTTCGTCATAGAGTTTTCAGCTCCTGGCGGAACGAATATCGTCCGAAAAGAGGAGGAAAAACGGACTAACTATCGAGATCTACTCTTTGAACTCCGCAGGCTTTATCCAAACCATTCTGTCAAGATGGTGGATATGATAATAGGGGTCCTTGGTGGAATGATGGACACGCTGCTCTCGAATCTAAAAATCATACCGGCATGCCGTGATTCGGCAGGAAACCTAGCCGGAAGAATGCAGAAGGCCGTTATTCTTGGTTCACTCCGTTTACTCAGGGCATATGATTCTCGGACCCAGTAATCACTCACCCCACGGACGTGGGGAGTGTTTGCTGGGGTTAATGACACACCAGCGCGCCCTCCGGAAGTATCGGAGCTCCGGAGACAGGGCCTGTCTGGGAAATTCCTAATGAAAAAAAAAAACAGAAAGTAAGGATGAGCCAATGCATGGGGTCTTCTTCAAGAACATTGAATACCTTAGCTTATCCAGAGAACTGATATTTTCTTTTCTCAGGTCAAGTGGGCTAACGTCGGAAACCGAGGGATTCATAATGACCTGCCAAGATGGTGTCTTCAATACCCTCGTATACCGTAGTCGCTTGATGGGTATCGAGGTACCTGACACTTGATGCAGAGCATGTCGTGGGGCAGCTGAGACCATTTTGTATTTGCTGTCAGGCTATCCAGCTTATGCGGTCTCAGCCTATATCCACAGGCATAACGCGGCGCTACGAGTGTACGGTATTGACGAGACACCGGTGTGTCCTTATGCTCCGAGGGACATTGAGTCCGTTATGGAAAATAAGAAGTGCCGAATCTATTGGAACTATTCATTCAATAGGCCTGATGTTGTCCTCCTCGACCATCAAAGTAGGACGATTCGGCTCCTGGCGAAATGAACATCCTCCAAAAACAGGAGGAAAAATGGACAAAATATCGAAACTTATTCTTTGCACTCCGCAGGCTTTACTCTAACCATTCTGTGAAAATTGTGGTTCTGACCATAGGGGTAATTGGTGGAATGATATATACGCTGCTCTCGAATCTGAAAATCATACCGGCTTGCAGTGATGCGGCAAAAAAATTAACCGGAAGAATGCAAAAGGCCGTAATTCGTGATCACTCACCCCACGGATGTGGGGAGTGTTTACTACGGTTAATGACACAACAGCGCGCCCTCCGAATCTATCGGGGCTCCGGAGACAGGGCCTGACTGAAATATTCTTGGCAGGAAATTTTACGAACTCATATCGAAACAACAAAATTGTATTTCATTCAGTCGAAATCTTCTGCGTTATCATGAGTTAAATTTGACAGACCAAGACCCACTCTGTCAAGTAGATTTTCAACCACTGATATTAAATAGTAACTATAGTGATGTATTTAAAAATGAACTAACCATGATCATGTTTTTGAAAATTTGCTTAAAATAAATATTTTGAATCCGCATGCTGAATGCAATTTTAGTTATGATACTATAAAAAATATTGATAAATGTCTCTAATGATATTTCAGTGATAGTAGATGTTGCATTATTTGAGATTTAGTGTCCAGTGTCCAATCTTTCATGGGAAGGAAAGAAAATAAGCTGCAGATATAAAATTCCTTTCAACAGCTTGAGTAAAACACCAAAATATGAGAGCATACAGTCAAACAACTCCATTTTGTGCTTTTGTTTTGAGAATCTTCGGCAATTTCACTGCTCTTTCAAAAAACACTACAAATCCCTGGCGACATGAATGCAGTTAGTAATTCATAAACAAGATTTCCATGTAATTCCAGCGGATATTGTGGGGAATAAAATTTCAAATATACATATATTTAAATAAATCCTTGAACGCCTCTCCGCCTACATAATATACACTAGTGAATCCAATTTGGAATTCAAAACGTGCTACCAAATACATCCACAGTGTTTCATGAATATCTGCACAATTTACCCCTTACACGAAGCCTGATATGAAACAATCCAGAAAAACATCTGGAGCAGAAAACTTTTACATTTAGCAACGGTAAAAGAGGTTTTCATTTCATTACTGCTTGGGGACTTTACCCAATCTGCAAAGGGTAAAACGGCGAGTTATTTCACAACGTGATTAAATTGAGCGATTAATGTCAATATGACTGGTACGTTCCATTCATTCTTGTTATTTGACGTGAGAAACTGAAATTCCATTTCATACTTATTAGTTCAGTTAGTATGTAAAAGAGTGTTGTTATTTGACGTGAGAAACTGAAATTCCATTTCATACTTATTAGTTCAGTTAGTATGTAAAAGCAAAAAATATATAAATTTTCTTCTTTTCTCTTATCGGAACGTATGGAAGATTCAGTTTGCTCTTTCATTCTAAGCCCTGGATGATAATTCACTACAGTCAACCTGATGATTAGAAGTAAGCCATAGTTTAATTTCTTTCCAAAATAATGTTATAGCCCCAAGAAACTATATGACGTTTTGAAGTTCCTATGTCAACTATATCAAAATTACTCAGAATAAACAATAATATATTCAAAGCATTTGATGAAAACAACGTGACTCGACTTGATTATAGAATAAAGTCCAGCACCTTGGTTATGAACTGAGCTTCTCTGTATTCTAAAAGGCTCCTACAACTATTATCAAAAGTTAATGGTCTAGACGTTCTTAAAGCGTTTATATAAATCAACAAGAATCCAGTGCACTTCATAAAATGTTGAGTCTACCACAAGGATCTCTATTAGGACCTTTGCTATTCATTTTTTATATATATATATATTAATAATAATAATAAAGGTCTTTATTATTCATAAAAATACAATTGTTTTTATGCTAAGTTGAAGCGTAGGGCAATACATTCTGAATTCCAGAATGCCTGTTCTACCACATAATCCCCAAAAAACGATAGATGTACACAGGTAAGATAAATATTACAAAAAAAAGAAAAGATAAATAAATGAGTAACGTAATGTCTTGTCTGAAGATAATAGTGTGTAATACTACTGACGATCAAGTAACCATTTCAATATTTTTCATTTGAAGCTATTACTTTTCAGACATTTAAGGTTTGCTGGAAGTTCATTATATATTTTAGTGATGCTGTATGAAAATGAGAGCTGAAATTGAGCAGTGTTATATGTTATATGTTACCTGTCTTTTTTATTCAGAAATTCCACTACTGACTGTGGCTCTTTTACAGAAACAGATTCATTATGGTTTCATAGCACTTCATGGTCCATGCCATGGCTCTATATTACACTAGCAATAGGGTTTTATTAGGGTTTCGAGTTGTACTTTCGATAACCGCTATGAAATCAAAGCATATCACTTTCTATACTCAAGTGTCAGTTGCTTCTCTACACTGTAATGATAAATCCAGATAGTTGCAGAAGTCTTATGAGATCATAAAATACCTACAAATGATGTTTCCTATAGCCATCATGAAACTGATAAGATAAATGTCGAAAATAAACCATAATACTTGTTTATCCTCATGGTAGGATGAACTGGAGAAAAGTAATAGTAACTTAACGTTTCATTAGAGCTTAGATATTGATTACTAATGACGGAATAAATACGTGTACTTATCCGAATATATTTTTTTAATTTATTTGTTCATTTTGTTAACATCAAATTGTTCTCTTGGAACGCGCCCCATGTTTTTCAGTATCCGATGTCCTTTTATCAAATTTCATTTGTATTGGGTAAATTACTTTACATGAATGAGCATATGCAACACTTCGTGTATATCTATCAACCTAAATGCTGTCACAATGGCCCAGTAGGCCTAAGAGCGGCTTTACATTATGAAGTTTTCATGCAATTTTTGTGCAATGCAAGACTAAATTTTACATTGCGCTTGCGCCCATGCAAGTTTCGTGCAAGCCCAAAAAATTTCGACTGGTTGAAATTTTCACGCAATTCGTGAGCAATTCTAGTGAGTTTTCTGTTGAGAAATTCAATGCCAATAGCACACTAAAGTACCTGTAGATATTGTTTTTCGAATGTCTCCTAACCTTTAACTCCAACTTAAAAAAGAAATAGAAAATTTGTCACAAACGTTAGTGATAGGTGGAATGTCATTTTTCGAATTTCAGTAAAGTACAAACCAACAAAATATCAAAATATTTTATTGACGTTACATTTTCTCGAAATATATTATGTTGGTATAAACTGCTGGCAACACAACAATAATTGCATAAATAGAAGATACAATTTCTAAATTGCCTTGCAATACCTGTCTTGCATTGCAAATGCTTTGCATAAATGTAAAGTGTCACCGGAGGCAATACCCTGACCGAACCTACACAGAGATGGAAGTTTTAGTGAGTATGCCTAATAAGGAGAGTCTTACAGTATTTATTGAGCTTGGAGACTCAATATTTCTCTATAAAAGATTTCCTCCACCTCAGTAAAAAAAAGTGCTGTCGTCACAATTGGGCGGAGCTTTGAAAACCTATCCAAACAAATGGGTAATGTGTGTTGAGAGCCCATAAGGAATTATTGATTTGATTATTTTGCTCATTTCCGTCAAGAATAAAAATACTCGTTAATATTTATTTTAGTGGAAACCTCTTGTCGAAAATAGCAATTCCATCTATACTAGACATCTCTTCTGCGCATAAATTGAAAATGAACGCAAAAAAATCGGTAGTATTGCTTTTTGGATCTAAAAAATTTAGGAAAACTGCACTAGAAACTTTCGAAGTAAAAATCGGAAATGACAAATTGCCATTATTGGAGGAAAATAAGAATCTCGGAGTTTTCGTTGATTCAGAATTAAGATTCAGTAGACATGTAAGCTATCTGTGTCAAAGCTCATATAACACTTTGAGGCAATTATACCCAAATCGCGATATTCTTCCTACAGAATTGAAAATGAAATTGTGCGAATCGCTGATTTTTTCAAAAATTTCATACTGTGATAGTATTTACGGACCTGCTCTCTTGCAGTCTGACGCTCTTCGCCTACAACGTATACAAAACTCATGCCTGAGACTTTGTTATGGCATTCGCAAATACGATCATATCTCAATTCAAATGAAAAAGTCAGGTTGGCTTAAGCTTGAGACCCTTAGAAAGCTGCACCTCTTAACACTCACACATAAAATCTTAATTTCCAAAAAACCAGATTACCTTTTCAACAAACTTTCTACTTTCTCTCTGAATAGGTTTGAGACTCGTAATAAAAATCTACTTGTTATTCCCAAACACCGCTCTGCCCTTTTCACCCGTAGTTTTTCATATAATGCTCCAAAGTTATATAATCAACTGCCCAGTGACTTTAGATCTTACACTCTCTCGAACTTTAAAAAAAGATTGAAGGTCCAATTAAGTATGAAATAATAAGCATAAAAATAAACTATGACCTCAGCTATTTACATGGTATAAACGAATTTCGAACCAAGCTCATTTGTGTACCTTCATATTAACTTTTGGAATGAATAACATTTATGTTAAGGTTGAGTTGAAAAACAGCACCTGCTGATACTCCGCCTGTTCATCATCTTTTCTTTTTTTCACGTATTTTTTATATTGGATTTGATGATGAATAAATTATTATGTTTGCTGTCATTGTTGTGAGAAATAAATCTATCTATCTAATATGTAAAAATAATTATTTCAATACAGCCAAAATCGCAAGACATTATAATCATAAGCCATTAGGTAGATATTTCTGGATAAAAAACTAGAATATACATAAGGTAAGCTCGGGTAAGTGTGACCGTGATTTTCATCAGTTCGCATTGAATTTAGTCCTTCTGATACGCCACAGAAAACTGTTGAAAAACGTATTCTATAAATTTTATTTATATATTCAGATATACATCTCCATAGGTCACACTTCCCCGGAAATTTGGAGCAAGTGTGATGCTGGCCAAATTTAAAGATATTAATGCACGTAAATCTCTCTTTGGGGCAGGTGTGAGTAAAGGAACTTTCACCACAATTTATTTGTTTCGAGATATCTTTATTCAAAACATGGTTAGGAACTTTTTAATATTGAATTTGAAATGCCCCATTGGAAAAAAACAAAAAATAATCGAATGAGAATTTCATTGATCCCCATCTTCTGACGAGTGGTGAAGCACAGTTGTTATTTCATCCTCAGAAAGTGTATCAATGTCTTTCACATCTGGCCAGGTATATTGTTTGGCTCTCTGAGATTTCCGTATATAATTTCGTACTGTATCTGAAAAAATATTACTGTTTAGATTGGCCAAATAAACCAGGTTCCCAGTTACCCCGACAGATAGGTCACACTATCCCCAATAAAATTTAATTTCGGGGTAAGTGTGACATACAATGGAAAAATGTAAAAAAACAACTTCATGAAAAAACGACAATCTATAGTCAGATTCATTGTTTAGGTAGAAGAAAAGTGTATAAAATGGATTCTTACCTTAGATTTTAACAATACACTCGAAGCTTGAAATAAACTCGTTATACTCGTTCGGGTTGATGAATTGTAGGTTAGAAAATTGGGGAAAATATTTGGATTTCACAAGATCTCTTTGGTATTTTATAAGACGGTTATGGATTCATTATGAGTGTAGGCTTTTCGTCAATAGATGGCATTGGGCTGTCGCCCGGTTTAGCGAAGATAGCGAGCAAACTCACACTTGCCCCAAATTCACACTTACCCGAGCTTACTATACCAAAATATAAGTTTAACTACGTCGTAAACTCTTTCAAATATAATAACTGACTAGTACATTTGAAGTATAGGAAAGGGTTTTTAAAGGGACCTTCTAGGTAACCTAGACAAACAAATGAATAATTGTTAAAATTGTCAATACTTTACTAATATATTTGAAGTATAGGGAGGGTTTTTTATAGGGACCTCATAGGTTACCACCATTATAAATTGGAGACCTACATGAATCCAGTTTTGAAATCAATTACATAATAGATTACGATAGCCAATTTTTACATTCTTCCTTTCTCCATGCTTGGTTTTCGAGATTCGCAGATGCTTTATGTATATCAAGAACTTTCCTCATCTCCTGGTTCTGATGGAGAAACAATCATTTTGAAATATTTTACTAGAGATATGTTCTGTATGTTCCCAGTTTCTCAAGATAAACTTCAACTCTCGCATCGACCACAAACTAACTGTTTACTCAAAACCTCTCTGGATGAACGCATTTTGACGGTTTTGTTGATTTTTTTACGACGCTCGATTCACTTGAAGGGTATTTGGACCCCCATATAAGCACTGAACCTGCGGTAATTAATGTGGAAACTTTGCGAAACTGAAACCCTCAAGTCAAAGTTGCCTTTTAATTTACTTTAATTGGGCTGGCTTGCCGAAATGGCTATGTATATCCTTTCCTAATTGCATATAACATCACGAATTTCCAATTAGGTCTCTAACCAACTATTTCAAGGATAATGGTTCTTTGAGGGGTCTACATGATCAAGTTTATGCAAGTTTCGTGGTTATGTCAATGAATGACGTGAATGAGACTAATCAAGAGCGCACAAGCATCCTATTGAAGACTACGTTGGATAGAGACGAATTCACATTATGTAGACTATTTATTATCAATCTATTCGCTAGACAAGATTTTGGTTTAATTTGGGGTACCTACTCATTTTCCTTGCTAACACAAATACATGGGTGTATAAGGATCACAAAAGTCCAAGTATCTGACCGATTTTTTTCTTTCTTTTTAGCTTGTAATGTGGCTTATGTATGATATTTCTGACAGATTATCGATGTTGGCTGCTGTGAATCGATAAATCATGGATTTCATTATAAAATTATTTTCACGGTTTCGAATCTTCGAATGACAGGAGATTTTTGATCACGGTGTTTTCCTTCCAATAAAATAGATAATCTCACGTCGGAGTTATAGTACTTCTAATCAAATTTCGTAATAATTAGTGTTGAAACTTTCGAAGAAATACATTTATGAAGATATTAGAGCAGCTCAATTTGACCAATTTTACTATAATAATAGTGCAATCAAGTGCTGAATAATACAGGTGGACAAAATTCAAAAAGACAGCTTTTAATTTTTTGGGGTTCTGATTCCGAATTTGCAAATGAATGTTTGGATTGTTCTGAAATATTTGCATTTCACCCTTAACTTCTCATATACTTCCTGTAACAACCACCAAATTATCAAAAATAGGTGTGTCACTTTTCCCCTGCTACACAATGGTGTTTTCAGATTTGCTATTTGACGTATCGTCTTCCGGCCACCATCATCAACTTTACTTTTTCTTATGGGAGCTACACTGGATTCTTTCTGTTTTCAATAGAACTAGATATAACCTTTTCAATGATGTATCATAGGTTATAATTTTTATCGAAAATTAGGAGATTTTGAAAATAATTAATTCTTATCATACCTTTGATGTTTCTGAATGTGACTTTCAATTTCTAACACTCAATGCCATTTTATTATTGCACAAGTCATTGAATTCTTGTCGAAAAATTGCTTTTACGAATGAAGAAAAAAGAGAGATACCAATTTTTTCATTTACCATAGAAACAGTGGTAAGACATCGGAAATGTATTCTAACTTGTATCCCGAATGACGACTACCACATCGAACTATGTTCAAGTAATTGGATCAAGATCTCAACAAGTTTGGTTCATTTGAAAAGCCGAGGAAAAAATGAAGAGACAGAATAGACCAGGAAACTAAAGAAAATTTGATAAATGAGTTATGTAAGAGGTATATTAGAATTGTGTCCTTTTCAATAAAAATTAATAATTTGCAGATAAACATGAACCCGGGGAAATATACATGTCAAATTTCCTCCGATATGAATAGTTGTCATAGAAGTGCTTGGAGACAACTGAAAAAAGCGAAGCGGTTTCAAATGTTGCAAAATACACATATATCAAAGTTTGCATCCAGGTGATCCCGAAGGGCGATTATAATTTTGTAATTGGCTAATGAGGAGACCTGATCTTCCTGTTTTCCTGGGGAAATGTAATTTGGACAAATGACAATACTTTTATGAATTGTGGGATATTCAATCGAAATAACGAACAACTCAAGTGCGATTCAATATCAACGTGTGGGCAGGAATTTACAAAGATAGAATTTTGAGTCCTTATTCATTTGACCGAATTCTGAATGGAGAAACTTATCACCAGGATTTGATGTCGATTTTCGAAGGCTATTTGGATGATTTACCTTTGGCTAACCATAACAACATCTGGTTTCAACATGGAGGTGCTCCACCGTACAATACCATACGAGTATCTAATTACGTGACTGAAAGGTTTGGTGACAAATGGAAACGGAATAATGGGCCAGTGAGGTGGCCAGCAAGATCTCCAGACGTACATGTTTTGTTTACATTCTTATGAGGTACACTGATAAATTGAGTTTATGGTCAGACGGAGTATCAAACTATTGAGGACCTCCAACACAGTATTGTTAGAATGTTCGGAAAATTGAGGAGGAGGGAAATTAATCGTGCAGTGAATAATATTCAAGGACAGAATTTTGAGCACATGCTGTGGTTTACGTTTGTCTTGAGTTTGAAACATTTTGGATGTCCTAACACTGTTTCTATTGTATTTGTAATACATTCGTATCATATTTCTCTTTTCTTCATTGGTGAAAGCCAACATTTGCCGAAAATTCAACCAATGATTTGTATAATAACAAAATGTCATTGTGTAAAAAATTGAAAGTCAAATTTAGTAATATCAAAGTCAAAGCCCATTATGATAAGATTGAAAAGGTAATATCTGGTTCTATTCAAAACAGAAATAATCCAATGTAGCGCCGATAAAAAAAAATTAAGTTGATGATGGTGGCCAGAAGATGAAACGTTGGATAGCAAATATGAAAACACCATTATGTATCAGGGGAAAAGTGACAATGTGGAAGTGCGAAATATTTTCGAATGCATAAAGTCAGAAAAAAATAAAAGCCATTTTCCAAAATTTCTGTTCTTTCCGGATATCTCCGGATACACTGGGAATTTCAGAACTTTCTCAACGGCATAATGTTGGAAAGGTAAATGTGCCACATTGCCCCAATTTAACCATCTTCGTATCTTATATAGATTACGAGATCTCAATGGTGAGGATAGCATTGAAATACCCTGTATATGATAGTTTCACGGTTCACACAGAAGTCAGAAAACACAGTTCCACATGAGAAATATTCAGATATTTTTCATGATGAAATGATTTTCCGTCTTGTTAGCCCCCAAATAATAACGTGCCGTCGATTAGTTTTGATCAATTTTCATTTTGTGAATTAATTGCCATTCGCCACAGTTCCACATAAATATATTTCAATATTTTTCGTGATGAAATGATTTTACCTCTTGTTAGACCCCAAATAATAACGTGCCATTTAGAAAATACCTAATTTGATATTTTATGGTCTCTCAGAATAAAATTCAAATCCAAGATCACGAAAAGCATTAATTAATATTAACATCTCGAATATTACTTCAACTGAAATATTAAAGGAAAGGCGTGTTGATCCCAGATCTTAAAAATAATGAACGCTTAAAAATGGTGTCAGAATTAGGAGAAAATGGAGTAAAGAATGTCTCGAGGTATTTTATTCATTCTTCTGTCGTCTTCGCAAGAATTCCATTAAATTCAACCAAGCAATGAAACGCTGATTGAAAACTCCAAGTATGTAAGAAGTGTGGGTGTATAGCAGGCTATTGCAAATAATGCATAAGAATAAATAGTAACCCTGAATTATAAACTTCCAGCGTTGGATGTCTATTCATACAGGAGAACATGTAGCGATGAAAAAAATTCTTGTATTTCGAAATATTGAATATGGTTCATTTTATCAATATTGAAGTATCACTATTGTTACGTTTTGCTAAATAATAATTCCGAGCAAAATACTAAACTGTTTATTTTATAACTTCACTAAAAACATACAATAACGTCACTGACTAATTAAATACTTAGAACTATACAACAATACAACTAACTAAATATTCCAAACACTTCTATACTTGATAATGTTACTCTTCTTCGGGTTTGTTGGCCGTCGTGATATGGAATTGCTTCCTAACGTTTCGCCCGCACGAGTGGCTGGCTTCTTCTGAGGTTCCATCTTGAAAGATTTCCGATGACTGGTTGGTTCGGGATCTAAGCGCATATTTATATGTCCGGCTGGTACCTGTAATTATTACGTTCTTATCGTCCGTTCCTGGAATTAAATTATCTCTCAGTATTGGGGTTGCAGGTATATTCCTTTCGGCTGTTCTTTTCCTAGCTTGACTAAGTAATGGAGACACTGACCCTCAACCGAATTTGGAATCCATTACTTAGTCAAGCTAGGAAAAGAACAGCCGAAAGGAATATACCTGCAACCCCAATACTGAGAGATAATTTAATTCCAGGAACGGACGATAAGAACGTAATAATTACAGGTACCAGCCGGACATATAAATATGCGCTTAGATCCCGAACCAACCAGTCATCGGAAATCTTTCAAGATGGAACCTCAGAAGAAGCCAGCCACTCGTGCGGGCGAAACGTTAGGAAGCAATTCCATATCACGACGGCCAACAAACCCGAAGAAGAGTAACATTATCAAGAATCCCGGCCGCGAAAGCCTCAATCAATACTTCTATACTTCTTCAAATACTGCTTATCACTTCTTCATGATCTTCTTAATCTTCTTAATCCAACTTCTCTTCATAAAACTTCTTTTCCCAGTCTTGTTTATATAGGTACTCAAGTGTAACCAGAATCTTCGCGATGCGACGGTTCAGGTATCCCGAATATTTATTACCGGCAGTTATCTGCCTTTTTCTAGGAAACTATATCGACGATACGCGTGCAAGTCTATCCAGCGGCGTAGCTAGGGGATTTTTATCAATCTCGTAACATTATCCCCCTCTCAATTTTGATCGTCCCGATCAAACAATGTGTCGTCTCCATTATAACGTTTGAGTCTCTCTAGGTGAACGACCTTCATTTTCGCTCTCGGGCTGCGTTTAATTCTATAGACCACGTCGTTTATTCTGTTCACTATCGTATATGGTCCTTCCCAAGATGGTGTTAATTTGGGAGGCACTCCTTTCTTACGAGTTTGGATTTATTCCATCAGGCGAACAACTCGCACTGCCATCTGACGATATACGGCAACTCCACATGAAGAAGCAGATATGCAAAGTCTCAAAAATTGGGACTATCAGCTGTCAACCAGCTAACTGAGACTCTCAACTGAATATTGAAGAACCGACCCTAAGGGCCAGTTGAGAGGCCGGTTAAAAGTCCTCAGGCCCAGTGGGTACCAACGAAAATCATTATTACCCAACTATTGAGATTTTGTATAGCTGTTATTCATGTCTTGTTGGAAAACGTGATACCGATAATTTTTCCCAAATTACGTTTCAAGTCGACATGAAGAGTAGATATATAAAGCCTCAAAGTTTATTAGGTAATAATTTATATTCTTCCTGTACTGGACCCAAGGACTATCAGCTGTCAGTCAGCTAACAGAGGCTCAACTGAATATTGAAAAATCGATATTAACTGTCAACTGCTAACTGAAAGAGTCTCAGTTAGCGGGTAACAGTTAATAAAGTAATGATTACCCAATCTTAAAAATGAATTGAAACTTCGTATACCTGCTATTCTTGTCGAGTTGGACATTTTTTTTGGGAAAAATTCTCAGTAGCACATTTACCAACCCGACATGAAGAACGGTTATACGAAATCTCAAAATAAAGGTAAATATTCTTTTTCTTTGGTACTTACTGGGCTTGAGGACTATCAGCCGTTAGCCAGCTAACTAAGACTCTCAACTGAGTATTGAAAAATTTACCTCAGCTATGGATATCGTACTAGACATCTTCCTGGGGAGAGTGGCTAATTGCATGCAACAGACTTATGCAGAGCGAAGCAGACTGCTGATTGACACTGGGAATTCTGGGAATGACCTCTAATTTAATGCCTCCAACGGTGAATTTTGACCTGCCATATACCGTTCTAATTCCAAAGAAAGACGACTGGGTCCTCCAAAAAGAGAAACTACCGAGAGCAGATTACAGTTAGTTCACAAACACCCTCAGGTTCTGGTTCAGGTGTGTACAGTCGTATACCTATAACAGAAATATCAACCTGTTTAGGATCATATGCGACAGTATTACAGGCGGAAATTCATACCATCGATCTATCTGTAGAGAGACTGGAAGAAACCAACCTCACACAAAGATCTATCAAAATTTTCTCGAACAGTCAAGCGGCTTTGAAAGCACTTGGCTCGTATCGATTACGTCTAAGCGGATGTCGAACTGCCAGAAAAGACTTTTCTCAATAGGAAGACTTAACAGTCTGTCTCTGGTCTAGATTCCTGGCCACTTCGGTATGGAGGGCACTAAAACGGCAGACCTTCTTGCAAGAGGTGTCGCAAGTAGGTTCATTGGATCAGAACCTGCCATTGGCATCCCGCCAAGTTTTGTCAAATATACATTGAACACCTGGACAGCAAGGAAAGTATTAAACTTCTGGCAAAACCTACCTACCATTCCAAAGCATTCATTCGTCGGAGAATTTGACCAAAACACAGTTAGACTCCAGCAGGGATGTCTAACAGGCCTACTCACAGGCCACGGTCGTTTGAATCATCACATGACAAGACTAAAACTGTCGGAGGACCCAAACATGTCGTTTCTGTCTTGAAGATGATGATATATGAATTGGCATGAGCTACAATAGACCTTCACGGGTCGCAGTGGAGGGCCGAGCAGACCCGCTCATTTTAAACCTTACCCAAACTAACCTAACCTACGTAAATCTGGAAATGACTTCGGTAGGAGCCTTATAATTCAACTGAGCTAATACAAAATTATATTTTTTATTTATGTACTTCGATAAATAGTATTCCTTCGGTTATACTATAGATTTTGCATCACCCTGTTCAGCGCAGTTTTTATTTTACATCAGATGTACTTGCGGGATTTTCTCATGATTCTACCACTGACAAAATACGAGTATCCTAAAATCAATAAAACTCACATACATTTGGGTGGTGTGACCTCTGCAAAACTCCGAAATGCCTATTCAGTATTGTTGGACTCTAACCCTTGCTACCCTCTGTCGTCGTATAGGGCACGCATCATCCACATCCAAGAATTTCCCCGACAGGCCATTACTTTGCCTAGCACGTCTCTCGCTGGTCGCGTCCGCCAGATAAAAATGTAATACGACCGAGAAGCGAAGATTGAGAGCCGTCACGTTGAAACCACAGGCGTAGGAAGTGAATTATCAAGATTCTTCCATTCATAGATCATACTTTGTACGTATAAGCATTTCACAACTTGAATGGTTGAGAAGTCCGGAAACCTCTGGAATGGCAAGAAGTAATATACCACCTGGTATTCAAATTTTGTGTACGTCGTGACATAGGCAGATAACAACTGAGCACGAATTAGGAGCAAAAGGGACACATTTTATGGTTCTGGGGTTGTAATGGGTTTTGGCGGTTGTGGCATCATCAAATTAAAATTTTCTCTAATAAATTCATATCCTGTGACACTGCGAATTGAAATAATGTTGGGAAGCATCTTTTAATCTACAAAATGAAAATTGATCAAGAATTATTCTTCTGCCTTCTGCTTATTTCCTATACGTATAAAAAGTCTATTTCTTCAAATCATTGATGAAAGAAAATGTATTTTTCTGAAATCGTTCAAGAATGCCCACTTTCTCGGAGCAACTTCAGGCCTCAAAATACGCTAATCTAGTATTTTAGTCCGTTGCTAAGCAACGAACTTTCCCGGACCGTTTTCGGCACTAAACTGTACGGGAAAATACTTTTTCTGAAATCGTTCAAGAATGCCCACTTTTCGGAGCAACTTCAGGCCTCAAAATACGCTAATCTAGTATTTTAGTCCGTTGCTAAGCAACGAACTTTCCCGGACCGTTTTCGGCACTAAACTGTACGGGAATAGTTATTATCCTAACAAGTACGGAAAGAGTACTATTCCCGCATGAGACTGCCGTTACCCGAACGACGCAAAGCGGAGTTCGGTTAAGCAGTCGAGTGCGGGAGAGTACCTTTCCGTATGAGTTAGGATCAATATTTTTTCTACAAGCGAATAAAAAAAAATTATGTAGCACTCTTGAACAAACTTTCGCGTGCGGGAAAAACTCACTTGAAGTGACATTAGCGTGCGGGAATATGACACCTCTCAAACTAAATTGCGTGCGGGAATAGGGCGGAACACGCTCGCTTGTAGAAAAAGTACTTTCCCGTATCGCAAACGATCCGAGAAAATTTTTGACGGCTTGTATACATTTTAGACAGTAAATGAATGCACGCAAACAATAAGTATAAGTCCTTAATTTATGATAATGCCGATTGCGATTTCAGAAAAAATAATATGTGTACCTCGTAGTGAAAGCACATTCCCAGACTTCAATGCTTGTTGGCCTCGGCTTATCGCCTCGGCCAACAATTTACATTGTCGTCCGGTAATGTATTGCTTTTATTACAGATACACAATTTACTATTTTTGCTTATCGAGCAGGTGAGTATATGTAGGATAAAGTGACAGTTCATTTGGAATCAGATAGATACTTTAAATGCGCGTGTTACCGTTTTTGACTCTAACATTTCAAAGAATTTTGAACTATCATTTAGTGACAATCGATTGAGATTTTTTGAAAGAATGTGCCCTCCGAAAGATATGGTCATTTGTCGTAATGTTGCTCTCAAACATCATGGTCTTGAAGTATTTTGATTCACTTCAGGGTTCGTCCCGGCCATTATTTTAATGAAAAGTGGTGGTTGAAGGATTTTTCTGAATATCACAACAAAAAATGTATTTGATAGGAGTTGCATCCGAAATTACTCGTTCCGCTCTTATAATTTCCTGGGCAACACAGATGCTCTGAAATTTTGTGTTTGGAGTGTGTAGACAAAAAATGGTACTGGATGGAACCTGTAATGTCATCAAGATTTCAGATTTCATTTCATGCAACTACATAGGGATAAGTCCATGCAAGTTGTCTTCAAAAATATCAGTTCTTGAGGCTATCGAGGTTCAATCTTGAGAATCTATCGGTTTACACAATAATCACTCACCCCACGGGTACTGGGAGTAGCTTTTCGGTAAACGATACCAGTGCCTCTTCCAAATGCATCGGAGATATGGAGAAAGGGCTATCTTGGTCTGCGACCATGGAGGAGTAGGGATTGAATCTTCTCACCTGAGAAAATTTCTCTCAATGCTTTCAACATACAGAAGTGAATTATTTTCCTTTTCGAAAAACCTGAAGATGGAAACAATTTATGAACAGAATCAGTTCTATAAAAATATATTCTGTAGTAGTTCCATATTTTTTCCAGCTAATATTCCTGAAAGCACATCAAAAACATACAGCCTGTTAATGGCACTAAAAAAATTAATTGACCTAACTCAAAGGACCATGTGAAATGAAAACATATTCGCTGATATTTATTAAAATTTGCAGATGTCAACTAGACAGCTATCTAAAATTATAGATATTAAAATGTTAACACGTGAAAATATCGACACTGAAACAAAAAACTCATCATTCTAGCATACAAACCCTTTGTTATCCTCTGGCAGTGATATTATCCAGCTGAATATATCCATACAGTTGAGTATTGTTTATATAACCAAATAAAACCAATAATAATCGTTTGCGTTGTATAATTCTCCCGAGGCCAATGTCGAAAGGGATTACATTGAATATGAATGGACGACGAACATGTACTATAAAATGGGAAAGACGTACAAGGAAATGAGGAACAAGGTTAGGTGGGAAACAAAGGAATCCTAGAACTGATTTTCCTGCTCATCCTAATAAAACCTCAGATCAATAAACCATGATTGCGTCCTATTAACGAGTCCCCGTGATTGGCAGGCAATATCAAAGAATTTTCGTACGTTTTATGAAAGAAGGGATGAGATGAGATAAGTGGACTGTGTGCATTGACCTCTTATACCATTGGCGTGCTGAGTTGTTATGTATAAGAAAATAATTTATCTAACTGTGCATTTTATTAAGGAAGTCTATTATCGTTAAATAAACAAGCCAATATTGAATTGATTTAATTATTTCCACCTTCCTTCTACAGTGAAATATTGGTGGCAAATAGCCTTTCAATTATTGAGGTGGATTCTACATAATCAGCTGGTATATAGGTATATCTTTGTATGATAAACATTATCACTAATGTGGTGTAGTTTCATAACGAAAAAATACTCCATTCGATGTTTCCAAATTAACTGTTTTCTGCTGTAATATTATAATAAATTGATGGCATTCCCGGTGAAACCGGAAGTCGGCAATTTCGTCAGTTGGTTTTCCCGGTTTTCCTACAATAATAATAATAGCCGTTCTCTACCTGCACAGGCAATGTTTCTGAATTCACTTGATGAGTATTTATTATTAATATTAAGTAAGAATTTACCAGTCAGGCCCTGTCCCTGGAGTCACGATACATTCGGAAGTCGCGCTGTAACTACTGCCCTCGTTCGTGGGGAGTGATTACTGGGTCCGAGAATCATGTGCCCTGAGTAGGCGGAGTAAACCAAGAAATACGGCTCTCTGCATTCGCCCGGCTGAGATATCAGCCATTTACGGCAAGCCGGTATAATTCTCTTCGAGAGCAGCGTGTCCATCATTCCACCAAGTACCACAATGACCAGAACCACCATGTTAACAGAATCGTTTGGGTAAAGCCTGCGGAGTTCAAAGCGTTAGTCTCGATATTTTGTTCGTTTTCCGGACGATGTTCGTTGTGATGTTTGGAAGCTGAGTATGAGCCCCAATTCAACAAAAAGATTTCAGATGGATGGAGTTAAACATAAACAAGTCCAGAAACGATACCAAACGAAATAAAAATGTCTCCAGTTTCGAGTAGTCAGATATAATTTTCAACTGGATACTTTTAGAGGAAAAAAGAAATTTCGAAATAATCCAACAATATTCATGAGAGCCATTAAAATGTTCTGCTTTGTACTGACTGACAGAATAAACCCACTCACTTGAGATAATCCCGCTAACGAAAATGCATCAGGACAATTATTTGTTAACATTTGGAAGAGAAACAATTGCATAACGGAAGTCGCATCGAAAATTAACCGTATTTTGTAAAATTAAAATTATTAGCTTTTTTACTCTTTGAATATAATCTAAATCCGAAACGAAAGTAGGATAAGCCATGAAGGGTTTGTGAATTCGAGCATGTTGAATCAATGTTATGAAAGCCTTTCATCACAAGATGAATAAGAGACGTGGATGGGAAACAATTATTTTTAAAAAGGTCGAACAAAGATTTATTGAAACATATTACCGAATATTGTTTTTGAATTCATTGCATAATATTCATTCTTTCTCAATTTTGAGTACATGATCAATAGTACTATGCCAAATTGGTTTAGAATTGAACTCTCCTATTCACACACTCGAACTTTGTTCGTTTTATATGGTTTTCAACAGTTAAATCATTATCAGTTCGTATAACCTTCAAGAAGTAATCATTGAAAGAGAATATGTTGAATAAGAAATATTGAAAATTCTGAAAAGTATGATGAATGTTGGAAGTTAAGTGAAGTTACTTACTCGTCAGGTGAATAAGATGCCATAGAACCATTTTATGTTCCTCTGAGAAACTAAGGATTTGAAATTCAAATGCTAAAACTTTTTTTATATCCTTGGCCTGGATTATTCTGAAGTTATGTACTTTGACCTTATGTGACAGTACTGACAAGTGAATGACAACGACAAGTGAATTTTGTGACATGAAATTGAAAAAAGTTTACAATAAAGGAATTATGACATCAGTTTATATGGCAACCGGAAATAGATATGAAAAAGATCAATTTGATGAGATCATTTTCCTACTGTACCGACCCGAGATAACTCAAAGCGAAGAGGTACCGTGTAAGATGTTACTAGATCAGAACATTCTACCCTTAAATCAATATGTGAAATATTTTAATGTCAATTACAATAGAATATAGACCATTTTGATTGTCAAAAATCACATACAAGCTTCTCATTGCAGCTTTTGTGCCTTGTTTATACTAGACATTTGAAAAAAAAATCTATACCTTGTACTAATAAGGATGTTTACACGCTTTATGTATTTTTTATGAATAAACATTATTATTATTATATTATTATAGTTTAAAAATGTCATATAAGTGACTAGAAACTTTCGTGAAAAAATTTCATGCATTAACTGATTCACCTCTTTTACAGCATTAGAGATATTTCACTAATCCGAACACTAAAGAGCATTTACAAATATTTGGTTGAGAATGCGACTACCATAAAGAATAACAATAGACGGAGGACTATATGAAAATTATCTGAAAGTTCTGTATGAGGCACAAATACATTCTGAATATAATCTTGCAAAATAACAGGAAGTTCTCCTCAGATGAACTGTTCATGCTAACTGATGTCATGAAAATGGAAGGATTATACTTGAGGAATGTGGGCGAATTCATGTACAAAAAATTCAAAAATATATTCACTCCTTAGGATTTATCGTTTGGCAAATGATTTGCTTATTCCTGCCATGTTGGTTCTTGATAACTCTTTCGCCAGACAATGACTGAACTAAGATCTGGTTTTTCCGGATTTTGTCATTCCAATTATCATATATTGCCATGGTTCTGCAAATTGTTTCACAAGATTTACGCTACAGTTTACTAAGGGTCTTGCTAAGTAACCAATGAATTTTTATTGTCCCACTTTAGTCCATTTTTCGTTCGGGAAGGGATAACTCAGAACTGGTGCGTTGATCAGCCTTCCAAACGCATCCTGGCATCCGTCGGATCACTGGATCTGTGTTCGCCCTTCCGTAAGTCCGGTGAGTGGCTCAGCAATGTAGTAGTGGTAGTATATATAGAGGAGCTGTTGTCACAGCCAAGGAAGTAGGCCCCCATGGACCCTTTTTGCCATCCCATGCTCTCCTGGGTGGTGTTCTGTCTTTGGATTCCGCCTACTCTCCTCAAAATCTATTATAGGTGTGTGGTGAGTAGGTGATTATCAAGGGAGCGAGTTCCTTAAATCGTCCACCACAACACCTGGTAGGGCTGGTTCTCAGTCGGGCAGTGCGGCTGCCACAGGTGATTCCATCACCGGCTACCAGTCCCGCAGCACCCGATCCAAGGCCCCTCCTTGGCTCCCACTGAAGGCAAATTTTCAAGTTCTTGCATACGTCTCTGATGTGTGAGTAATAATTTGTAAAGTGTCGGGGGAATATTTGTGTTTTTGACATCGGTGTATGGTAAGCTAGGGCCCACGGGTCGCTACCCCCGTTGGCTGCGGTGCCTCAGTAGGGGATTAACAATGTTAGTGTACCCCAGCACGTATCGACGATAGTATATGCACAAAACGAGAAAACATCGTTTCATGTTCAAATTCTTGTTCCTGAGTTATATTTTTATGATTTTCCGGAAGAGCATTATATAATCTCAGTCCCGAAAAACGAGTTGAGTCGTAGGGATAACCGTGTTTTCTGTATGTGGAAATCATGCTTAGTGCGGGTGTGATAATCATGAAAGGATTTATTCTGTTTATATAGTCTCTGATTTTTGTGAATTTTTACTTCTAGAATATAGAGACCTGAGACAGGTAAAATATTAAACTTTTGAAATAATGTTCTACATGATACTGTTTGTGATGAGTTTGCGATGGTTCTGATGATTCTCTTTTTGTTATGAAAACATTATGTGCATGTGAAGATTTCAAACAATAAGCCCATAGCAGAGTCTAGATTGTGTAGGCCCGTGGTAATATAGAAGCAGGCCAGAGTTGTCCAGAATTCTTTTCAGATTTCTCAGCTGATAACACTGCTTGTTGAGTATTTTAATGAGATCCTCACAGTGCTGACGGAAATTAAGCCTGCTATCTGGAAAAATCCCTAGAAATTTTATACGCTCAGATCTTTCTACTTCAATACCAGAAATTTTCATATTTATGTCTAAATTGTTTTAATTTTGAACAGTATGAAAAGACACTGCTTTCGTTTTAGTTGCATTCAAATAGAAAGAGTTGTCACTAAACCAGTTATGTAAGCTATCAAGATTAGAATGGATGCAATTCGGTAAAATCTTTCGATTTAAATAATGGTGAACAGTCATCATCATACCAGATAGGTGGATGATTTTGGCAAAACAGATGGCAACTCATTTATATATAGAATAAAGAGGATTGGTCCCAAAACTGATCCTTAGGGAATCAGAATAAAAAGTTTCGCTGCAATTATCGTTAGACTACTGTATTTTAACAATCTGGTTGCGATTTGAAAGATATGATGCGAACCATTCATTCTGAATACCTCTAAAAACAATTTCATTCAATTTGTCCAAAAGATTTATGTGCTGTACGCAGTCAAAAGGGCGACTAAGTTCACAAAAATCCCAGTGGGATTTTTACCAGTTTCAACAGACTCTAAAAAGATCAAATCAAAGGAAACAACTACTATTGTGGTCTTGATTCGAGGTCAGAATATTATTTATATTCAAAAAGTTATACAGAAACAACATTATGTATTAGAATACCTTTGACAGTGGTGAATAAATAGCATAATGCAGAAGAAACAGGATAATCTGAGCAGACATAATCATTCAAAGATAATATAGCCTGTTCACCTAGATTAGATAAAAGATAAAAGATAAATGAAACAACTACTATTGTGGTGAAATAGTTCGATCGAAATCCGTGTTGATTCGAGGTCAGAATATCATTTATATTCAAAAAGTTATACAGAAACAACATTATGTATTAGAATACCTTTGACAGTGGTGAATAAACAGCATAATGTAGAAGAAACAGGATAATCTGAGGAGATGTAATCATTCAAAGATAATTGCCTGTTCACCTAGATTAGATGAAAGATGTAGTAAGCCGAAGGCGTTGTCCGCATCTGTATTGTCTATCATAGTTTTAGAGCACTCTGTTTAACTAGGTACCCTCTTATCGGAGGATTTGTTATATCTGTGGAGTTCGGAGGCTACAGTTCGATATTTTGTAATTTTCAGGCCCCATCCATTTCCTTTCTGTTTTTCAATCTCACAAGTCACGGCCCCACAATTACTGGCAGAAGTTTATCGTTATACATGCCAACAACACTAAAAATTCATTCATCATATATCACTTTTCTTCCTTTTATTATATTCCATGTGATATTCGTATACATCATATACATATTATGCTGATTCATTCAATAACATGTTCATTCGAAACAATTTATCAAAAGAGCTGAAAATGTAAAATTCATAATGAACCTTGAGCGGATATAATAATTCATATACCGTTCCTGCTCCTTGACGTATTTTTCGATAGAAGACTTATAATCTCAGTAAATCCTGATTGGGTATGCCAATTTTCTCCAGCGCGATTTTTTACGATACTTCGCGAGTTTATTATCCCTAATTTGAGAGGTTTATTGAATCTTCGCCTTTCTCTTGCAAAACTTTCCATTTTACTTCCTAAAATGAATGTCATAGAGGGTATTAACTTTTTAACAATGTTTCGTTCAATCCTGAGTCTTTCGCTTCATTAGTGAATGATTTGCTGAAAACGGATAGGTGCTACATTATGAGAAATCCTTATCGGTACGTTTTTTGATTATTGTCGTTCTTCCCAAAGGCTACAACTTCACAAACTACTAACAGAACGTTTCCTAATGAGGAGGCAGAAAAAATTCACGAGGAATGTACACCAAAACTACGTAAGGTTGAACCACTTTAGAGTTGCTTGTCAAAAGTCTGAGTTCAGGCTTTTAGAGAATTGAACAGAGATCATCCAATTCTAATTCCACCATCAGCTGACAAAGATAACGCAACTGTTGTCATGAACAAAGAGGACTGTTTGAATAAGATAGATGATTTATTCGATGTTTAAAGAACTGAAAGGAGTTCCAACACAAATGACAATAATGATTGTGATCCGCCCTAAAAAACTTCTCACGATGACAACACCAAAATGAGGCTCTGCAACCTAGACCACCCACATGGTCTTCCAAAAATTTACAAAACTACGTTGCTGGTCCATTGACTTACTTACCTATGAACTTGCAAAACATTCGTCCACGATAAAACAGTTACAAATGTGAAAGATCCCACACATTTTATCGAAATGGGGACGTCTGGGGCAAACAGTATAAAGAAAATCACTTATCAGCACTTATCTATACCTCTGAAATACCTCAAACCACCATCTATGCCAAAAACAAAATATGGATACGTGTAGCTCGAGCCGGAATAATCTGCGAACCCAGATACCTGGAAGCAGAACAAAGACACCTTAAATATGCTCTCTGTGCAAATGTGTACTGAAAAAGAGACATTGAGAATGTAGGCAATTACAAAAGAGGGATTAAATACGAAAGAATCAGCAGTAGATCGAATAAGCAAGTAGCAATCAAGAGTAACACAGACAGAAGAGAAGCATTTCTTTGGTATGATCCCAGAGTTACAGATTGAATTGGCCGTATACAACCAATAACTATTTATAAACTTTCGAAAAAACTGACAGATCATTTTGAAATCGGCGAAGGAAGAACGAGACATACTGAGCTCTTCTGCGGTAGACCTAAACAAAGTTTGGTTACCAGTTCTCAAAAATAATTCATCAGCCCCTTACTCACATAATGACGGTACGAATGACTCTATCGTGATCACCAATACAATGAAACAATCAGAACGAGAACGAACGAAGCCGTCAACAGTAACCTGAGCAGCAGCCAAGAAATATCGAGACTATCTCCTTCAGTTGTTTCTGTACAAATATGACGTGAATACCTCCATTCAATATTCCAGGAAGTAGACATTGTTCAAAAATATATTCCATCCCTAACATATAGTCCATATTCCTGTTCATATAATCAATTCCGTGTGGCACACTGTTCAACAGGCGCAGTGGAACATTCGAACCGTTCCACCTAGAAATAGAGTGAAAGGAAAACCCGTTCTAAATACATCAACTATTGAACCACGTTGGTGTTGTTGATACCAGCAAATAATTTAATTTGCATAATTTAATATTTTAAAATATTAAAATATACGCGATAGGTATACCAAGTTCCAGTTGCTATAAGCCTAAACAGCTAACTTCTGTCTCAGAAGCAAGGAAAAAATAGTGTTACGATACATAGACTAGTATTTACAAGAGAAAACCAGTCACAACATTTCATATGTGATAAGTAGCATTGAAAATGATGACTTCAATTGAACTTGTAAACATTGTTATTTCCCAGGAATTTCCCAGGAATCTTCGAAGATGATTGGTTGAAGCAGCTTTATCCATGCACCACCACTTCACTTCTATCATAAATGCCCTGGGCACTTATAACGCGAGCCCTCGTACAAAATCGGTAGTGATAACCAGCAAGTTGTTACTTTGTTTACTGTTACGAGATTGATAAAAATCCCCTAGCTACGCCACTGAGTCGACTTCGCAAGCGTTTTAATTTCGTCAATAATTAGTTCCTGGAAATGTGCAGATGATTTTCGGTTTTGAATATTCGGGACAACGGAACTATCGCGATTGGTCTAGCTTAGACGACTTGAGTATATAAGGCAAGACATTTCACTCGAATGGGAACTTTTTTTATGAAAGAGTGATAAGGCAGTTGAAAAGTTTTTGGAGAAGTTAATAAGTGTTTGGAAAATTCAGCTGATTGAATAGATCTAAGTGATTTATTAGTCAGTGAAGTAGTTGTAAGTTTTTAGTGAAGTTAGAAATAAACAATTCAGTAGTGTGCTCGGCGTATTATTTAGCAAATATCGTAACAATACTGTTTAAGTGTGACGAGTCTGACAAGATGTCGCAGAGAGAAAACCTTGAGAGTGTTGAGTTTTCCTTTGTCGCCAAATCGACATATTGCAGCGTCGGACTGCTGAAGATCCTTATTAATTTTGTCGGACAATGGTACCATTGAAAATCTCATTAAATTATTGTATTCTCTTTGAAAAATCAGACAAAAATGTTCGGTACTTCTAGGTTGTTCCCCACTCTAAACGTGTCGATATCACCACTTAGGTTGGCGACAGGCAGCAATCTGATTTTTCCAGGAAAATACAAAAATTAAATGAGATTTTCAATAGCACCGTCGTCCGACAAAATTAAAAGGATCTTCAGCAGTTCGACGCTCCATAGATGTCGATTTGACGACAAAGGAAAACTTACCACTTTCAAGGTTTCCTATCTACGACATCTTGTCAGACTTGGCATACTTAAACAGTATGAAAAGTCACAACTTGCTGGTTATCACTTCAGATTTTGTAAGAGGGCTCGCGTACTAACTGTGATATCTATTTTTCTGGTGAATAAACATGACGAGGTTTTGTTCTACCACCACGTGCATTTCTGGTTTCACGGGGTGATAACAGAGTTTTGAAGATAAGAAGATTATGCCAAGAAGTTTTATATCAGACATGACACTGTTCTTAGCAAATTGTAAATCAGAAATAGTATTGGTGATAGTTTTTCTTGTGAACATCAGCATTTGTTTGTATAAAATCAGATTTAAAAACTCCACCATGCGCTTGGAGAAGTTCTGAGTGGCACACGAAGATATTGTGTTCTATAGGTGCAAACCGTTGGATGACTTTGGCTAAGGAGTACCTGGTGCCAAACGCGCAAATGCTTCGTTTATATGGTTTCCAATGAAGGTTTTTAATATTGGAACTGATAAACCAGGTCATGACTGTTCTGAATATCAGAATTTCACCTCAGTAAGAATCTCACCGTTTTCGAGATTACGGGAAGTTTTCTCATTTCAGAAGAAGGCTACCTCTTCTCTGTTCGTTGGGTGCCATTTCTCACAAATTGAGACTGATTGAATTATCTCTGCTGCTTTAGTTCACTGATGAGTGGGCTTTCAGACGAACAAAACAGGTTTGCATAAACAAATTTTTCGAGTAATTGGGGTCAAATGTGAAATTTTAATTTCACTACTCTCTAGTTACAGAATTTTGAAGGTATTGTCTGAAAAAACTATAATCACGTTAAGGTGGAAAATTATTACATGAAAAATCAAATTTTGTTTAGATTCTAAGATGGTTTGGAAATTATTACAATTACATTTGGATAGAGTTTATCATTTACACTATATCTGTTTGCTCCAAAAATATATGAAGTAGTTCTTTAAAGAAACAGAGAATCCTTAGCTGCTCACGTATGTTAAGCTGGCACAGCCGTTTCACAACACTAAAAAAATCTGTGCACTATTTTATAACTAATTAATAACTATTTCCTAACAAAACCACCAATTTTATAACTCAAGTAAGCTCAACGCTTAAGCTGACACAGCCGTCACGTATCTTTTTTTCTGATGAAAATATTCGGATGATTGAAACTCTAAAATTTATAACTTTTTGATTACTATCGAGTGCTATACAAGTAGTTCTCGAATTTCGCTTCCTAAGGCACAAAATTCCCCAAATATTCGAATTAAACTGCATAGATATCACAATTTGATTTCGTTATTTTAAAAATTTTGCAAAATTGAATACCAAGTTTTATTTCTTCTATATGGCTGATTGTAGAAAGATAATTCCATTGGAATTTATTGAAATCGTTTCACATTTTCTCTATCATTTGAAAATCATGACAGTAAAACATTCTGTATTTTTGGATTTTTGGATTTTTTTTGGAATGAAGCGAAGATATTTTCACCATCTTCGACACGGAAGGAGACTGAAAAATTAAAAAAATATGAAAATTATATTCAGGGGTGTATTCTTCAATTTCCTCAATTTTTTGTTCTCCGATTTCATAACTCCAGCTCAATCATCCGAAAAAGTGATACAGGGATGTATTACATTATATTCGACCGATCTGAGCTGACTGGAACTAGTATAACCCCTTTTTCTCCAAAAATAGTTTTCAATTAGATATAAAATACTGCACAATTTTTTTTTGATTGTGCTGATACCCCAGTCAACATACGGACATTCATTTTGGATATTGGGGATATCCAGAGGACATACATTATATCCGGTGGATATTTCCAAAATTGAGTTATCCTCAATATCTGAAAAACTATTGATTTGACAACATTGCCGATATTACCATTGAATCGGACATTATCAAAAACCACCCTGTCGAAAGTCTCATACATTTTGTCTGGGCCATTCCTGAAATATGAGACCGTTCCGATACTTTTGAAAGACACTGTATTTATATGAACTTATGATTGCTTTGGATATCTTATGTTCTGAAAGATATATCCATAACTGACGGATATCTATAGGATATTGTGTGTTTTCTGGGACGTAATCACTAAATCTCAATACGTTGTTGAGAAAAGAACAAATGAATTATAATTATTACATCAGAAAAAATAAAAAAGACCATATTGGTGTTCCTTTATTTCTAAGAATATTCAATTATGATCTATGTCATGACAATATATCAACCAATATAAAGTTAATATGAATCTTGTGTCACGAATAATATTGTACACTACATTCAGAATGTGAAAATAGGTTAATAACCCACCCACCCAAACATCATTAGAATTCACCCCGACCCTCTAGAGGAATATTCGAACCTAGCTCCGGATGGCATGACGTTGGAGTAAGCATTGACGTCTTTCGTGATGGCATTTGTTTTACGGCGCAATAAAAAACGGGGTGGCTATGCGCGACCTCTTAATCTTTTTCTTGTGTTCCGGTCGAAACGTGTAAAAAGTTTCGCAGGCGGTCAGATCGTGGGGCGCCTCGGCCATTTATCAAAGTGATGAGTATGCATGAGCTTTCAGCGTCACATACGGGGTGGAAGTAAATGGGAATATGGGAATTTGAAACGGGAGATAGAACGTTGATGTTTGGTGTATCGAATTGACGTTAATTTCTGCTGAAAATGGTATTATGTAATTCTGGTTGAAATTCGGATGACTGTTATTTTATTATTATATTAATAGCCATTAAGGTAATTTATGTTTTCTACGTTAAAAGTTACACTGAAACTATTATTGATAAAACGTATTATGCAAGAAATTAAAAAAATATTGACAATGATTTGATAACATATTTTTTAATAAGTGTCCCTTTCAAAGATGTATATATATCAACGGGATGATGTTAACGGTAAAGTTATACGTTTCAACCAAATATTTCTGAATATTTTTGACCCATTAGCGCCAGTGACTATAAGGAAAATGAAAAAAAACGAGACCTCCATGGTTGACTGACAATATAAAGCTTATACTGTCTTTACGAGATAAAGAAAGCATTTAAAAATATAAAAAAAGTAAAAAAGAAAATTACTGGCAATACTACAAGGACCAGCTATTGTTGTTTTCTTCCTTCTCAAGAACTGCTTGGCTTTACCAGAACTGGTGTTCCCCAACATGGCATGGTGATTTTGATATTGAAAATTTTTATGAATTGATTCATAGTTCGTTATCTGCGTCTCATCTGGTGGAATCCTCACTTCTTTCAGCTTTCACTGGAGTAACACATAATATTTATGGATGTTTAAAGTCAAACTTCATTTGCAAGATATGGATAAAAAAAGAAAAAGTCCACTCTTGAGAATTAATTTGAAAAATCTGCTTGGGGTGGTGAGGATTGAATCCACTTGCCACATAACCAAAGTGGTTTGGAATTCACTTGTACGTAAGCTGAAGGTCCCAGATCTCCCTTGCTGGCACAAGCTCCGCTTTTGAGGAATTTTTGTACAAGAACCTCAGTGATTCGTAAAAACAAATTTAGCAAAAAAAATGTTTTCACAAAGTATCTTTCCCAGTCCAACCTTTGCGAGAGACAAGTGAACTTTGTTTTCTAGAATATTCCTCTTATGCTAAAATAGCATGTTTTAATTGGTTGAAATTTGTATGTTGACAATTGAAAACATTGTTTTCGATTCTGTAGTTCGGCTCTTGATTAGCTACTGGATATGTATATAGATCTACAGTTGTCAGTCAGTTGGCAAGTTTCGAAATCGAAGAAAAACAAATAATTAAAATCACTGGCCATAGTACTTCAAATGGTTTCGATTCTATTCATGAAATAGTCTGAACAAATACAACTCGTGTTATCGGCGATTATCGTATATTCCGTCTTATTTTGGAAACAAATTATGTTGTTTTAGGCAACCACACTCGCGCAAGCTCTCGTGTGGTTGCCAAGAAACATAATTTTTCTCTCAAAATCGAAGGAATTTCTATTTCAATAATCACCGATACACTTGTTATATTACCTACGATAATACTCGATAATCATGAAACAGAGATTTTTTTCAGTTTCTTCCTTGTGCGTAGCAATAGTTGATGATCAGTGATAAAAAATCATTCAACTGGCTATGCTATTTTGAAAGATTTACCGTATCCAACGATAGTATAAATATAGTATAAATCAGTTTTTTGAATTTTGTACTCGCATTTTGGGACAAACCTAAAAACTTCCATTTTGTTAATAAAATAAGTTTATAATAATAATTCCTGAAAGTTATTGAAGACCGTAATACCTGCCTTCTCTAATCAATCATTTCAGATAGATATATCTAGTTTTTTAGGCCTGAGGGTTAATTGTAAACAACTCTTTCGAAACTATTTCTCTATCCACTAAAATTATAAATGATTTTTTCCTAGATTGGCGTCATACTCGTGGTCACGTAATATGTATGATGCTTTGTCAAGTATCCAACATATATGATTATTTCATTGGTCATAGGAGGCAGTGATTTTTAACAGAATAGTTTGTATACATATTGCCTCTGCGGATGAATTTTCATTTTATGTACATTTTTGAAAGTCAAAGAACCGCAGAAAACAGTCGGTAATGACGGATTCCTTCTTACAGATTCGCCATCATGCTAGATTCTGATGAGCTTATAGTTTTTCGTTATTCGCCATACTATCTTCTCTCTTATCTTATTTTCTCTTCTCTCGATCTATTCCAACCCTTGGAAAAACGGAACACGCTATGAAAACATTCTTTTAAAAATGTGCGTTCAGCTTTACCTTATTATTAATGGATGGAGGGTGTAAAAATAACTCCCGACATTGTCGCCACTAAAATATTCAATCACTCGAATCGATTGTAATACCTGTCTATAAAAATGGAGAAAGAACGAGTATGTCTAATTACAGGCCCATATCTTTAACATCTGTCTTTTCAAAAATATTTGAGAAAATAATGAAAAATCGCCTGAAGAAATATAACATAATTTCCGACGGACAGTATGGGTTCAGGGAAAATCTTAGTACCCAGGTTGCGATAGCGCACTTAACGTCTTTAATTTATAATGCCGTAGATAATAAATTGGCCTGCCTTGGTGTTTTTGTCGATCTGGCAAAGGCCTTTGACACTGTGAGCCATGGGCTCTTGTTAGATCGCCTTTTCAGAAACTTTCTGGAAGGAAGAAATCAAAAAGTCAAACTGAACGAGACCTTAAGCACTGAAGAGGATGTTTTATGTGGGGTACCGCAAGGGAAAGTATTCGGGCCAATCCTTTTCATGAGTTATCCCAATAAACTACTCACAAAAAAAACACCTGGGACAATAATCTCCTTTGCTGATGATACTGTTATCTTATACACCGAGAAATTTTGGGATATGGTAAAGGAAAGAGTAGAAAAGGACCTGAAAGATATCACACAATGGTTCAACTATAATCTATTAACTGTCAACTAAAATAATACCATTCACATCATACGAAAATCGCTAACCAAACTATGAAAATATTCAAATGGAAAACCAGAACGTTAAATCATCGTTAAATATTTGGGAATTCATCTTGATGCATTTCTGAGATGGGACGTCCAAATAGAAAAACTTAAAATACGATCAATAACCTATAAATTTTATCAATGTCGCCAAATATCACCACTTAAAAATATAAAAACTGTATACTACGCGCTAGTAAATTCACTATTAAGGTATGGTATAATTTGAAACCAATAGAAATAATCCAAACGAGGATTCTGAAAATTATGACTTTCAAACCCACATGATATCCTTTCAGTACGTTATTCACTGAGTTGAAGATATTTGATATTAGACAAATTTATGCCAAAACTATATTAACATTTACCATCCAGAAAGAAAAATATAAAAAAAATTAACACGTTCATCAAACAAAATCGAACAGAGTTACCCAAATGATACTGCCTAGAGTAAATAAATCTATTGGCAAAAGAACATTCACTTACCTGGCGCCCAAGCTCTTCAATCAAGTCCCTTAGAATGTGAAAGGGTTAACAGAGAAACATAGGTTCAAAAAAAAAATTAAATTTGGATTTCACAGCACGACAGATCATTCTTCCATGATATCATTGATCCTGTTTAGAGTATCTATATTTCAGTCCATGATGCAGTCAAATTCACATGTCTGTAATTCCCAAATACAATTTCATTTCATGATAGCATTCCCGCTTTAGAAGGGAGATATTGAAAAAACTCTCGATCTCCACCTCTTTCATTGAAAACGATTGATGGCTAACAAAGAGGTGACCTTCAAAGTAACCATAATGCTATAAAGGTATGAGGCAAAATTTACAAAACAGGTGACCCGGACATCGATACTTTGTTTTCTCAGGCACGCGTTATTTTCCCTTTTTTGTTTTTGAATTGATGAATATTTGGATAGCTGATTATTTTTAAACATATGTTCAATAAAGTATTGAGCTTTTTTTAAGAGCTGAGCTCGTAGAAAAAATATTGAGCTTTATTTTAAGAGCTGAGCTCGTAGAAAAAGTCTTGTGTATATTTCATGCCCTCCGGTAGTATTGGAGCTCCGGAGACAGGGCCCGACTGGGATATTCCTTATGGAAAAAAAGAGAAGAGAGAATAAGAAGTGCGAACAGGCAAATACAAGCCAATTAGCGAAACGAACATTGTCCGAAAAGAGGAGGAAAAGCGGACTAAATATCGAAATCTCAACATTCTGTCAAGATGGTGGTTCTGAAAATAGGGGTCGTTGGTGGAATGATGGACACACTGCTTTCAAACTTGAAAATCATACCGGCTTGCCATGCTGCGGCAGAAAATTTATCCGGAGGAATGCAGAAGGCCGTAACTCTTGGTTCACTCCACCTTCTCAAGGCACATGGCTCTCGGACCCAGTAATCACTCAGAAAAAATAATAATAATAAAATCATTTATTTGCATAATAATTACAATACAGATGAAAATTTAAGAAACATCAAAAATATCAAGGAGTAAACACTGTAATCACTAAATCACTAAAGGCTAGGCCTTGAAAGTGATACCCGGCCTACTCAGCGCACATGATTCTCGTACCCAGTAATCACTCACTCCACGAACGTGGGGAGTGTTTACTGGGGTTGATGATACACCATCGCTCCTTCCGGATGTATCGAGGCGCCAGAAACAGGGCCTGACTGGGAAATTCCTGATGGAAAAAAAATCAACACTCATGGAGTGTACCTAAGCATAGTCTGTATGGAGAAGACGGCTATCATTATTATTTGCCGTGACACTCCAATACAAACTACTGATTTTTGGTGGTCTATTCACTTTTTCAACTGTAGGAATCCCCGAAAATCAGCAAGACTCCGGGTGGTTGGTGCGCACTTTAAAAGCTAGCACCAACCCTGAGGGATTTGCATCAAGGCAACTCACATCACACTTCCTCCATACCGAAGCAATGGGATCGCTTGAAGAAAGCGATGCACATGACAGTATTATCGATATCAACATAGTGTCTAATTCCAATTCTGATCACGAAAGTTTCAAATGTTCATGGGGATATTTTCGGATTATTTTCAAAAATACAAGGTGTTTCATCAAACGAAAATTGCGTTTTTTTTTGACAACTCCCTCTGTATATCAAAAATCTCCAGATTTTAGGTTAAATTGACCATTTCATTTATTCGTATTACATATTCGAGAAGGGTGCGAAGTCTATATATTATAATCATTTCGTGCTAGGAATCGCACGTTAAAAGGTAAGACCTTGGTAATCCTTAGCTCGCACAAGTTTCGACTTCTGAGGGCTGTCGTTTGTAGGGGGATGAGAGCTGGTTATCGGAAAAACAATTTTAAAACAATTTGATGGAACTAATATACGGTTTATATACTAAGACATCTATTGCCGTAAGCGGTGTGCATTTTTCATGAAATTTTTGTGCAAATCCGACTGAATGCGCCCGATCATATGAGATTCATTCAAATTTTAATTTTTTTGTTTTTTAAGTAAAACTCTGCGTAGAGCCCCCGACTCAGCCCCAGGCACTATTACCGATGTAATTTCTGCGAATTATTGACAAACTAGACCTGCATCAAGTGATTGTGCTCATTGCCATAAATTTCGTTTCCAGAATATACCCCTTTAGAACTCCTTCTCCAATCGGAGAAAGTTTGTTCATTATTTTGAGAAATGCCTATGATTTGCCTATTGAAAATGCCTATGAAATGGAAATCCCTTTTTCTCCAGGTAGTGCCGCGACAGACATTGAATTATATGTGACAAACACATTGTCATTATTCTTTAAGGAGGAAACCAATTAAAAGATATTTTTTTGGCTTTGACATTTTGCCTTTCAGCTCGACAAAACTGCAATGTTGAAGTTTTCATTTAATTTCATTTCTGTTTCGTCCATGCTCAACCTACTTGATTCGCGTTTTCAGAAAATAAAATGTTTTTTGCAAAGGGTGTACATTTTGGTATGAGTAGCATTTTCCCCAAAATATTCCCAGATTTTATATCATGTCGATTTTGGTACAGAATTTAATGAAACCAACTTCCACTTCATCAGAACAGATAATTTCTTACTACTTCCATTCCTATCTTTTCAATACGATATTTGCCGAGTATCACCGATGTTATTTTACCTGAATGGAGTCTGAAATTGAGATTTCTGTCCCGAAGTAAATTTCGAAATTGATTAATGGAGTGCAGATGAATTAGCTATTTTACCTAACCGCTTTCCACGGTTGCATGGGATTCGGATGATTGAGGGGATTGGGCTGATCATCTGGCATTGACGTAATTGGCTATTTCACTGTGAAATTCACCCTCATTATGAGAGAGTAAACTGAAAATTTATGAAAAATGTTTCGGAAATATATGTTCTCCCTGCTTTCAGTGTAACGAAGGTTTCCTTATTTCGATTTATATTATTGTTGTTAAAATTGTTAAAATTGTTATTTCCGTCAACCAGCTGCACACCCTTAAGAGTACAACCCTCAAAAGTCTTCGAAAGACTTGGCCGAGCTAGGGAAGACGCAGCCCTTACCTTTTAACGTGTGATGCCATGCACGAGACCGATGACCATGCTGGGAATCGAACCCATGAACCTTAGGTTAAGAGACAAGCGCTCTACCATCATGACCATCACAATTACTACGGATCTTCATCAAGTATCGGCCAAATGAATCAGAAAATTATATTTCTGTAATTTAAAAGAGTGAAAGGACTATATATTTTTCAGTACACATTTCATCTGTTTGTAGAACAAAAATCAGCCGTAAGGAAAAGTATTCGAACAACTTTAACAGTACCTATTGCAGGGAGTATTCTGAATATTTCTCATTTACAAAATGTGTACTCAGGCATGAAATCAACATCATGGACTAGTTTGCCCATTTGATCGAATTCGTAGCGTCAATAATAACGAATTTGGCAATAGTGCTGACTTAATATGGAACAGGCTGTATTCACATACTTTCGACGGTGATTTATTTTCAATGTTCGTTTTTCATTTTTAACCCATCACTTTCCATCTCAGGAAATCAAGGAATTCGTATTGAATTTATATAGTTTGGAGGCAGCGTTACATTTTAGCTGCTGATACAACGCTGATCAATTGGTATCATTTTAGATATGACTGACAAGTAAACAGTCAACTGACGCACTCGTGATGGGTGTGGGCGTGGAAGTCTGTGAAAGTGGAAATAAAATAAAAGAATAAATTAATAGAACGCCGGCTGAAACTTTTGTGATGAATAGTTGAGGACGTGGAGTGAGGATTTTGCGTCCGCTACTCGCATGAACTTAGAATAAAGTAATAGAATGCTGGATGAAATTTCCCTAGGTGATTGTTTACATGATCAAAAATACTAAAACAACAGTCAGCTGCGTGTTCAAAAAGTAAGCAACAAATGGAAAAAAATCTTCATTTGTAATATTTCAAATAAATAAAATAATTGTCAACAACTTAGGCTTGTCTCGAAACTCAATTAGCCCCTATCAGATATACTTAATGATTTTCAATTTTTGAAAAAAAGCCTTCTAAAGATATTTTATTTTTCAAAGGTTACATTTTTCGAAAAATAAGTAACATTTAGATGAAATTTTTCAAGATCTTTTTTGGGATTCTTCAAACAATGTGAAGGTGGGAAAAATTTAAAATTTTCCTGAAATTCTACAATCGATTTTTTATATTCTTTGTCAATTACCAAGGACCCCGCACTTTTTATAGGTGAAATTGTGAAATTGTAGTATTTGATGTTCTGATTGAAAGTGGAGATAGATTTTTAAATACAAGTTCAAGTTGAAAATCAGTAAGTTTTATTTAATTTTCTCGGGATTCGAAAGTGCAAACTGCATTTCTTTCGCTCTTATCATCAACATTCCTTCATATTACTAAATATCATTCAGATGGTACAGATTATATCATAATGTATAGAGTGAAAAATAAAAACATTTTAGTAATGTCTGAAAATTCGATATAATAATGAAATATTGATGAAATTATTTTGGCATGCAATATACTATTTTCATTCCATCAATAATCACAATTCATACATTTCGTACAGTGTGATTTGAAAAATTGGTGAAATATATGGCCAGTTCTTTCGTACACATCCTGTATATTCAAGTGAATTATCATTCTCCAAAGATAGCTGATACCGTATAAACATGATTTTGTTGAGATATATATGGTGATCATGAAAATTTTTTATGATAAAAATTATAAAATATCATCGTTTCAGAAATCACCCTATAATTCACGATTAACTCGATGAAATTCCTTTATTAATATTCAATATATCCATCATTCTCTCCTCAAAAATGTCCCAAAAATTCCTACTATGCTAGTTTCATAGTTATTAATTGAGAAACTCATTACCATTTGAATGAGGATTTGAAGGAACTTGTTCACTCGTACATTCTACAGGTGACAAGATTTTTCACAAATAGTAAAACGTGAGAATGTGGAAATCAAAATAAATGTAAAAGAGGGTGAAGATTAGAGATAACAATAACATTATAACAACAACGTCATCAGATATATGAATTTGATACTATAAGGTACAGATTTAAGTGAATTTTGTTGCTTTAAGCTTTGTCTGAATAAAAAACGAACTATCTAGGAAAAGTGAAAATGATTGATAGAACGCTTTCATTTCTAAGAGGAAAATATAGATAGGAAATCTTGGAAACCTCTATTCGGGTGGAACATGAATTAGAAAAAATTCCGTCGCTGCCCAGATTCTAATTCTCCCATTAGAAATGAAAGCGTGTTACGGGTCAAATTTCAGAGTCTAGAGTTTGTATAGAATAACCAACCTCATCTCAAGTATTCATCATAATTTTTGTTCAATTCTCTATTATCTGTTATCTCTTCAATCATCTATCATTCCCTATAAATTACATTCAGTCAGTTCTCAAGTAGACATAACAATTATTGTAAGTTTTACCTGAACCCACTTCAACGACAGCTTTACGACGAGCCGTCTCTTGAGGCCCATCGACAACAAAGCGAAGATAACTGCTAGCTACTAAAATCTTGATATTATTATCTCCAATTACTTCCGATTCAATAAAAGTATTCTGTATAATTTCAATTCCAGATTTTTGTTATATTCTTGGCTCCCAAAGGTAAATATGTCACCTGTCAGGTAATGCCCATCTATCATTCATGTGTCAGGATGGCTGATAAGGAAGTTTTGACATAGGTTGAGACTGTCACTGGATTTGGTCTTTTTGCCACTGGCTTTCAGCTGGAAAGGTTAATTAGAGGTCCATGTGCTTGGCTCAAATCGAAAATTTGCGGGTTTTTTCTCAGTTGAAAGATAAATTATAGTAGTAATAAAGTAGCTCTTCAGGAAAAGGCTTCACATAACGGTGGATTTCATTTACACTACTATAAGTTTCACCACTACGTTAAGGCCACACTCCATCCCAGGTATGTCGTTATCTCACCGGTCAGTCCTTTCTAACAGTTTCCTTAATTATCCTTTTAACTAACCTGGGATATTCATAGATATATCAAGCCATATTTATAATCAACTGAAACACTTCCAGGCCTTTTTAGTACCCCCTTGGGTGCTCCCATCTTCCACCTTGTATACCACCCATTCATACTCGCTCGAGCACCCTATCGAAGTGAACAGCGTCACGATCCATCTCCATCCAGTGCACAGGGCCCCCTTTCATCCCGACTACGGAGTGCTGGAGCCCCCCCCCCCTACGGTCCTGACGATTGCTGGAACCCGGCCTGCCTATCCACGAATCAGCAGCACTGAGGATTGACAACTACTACATATCCACTCAGATAAGCTTTAGTATTAGTATATCAAGAAATCGTGCTCATACGGCTTGCTGGCTTTCATTTCATACTGCCTTGCAATCTGTGCATAATTTCGCGGTTCTGTTTGCTAAACTTTTAAAGTGATCTGTATTATTTATAACCCTACACTTTGCTAAAAGAAGCAAACTTACTGAGTTGAAAATATCGTGTAAGCTTCTTGTATGATCATACAAAAGGTATTTATATTTATTTTTATGTTATAATATCTTAATTTAAGATAGCTTTCGATCTCCATAAAATAACCGCAAAATAAGAGTTGTCTTTGACAGTGATCCATCGATCAAGTGTCAATCGAAGCTCCGCCTTCCACTTCCTCTTCTTCTACTCCATATCTTCTCTTCTGCTCTTTTCATACTTAGTGCAATACACACTCTAGACTAAAACGCGTTACTTTCTCCAGGAAAAAGGGGGTAGCAAGCGTTCTATCAATCATTTTCACTTTTCCTAGATAGTTTGTTTTTTATTCCGGCAAAGCTTAAACGAACAAAATTTACCTAACCATCTGTACCTCATATTATTAAATTAATATATCTGATGTGATTGTTATCTCTAATCTTCATTCTCTTTTGCATTTATTTTGATCTCCACATTGTCACTTTTCACTATTTGCGAAAAATCTTGGGCACTAGTAGAATGTAATGAGTTTCTCAATTAATAACTATGAATCTAGACATAGTATGAAACTAATTTTTGAGAAAGTGTCGAGGAGAAAATGAGGAATATATCAGATAATAATAAATGAATTTCACCTAGTTAATCGTAAATAACAGGGTGATTTCTGAAACGTTGATATTTTGTCATTTTCATCATCGAAAATTTTCATGATCACCCTATATATCCCAATGAAATCATATTTATTCGGTATCAGCTATCTTCAGAGGATGATAATTCTCTTGAATATTCAGGACGTGTACGAAAGAACCGGCCATATATTCCACCAATTTTTCAAATCACCCTGTACGAAATGTATGAATTGTAATAAAGGATGAAATAAGAATAGTATATTGCATGTCAAAATAATTTTATCAATATTTCATTATTACATCGAATTTTCAGACATTACTAAAATGTTTTATTCTTCACTCTATAGGCCGTTTCTTTTTTCATGTGGTAACATTGCTATATTCTAAACCGTAATAGATACAAAGACGATTAAATGGGAAAAAATGTAACTATTGTGGTGAGCAGTACATTGGTCAGAGAAAATCTACGGGGACTCTCGCCCTTCCCGACTTATACAGGGAAAACTAAAAATGCTGTTTTCGTTTTTTTACGAATAGAATGGTTATTTCAGAAAATATAAAAAAATTAAAGAGGAAAGTTTTATTGTATTCAAAATGTACTAGAAATACGTGATGATAAGTTTCAAATTAAACGTATAAATAACCGAAAACAGCATTTTTAGTTTTCCCTGTATAAGTCGGGAAGGGCGAGAGTCCCCGTAGATTTTCTCTGACCAATGTACTGCTCACCACAATAGTTACATTTTTTCCCATTTAATCCTCTTTGTATCTATTACGGTTTAGAATATAGCAATGTTTCCACATGGTAAAAGAAACGGCCTGTATACATCATGATATAATCTGCACCATCTGAATGATATTTAGTAATATGAAGATACGTTGATGATGAGAGCGAAAAAAATGCAGTTGGCACTTTCAAATCCCGAGAAAATAATTAAGTAAATATTACTGATTTTTAACTTCAACGCCCTGTATTCCAAAATCTATCCATCAGCGATTCTGCACGTTCAATCAGTACATCGAATACTATAAATTCAAACAATTTCACTGATAACCATTTTACCTCCTAAAAGAACGGGGTCCTTTAGTTGAAAACTGTCTGCTATTTGAGATAACCTTAGCGATGTCATGATTGTCATTCATTCCTTTACAATTTCATAGCATTCATCAAAGAGTAAATTTTGTGCAAAATAATTTCCATAACTGATTGATTTTTGTGGCTCGTAAGAGCTCTAGAACTGTTCTCTGCCTACAAATATCCCCTTGATATAGGTATTTCATCCAAATATTATTTTCCGAACTATTGAGAATTTGTTAATTTTGCAGAGATGAGCCTGTGTTGCTGAAAAAAAAATCATATCTTTGAAAAATCACAAATAAATGTTTTTCAATTTGTTGCGTGCGTTTGTCACTTTACCGGGTGTCCCACATTTTATGTGACAGGCAATATCTGGTTTGTAGGAGGAGATATAGAAAAATATTTCATACAAAAGTTTTATGAGTTCATGAGAGCTATATTTTGATATAATTTTCAAATATACAGGGTGTTTTTTAAAATAGAACGCACTGTATATCATTACATATTCAGATTCTACGCTTAATTCTGATATCATTTCATGTTTAGTTTTTGAAATTCGGTTACGGCGTTGTTGAGTTATTGCTTAAAATGTGAAGTCTTGAGAACGACTATTATTTTTAAAAATATCTCATACAAGAACTATTCTCTCTGCATCAGATCACATGAAAATTAGTCAAAATTATTGGTGTTCGTAGTTATGGTTTCAATTTTGAGTTGTGGAATTCAGTCAGGAATCATTTTGAATATGAAACAATTGCGAAATTGAAAGAGGTGTATTCAAGAACAAATCGTCAATAACAATGTAATATAACTTGATGAATCATTTCATAAGAATAGTACCTAGATATGTAATAAAAAATTTTCAAAGTGACGCCCATTGGATATTATGCAGGCTTCCAAACGTCGAATCACTTCTCTCGAACAAGTCGCTTTTATATCAGGCGTAATATCACTGCACGCTAGTCGAATTTTCAATTTCAGATTATCCACATTCAAAGGGGGAGTGGTGAAAATAATATCTTTTAAATAACCCCATAGGAAAATTTCAAGCGGTGATAAATCTGGGGAACGAGCCGGCCACCGAATTGGACCCTTATTACCAATCCATCTATTTGGGTGTGTTCTATCCAGATATTCAATAACAACCTGTGAATTGTGAGGAGGAGCACCATCTTGTTGCCACCAAATTCCTTGTCGTTCTGCTATGGGAATATCTTCCATCAACTAGATCAAATCATACCAAATGGCACGCTAAAATGACAATAATGTGACAATAACCAAAGTTGTTGTTTATATTTTCACATCATCGTTGTCAATGATATGATAAAGCTGTGAATGTAACTTGATTATTATGCAATTTGAATAAATCTCGGAAGTTGCAAGTCCTCGATTATCATAAATCGCATAATAATCTCGTTACATTAATAGCTATTATTCAGTAGGATTCTAGTTCAATTTAACGAAACAACCACCTCTGACCAAACCTTAGACAAAGCATTTTCTACATAGAAGGCAAACTGAACGACATGCATAAGCTTTGCAGGAGGCATGGATTATTCGCACCACACCCGCTAACATCTGGAATATTCGACCCACCGCCACCATCAGCGGGGGAGGTTGCAAGCGTCCCTTCGCCGGGATCCTATGCATCCCTTGGCACAAGCGCTCCCTCATCCTCCGTCCAGAAATGGTCGGGGGATGAGGGAGGCGGCTTTCAGTGCGTCCTCCCGAACCTCTTCCTCTTCCGAACCCTCTTGGGCGACGGCAAGATGAGTCTCCGGAGTAATGAATATGTCAGATGTAGTGTAGATCTCAATTTAACTGTGTATAATAAACCTTTATTTATTTATTTATTTTTAGTTCAATTTAATAAAAGATATAGTCAGGATTCGTGTACGCGTTAAAGATTTTTTGATACCTTATATTAAACCTTATTTTAAGTGCAATAACTCAACAACGCCGTGACCGAATTTCAAAAAGTAAACATGAAATGATATCAGAATTAAGCGTAGAATCTGAATATGTAATGATATACAGTGCATTCTATTTTAAAAAATGGCATTTTGGTCTGTAGCACCTACACCAAACACCCTGTATATTTGAAAATTATATCAAAATATAGCTCTCAAGAACTCATAAAACTTTTGTATAAAACATTTTTGTATATCTCCTCCGACAAATCAGATATTGCCTGTCACATAAAATGTGGGACACCCGGTATATCAACTATCGATCTTGGGCAAGAGCATAGTCAGCTGAGCAATCTGACGGCCTTTCCACCATTACACGCGCAGCTGACTGTTGTTTTCGTACTTCTAACTATGAAAACAATCACCGAGAAAAATTCCATCCGGCTTTCATTATTTCTTTAAGTGTTATGTTCGTGCGAGTAGCGGACGCATATGCCCCCCTTCACGATGCAGCTTACCATTTATTTCCAACTCAATATGATGCCAACTATTCGTAACAAAAGTTTCAGCTAGCATTCCATTACTTTATATTTAAATTTTTTTTACCAATTACGCAGATTTCCAGGCCCACACCTACTGATACTTCTTAGACATACCAAATCTATCCCAAATAATAATACCAACTGATCGGTGATAGATCACTTTGTAATTTGTGACATTGCCTCCCGGGCTAGTATAGTAGAGAGTAATTTATCACAAATTTCTTACGCATTCAAAATCGAATGTTATAATTTGTTATTTAGATTAGTTCCGTTTCCAATATGGTACGTGACCTCTTCCAACACATATTGAATTCACTGAAAGTGACAAGGAAGAAAACTTGGCGAAAACATAGCAGACACGTTATTAACACTGACTGACTGTTAACATCAATAAAGGAACGGTGATGGGAAAGCGTGATCGGTTTTTCATGGTGGAATCCTGTTTAGGATTCAAGGCGTCAAGTTAGCATCTATGCGTGATATGAGTCTCGTAAAGCTTTCTAGCCGTCGAAATGAAGATGGTGTTCCGAAACAAAAAGTGCCGAAGTACGAGGATATTAGAAACTTCTGACGATGGCTATAATGAATTTCGAGATGAATTTCTGGTCCCCTCGTGTATGTAAAAACGATCTATTGAATAATGTATGAAGAAATGAGTAAATTCCATTAGTTGAATGAATTGAATTTCCACTACGTGGCTGCCAAAATGTATATGATAATAATTTTCGAAGATAATTTGTAATTGTATTTGATAATAGCCTCCTTATATAATTAAAACATACCAATCTCCAAGATTTTTGGTGTCTCATAGTAACATAATACAATAAAATACACTGGAATTTTATACAGTTTAACATTTTTTCATTCAAGTTTTATTATAAATGCATAATCATGACACTATCATTAATAATAAGGGATAGTAACTTATTCAAAACATAGTATATAAACATTTTATATACAGGGTGTCCCAAAACTCAACGCCATCTTTTGGAGAGGTGATAGTCCAGCTCATGACTGACCAGAATATCAAAATATGACCTCAGTAAAATATTGATGATTTTGAATATATTTTCACATCAAAGACTGATTAGTATTTCGAGTGCAACAAGTAGAAAACTTATATTTCAAATTTAAATGTTTGTTATGCATCCCTGAATAAACCGCACAGGCTATGCCTTCGGGTACACTCTATGAGTGTTTATAAGGTAGTATTATTATTATTCAGGTAGGTCTGTTGTATATGTGGAGCCACTCACTCATCGTGATTGGCTTCTAGTTCCTCGGCATAGTTTCCAAAGATGATCAAGTCCTAAATATTGATTTAAGTTTTCTAAACAGCGTGTCCCACTAGATTATGGCCAGTATGATGAAATCTGAGAATTTGAAACGCTTTGAATACTCTGTATCCTGAAGTCTGCATGTATATGTGAACTTCCCGGGTTTCCCTTAGAGCTGGTAATTATATGTCGAGAGTTCTTAAAATACATTGCATGTAGATCAATCGGTAAAACGCTCTAATTTATCACAGATTCTCCTCCCTGGGACTTTTCTTCTTCTTGTCATAATTGGTTAGGGAAGATAGAAAGTCGTCTCCCTGTCCCAATCCCCAGCCAATAATAATTTGACATTTATCATTGCTGGCACATGACACATGTCAGTGTATCAAAATACAGTGTTTCAAATATTAAAAACCAAAAGTTATTACCAAACTGACAGCAAAAAACCGATCACCGATAGCCTGTGGAATATTGTCAATTGTATTTTATTTATTTGACCTGCGACTGCAGTTAGAAAGCATTGCAAAAAAAAGATAAAATGTACCCAAATGAGAAACGACAGTCTTATAAGAGTCCTGATAATTTCCATTCAGTCAAACTTTTCAATAATAGAAAAGTCCATTCCACAATTACATGAAGAAGATATTCGAATTGAATATTCATATTGAAGTGAATTAGAACATTTTGTTACGTTTCCACCCGCTAGAAATTTCATGAGGTCAAGTAAATGAATTTTGAATTCCTGCAGTAGTTTGGGTAGCTATTCCTTTCTCTCTTTACTCCTCCTTTGAAACTGATTCCATATTGTTTTTTATCTAGAGTAATCAAGCTGAAGATTCGCATGCTTCATCGGCTAAAACATTTTGTTCTACATTGAGTTGGCACCCGTTCAGCAAAAAGACCACGTCAAGCTGCGAAGTATGAGAGCCTCCTACAGATACATAAGGATAAGCCAATGCAAGGGGTCTTCTTCAAGAACATTGAAGACTTTGGCTTATCCAGAAACCTGACATTTGCTTTCCTCAGGTCAAGTGAGTTGAAGTCGAAAAGTGAGGGATTCACAATGGCCTGCCAAAATGGTGTCTTCAACACCCTCGCCTACCTTAGTCTTGTGTTTGTTCTAGAGGCCCCTGACACTAGATGCGGTGCGTGTCGTGGGGCAGCTGAGACTATAATGCATTTGCAGTCAGCTTGTTCAGCTTATGTGGTCTCAGCCTATATTCACAGGCATAACGCAGCGCTACGAGTGTTGTACTACCACCTACGACACTCGTACGGTATTGACGAGACATCGGTATTGCCTTATGCTTCGGGGGATATTGATTTCATTGTGGAGAAAAAGAAGTGCTGAATCTATTAAAACTACTCTTTCTCCACCCTCAGGCAAAAACAAGCCAATAAGCCTGATGAAGTCCTCCTCGACTATTGAAGTAGGACGATTTTCGTCTTAGAGTTTTCGGTTCCTGGTGAAACGAACATCGTCCGTAAAAAGGAAAGAAAAACGGACTGAATATTGAGGTCTACTGTCAAGATGGTTCTTCTGATAATAGGGGTCCTTAGTGGAATGGTGGACAAACTGCAATCAAGCTTAAAAATCATACTGGCTTGCCATAATATGGCGGCTATTATTATTTGCCGTGGCGCTCCGGACAACTCACTGATTTTTTTGGTGTTCTTTATACTATTCAGCTGTAGGAAAACCCAGAAAATCTACAGCACCACTACGGATGGTCGGCGCACACTCCATGCAAGCACTAAACGTCGGGATTGGTAAAAAGACAAATAGCATTGCCCATCGACTCCTATGAAGTAGAGAAATATTTTCCCATTGCCAGGATTCGGACCTGGCCAAATGCACACGGAAGTTTCAAAGGCCGGCGTCTAACCGCCTCGCTACCGATCATCCACCATTGAAATTGAATACCACCTCTTACTTATTGAATTATATCAGTGGGAAAATGAATCGGAACTACTAATAAAGTAGAATAAAAAAATGTCTAATCAGAAAACTATCAACAAACCTCACTACTAATGTTCTTTCAGGGATACCTTGATAAAGACCCAAATAGGCCAAGCTAACGTCTGATGCCAAGCTTATAATCTGAATGATTTCAGAAAAATGCCTTCTTCTTTGCTCATGTTTCCTAATACCTTATCTCTACTGGCTTTTGATGTTAGTCTCGACATTTTATGTTTCAAAAATTTTCCTTTATCTTGAGAGATGTTCGCAAAAAGATACACCAGTACGTTCGACCAATTCATCCCTTGAAATACTCTTTCAGCTAGATCTAAAAGTCAAGGTGTGACGAATGCTGTGTACTCATTTGATTTCTCTTCGATCTCAACAACAACACTGAGTAAGTCGAGGATAGAGAAGTACTTAGATTTTCCGAAGTATGAAGAAGAATTTCATCAATATTTTACATGGTGTAATTTCAACTCTTAGTGATATTGTTTAATTTGTGTGATGATCTTATAATATCCACCTCCAGCCTTTCTTATACTTGATCTTCAATTATTGTAGGATGATGGTTATGACGATGGTGAAAACATTAAAGCATGCACGCATATCATCAAGTATGCAACGCATTTCTCTCTGTTAATTTACACATACCAGACGCACCTATATACTTTAGTTTTATGTTCATTTACTCATACGAAGAATTTGTAGAATATTAAATGTCATATGAGAAATTCCGCAGTATCAACAAAAACCAAAATTCAACATCATCTTCTTTCCTGCAATGACAGAAATTCAGAATTACTTTTATAATGATTTTTGAGGTCGAGCTATTGAAATATCTTTCCGTATGCCGCCGTCAAATGTAAATCATCATATTCTAACAGTAGGTATCGCGCAGATTTTACCAAACTTCATATCAGATCGATGAGATAAAAATAGATCCCGATCCACTTTCATAACCGAGACGTGGTTTATGATCCTGCATTCATATCTTTCTGTCTGCCAGCATGATGGTAATTTGGAATCTCTTTGAAGTTATAGTTTCCGAATATGAAATTTCACAAGATCGCTGGTCAGCAGTTGAATATAGGATAATACAATTTCAAATTCCTCCTTCTGTTACCTCTGCCGTGTGGGTATTTTCACGTTGCTTTTCAACAGTGATTCATAGATGAAACACCGGCACGAGGAGAGCTGTATGTTAGGGAGTTCGGAAGTTCTCGCACACACAAGTATACGTGACTGAGAATAATAATTACCCAGCATTATTCTAGGAAGGAAGGATTAGGAAGTAGTGAGCACAAAAGCTGATACCGAGAAACTCTTTCCGCGAGATTTATTATCACTCCAGAAAGAATAGCTACGTGAAATTTGGATGGGAATATTTCAGAAGCGTAAATTAGTTTTACCCAAGATTATTCGAAATAAACTGAGCAGATTACTAGACTGCTCACATCTGGATTTTTTTTTGTGTCTACTTTCTCAATTACCTCAGTGGCATGAGAAATATCAACATATAATAATTTATATCTACAGTGGGCGATTGCAATAATGTTCAAGGGTAGGTTTGAAATCTGAAGTACATCTGAAACAATGTGAATCTGCTATCTGACTTAATGAATATATCTTCAGTTACTGTTACTAACATTGAATAATTCCATTGCAAAACCGTACATATTGGTTTTGATAATGAAACGATAATCCACCAGTCCAGAGATTTAAGTGCGCACCTTTTTACTCATTTGGCGGAAATCAAACAAATTGATACTGTTTCATGGAAGAAATAAAATTTCATTCAGTGTCAAAGGGCTCACATCAAGAATTGGTCAACTTGTTCAGCAGTAGAAATTTTGACATTTTTGGCTTGTAACCACAAGTTTTCTTCCCAGACATGTTTTGAATAGTTATGAAACTGTAGGTTATTGTTTAGTTTACAGGAAAGTATGATATTTCGGGTTTGTTTGTAACTGAATTATTGGTAAGAAAAATAATTAAACTGGATAAAAATCTATTTAAAAAAGAAATACGAGTGTAATAAGAATGAAGAGAAATTCGTTAATTAGATGACTAACATATTAACGACCATACATTGAAAATCCACATCAGTTTAACAATGAAATGAAAAAACTAGATGAACTTTTCAACAACAAAGACGAATTTCTGGAGGTGCATTTTTTATTTTCTGGTAACAGGCCAATGTGGGTATTTTCTGGGCAAGATATGACATTGAAGTCTCATATTCATCAACATTATGAAATTTGAATCATGTTTTGTTCGAATCGATATAGCGAAAGATTCGAAAAATTAAAAAAATAGAAAAATGTCGAAGTGACAGTAGAGAGTCCAAATTTGGAGCAAAAGTATAAAATTGAAAACTGAGCAACTTTTTCCTTTGGCATTTTTCGAAATTTAAAAAAAAAACTGATTTTTTGAGGATTTTCGAAAAAATGTCAAATTTGACAGGTTTAGAGTAGCACATGAAAAAAGAAAAGACGCTGTATTTTACTAATTTTTCAAGCACAAACTAACTGCGAAGTAAAATTTTCTTTATATCTATTAATACAAAAAACTTCCATATGTCTCGAACTTTGTGTGACACTGTATATATATGACAAGTCACAATATACAATACCTTCAATCATATATTTTGAAAGTTTTGAAATATTTCGTCACTGTAATAAAAAAAGCTGTCTAATGCTTTTCATGTTCTCATGTTTATCACAAATATATTCGAACATACAGGGTGATTCACGACGAATTGTACATGGTTCAACCATAAGTACTATGGACCAAGGCCATTCCATATCTGGTACTGATAAATGCCTTGTTGCATTTTTGACTGATATATACAGGGCGATATTTGAAAATATGTGAATTATTCTACGATAAATATCTCTAAAAGTAAAAAACTCAGACATATAAAATTTGGTACACTGAGAATGCTCTCTGAGCTCAATAAAATAGGTTTTCTAAAAAAATTAATTTCAGGTCCGGACTTTGTTTTTTTTTAGATTTTTATTGATTTTTTAAAAACAACACCCTGTAAGCCAGATCAGACAATTTTTTACTTTTCTCGCTTTAAAGCTTAAGGACAATACTAAGCAACCGTTGGAAAAAATTGAACGTGGAAGTTTTTGTTTCCTGCAGAAAAAAATGAAACTTTCAAAAATAGAATAATTTTAATGGATTCACATTCTGCTTATGACTGATGCGGCACTACATCGATAGCACATTTTTATTTTTCAACAAAAATCATAAGGAAAGTTCATATTTCTCGAGATAAAGTATTATTCAATCAACCGTTGAAATTCCAGCGCCGTATTTATTTATTTTTTTCACGTTTTTATTAATCCAATAAAAACAACACCCTGAAAAGCAGGTCGTACAGATTTTCAAGCAGGTGGTACTAACCGACATAGAAAAAAACTATCACTTTTGAAAACAGTGCAAATGCAAGTAAGCTTTGAAATCGCTTTGAAAAACAAATGAAAAAACGGGTGACAGAAGCTGGAATGTCCAGTTTGACAGTTTGGGTTTATTAGTTAACACGATGCCTCATCAGTTTACTTACGCAGATTACGCAGATATGATTTTTGTATACGGATATTGTAATGGAAATGCCAGAGCAGCAGTCAGGGAGTACCGGAGAAGATTTCCACATAGAAGAGTCCAGAACCACCAAACGTTTGACAACGTTTTTACGCACCTGCTAGAAACGGGAAAATTTCCTTCTGGTACTGCAGAACGTGGTGAGTGAGTGATTGAAGAACAAAAAGAGGATATTTTAGAAATGGTTAATCTAAATGATAAGATAAGTACCCGGCGAATATCCAGCATTTTGCACATTTCTCAGTCCACAGTTTTCAGAACGTTGAGGAAAGACCTCCTTCATCCCTATCACCTCAAACTGGTGCAGAGACTGCATTTGGGAGATAATATTCCACGTTTACGATTATGCAGGTGGATCTCTGCAAATAAAAGATAGATTTATCAGATGTTTTGAGATGAAGCCCAGTTCACGAAAGACGGCATAAACAATTCCTGAAATAATCACAACTGGAGACATGAAAATCTACATGCAATAAAGCAAACTAGATCTCAAGTTAGATTCTCTGTCAATGTTTGGGCAGGTTTCATCGGTAATAAATTAGTGGGTCCTTATTTTTTGAGCGATAGATTGAGTGGGCAGGAATACCTTGATTTTCTGGAAAATGTTCTCCCTGTTCTTCTGGAAGGTGAGGAAGTCGATGTAAGAGACATGAGATTTCAACACAATGGAGCTGGACCCCAATCCACCAGGGAATTAATCAGTTTCTCAATCAAAATTTTCCCAATACGCGGTGGGCCGATTCCCTGGCCGGCGAGATCCCCTGACCTCACCCCACTAGATTATTATTTCTGGGGCGTTTTAAAAAGCATGGTCTATGAGGTAGAGATAACAACAAGAAAACAGCTACGGTAGAGAATAGTTGAAGCATTTCGCTTTACAAAAAGGCATTCAGACCAGACAAGCTTAAAAAAATAGCTTAAAATTGTTGTTATTTTTCCAAAAACGTTGAAGACCGGTAAAAACGTATAACCGGAAGTGGTTAATTTTTGGCATTGGAGTCAAAATATGCGTATTTGAGTAATATATTTACTTTCCAAATTTGAAACCTGTAGCTTCAAAACTATAGAAAAATTGGGGGGCGTACCTCACCTCGTGGTCACCCCGTAAATAACACAATATTATTTATACAAAATGCTTAATATCGAGCGTGTAGCAGGACTTCTGAAGTAGGTGATGTCTTTGTCTTTGTCGAGAGCTCTCAACTCGCTCATCAAGAGAGTTATACAGTGTGTCCATAAAGTAACCCCCTTTGTTAACTTTTGAACGGATTGCAATTTTCGCATGAAATTTTTTTTGGAGGAATGATAGTTCATAAGCTACTTTCTGACGACTACAAAAATGTCTATCTTTCAAAATGGCGTCGAGCCGCCATTTTGAAAGAATATTTCAAATGGCATGGGGGGTTGAGTGATACCTCATTCAAAACGTCTTACAATTTTCTATACGTCCCCAAAATTACAAACAAAAATATATATCCAAAACAAAATGGCAGTACATAATGTTAGAGCTCTGCCATATGAGGATCGATTACCTGGTCGATATTAATATTATTCATTTTGCTTGATTATTTGTTTGTTGATAATAAATCAATTACAGAATACGTTCATAGAATGGTACCCAGAAGATTTGCTGATTTTTCCAGAAGTAAAGTATCCGAAGGATCCTCGTAGCAGAGCTCTAACATTATGTACCGCTATTTTGTTTTGGACGAATATTTTTATTTGAAATTTTGTTGTTGTGTAGAGAATTGAAATGCAATTCAAACGATGTATCACTCGACCCCATAGCCTTAAAAAAAAATTTAATGGCCGACCGACGTCATTTAAAAAATTTTTTTTTTGTTGTCAAAAAGAAGCTTATGAACTCCTCCTAAACCAAAAAAAATTCGAAACAGAATTCCAATCCGTTCAAAAGTTAACATGGGTGGGGTTACTCTAAGAGAGTTCTTACATTATGTACCGCCATTTTGTTTTGGAAGTATATTTTTGTTTGAAATTCTGGGGACGTATAGAGCATTGTGAGACATTTCAAATGAGGTATCACTCGACCCCCCATGCCATTTGAAAAATTCTTTCAAAATGGCGTCGGGCCGCCATTTTGAAAGATAGGCAATTTTTTTTGTCGTTAGAAAGTAGCTTATGAACTGCCATTCCTCCAAAAAAATTTCATTCGAAAATTCCAATCCGTTCAAAAGTGAACAGGGGGGTTACTTTATGGACACACTGTATAACTAACAACCAGTAAAATGAAATTTTGTATGTTACGCAGTCCGGTGTTTCTCAGGTTGTCGTTGGCTTTTGACGCCAGTTTCATGGTTATGCGTCTCAACAATATAAAAAAACTTATTTTTATTTTTATAAACCTATATACAAACTTTTTGTTTAATAAAAACTAACAAGGGTTAGTATAATTCACTGTTGACGTCAATGTTCATGATACTCAACAGGGGAGTGATTTTACATTCCGTTATACTTTGTTATCGTTCCCGTTATTCAAAATTACTTGATGTGACTATATTCGCGTCCGATAAGAGCGACCCAAAAACACTTTTGCTATTTTTTACTATAAGGGCGGTAATGCAATCGTTCGATTTGAAAATAATTCTTTCATGTATGGACTGCTTTATAGTTGATTGATTCGTGGAAAAAGCTGGGTTCTTCCAAAGAAACTAGGGATTCCTGCAATCCAACATGGTCTATGTCATTTGTATTGTCGTATTATTTTCGTTTAAAACATTATTTCTTCTTCAGTTCTTTCAAAGTTGTCTTTCAAATACTCTGGGTCCCTTACGGTAATTAAATAAAAACATTGAATGTCATTGAATGATTCAATTCATTTTTATAGTCAACTCAGACTCATTGTAAATGCAAAAAAGTGAACCGATTGTTTATTACCACTGTATTTATTTATACATGACTAATTTTTCGGATTTCAGTATATATTACTTCTAAATGGAATTGACTGTTGTCAAAGCTCAATTTGGATAACAAACATTATGTAATTATAACAGTCGACAAACAATAATGGAATTGATTTATTATGGTAACGAAAATGAAACTCAATAGTTGAACTGGAATGAAATGAAATAAAATTTGATAAATATATAGTAGGCCTGTTGTAGAAATAGTTGCAAATAGTTCGTATGCTGGAATATTCGTAGTTTACTTTTCATTCAATACCGTGATCGAAAAGAAAGTCCTAGTTCAAGCAGCAACATTTTCATGGTATTATAAAAAGTCAACTTCATCCCATTCGGATAGGAATTTTAGTGAAACAAATTTCATGAACATATTTTAAATGCCTGGATGAGGACGGGATATCGAGGAAAACATTTTCTGATTTTATTGAAAGAAAATGTCGTTGAAACATGAACGATCAAGAAATTCCAATAATATTGGAGGCTTCTTAAAAAGAGTAATGGAAATAATATTGAAAAACCATATAACTCCAACAATAACTCGAATTTTTAGTATCTATTCCAATAATTCTGAGCGATTATTTTATGTTTCGCTCTGCATATTCTCCAAAAGTTTTATATTGTTCTAATATATACATTATCAAATTTGTAATTGACACATACTTCCACGGCAAATTTTGTAGAACTATTTTTTGCTCTGCACTACTGGTAGTGTTGACCACTATTTTCAATACTTTGACACGTTTTTTATCCAATAATTGACCATCGTCTGGAGATAGAGGTTCGAAAAAATGTTGCCCAAGTTGTTCTTCCACATGCACTTAAACAGCAAAAAGAAATAAAGAACGTGTATCTTTTCGATCTTCTAACTGGCGTTAGACTAATAGATTTTATGTGTTTCTCTTCACTGCCTTGTCTCAGATGTTACATTTTTTCCATTATTACAAAAAGTAAAAAAATAAATAAATAATCGGTGTGTGCTATGCTTTAAATCCTCCTTTGATGAAATGACCATTTTTTTTTCCTTCTTCTGGAACATGATTTTTTTTGCTGATACCCTGGACTCCCGCAACTTCTTCAACCTCACTTCTGACCTCCTGGACTTCATCTTTGATCTCCTGGACTTCTCCTTCGACATCCTATACTGGTTTTGGCATTTCATTCTGGAAGCACTAATGTTGACTAATATGACAGATTCATTGTAAATGTTTTTATTTCCTCTTGATCTGCTTCTCTCGTTATAATTTTTTTTCATCTGCATTATTCCTTTCAGACAAATTACATTGTATTGGAATTGTCACAATATAAACCTATAATCTAACTCAATCTAATATCACAGTCAAAACATGAACAGCATGACAACACAAACAGGAACAAATACCACCAAAGTGTGGTCTCACAAAAAATCATCTACAGAATAATGAAATTCCAACAAAAGATATTCTTTCGCTTTTGTTTTTGAAAGTTTGCATGAGGAACAAGATTCAATGTTTGGTGGTAGTTTGTTGCATAACATTCGACCCATATTATTTGGAGATTGTAAAGTAAGGGTCTTTTTGGAAATAGGTTGTTGAATATCATTAATACCTTTATTGATACGCCTATGGCGGAATGATTGTATAAAAAAAATGTTTAAAATTGTTTTTTCCGTCAACCAGCTGTCATCCCCCTACGAACGACAGCCCTCAGAAGTCGAAACTTGTGCGAGCTAAGGATTAACGAGGTCTTACCTTTTAACGTGCGATTCCTAGCGCGAAAGGTGAAAAGTTAAGTAACTGATTTGTTATTTTTTCAATAATTATATATTTGTCATTTAATGTATGAAATTCAAAAATATATTGAAACTAAGCAAACTACGAGATCATTTACCAGCGAATTACATTCAGTCGATTGGTAGCTACGGAGTTGTCAATAAGAAAATATTACAGTCCACTCCAAAATAAGACTCCGACACCACAAGACTTCACAAGGTAGATGATGATGGTTATTTTTTGGTCTTTTATTGAAAATAGAATTTGGGAAATGTTCAAGAATTTTTTGTTTCCATAGACATTTTGAAACTATATAGACATGCAAGTGTTAATACTATTGATTCTTTGAGAGAATTTTTACTACGTCAGTACGTGAAATATTTTATATTGTTCTAATAATTTTCTTTCAAGCAATGAATACCACAGCAGAGTATAGAGGGTTGATCATCCTCATAAGCAGATACCAATATCCATATTTGTTCAAATTTTCCCGTAAGTTTTTCATGCGGAAATTGTGGGAAGGTAAGGCACGGTTCAAGTAATCACACCGAATTTTCCAATTCAAAACATTTTCCAAATTTAAACCCAAAAATTCAACCGACTCTCCAGATAAATATTCATTTTCACTGTATCTATATTCACTTCTGAACATATTTTATGAGTGCTACGAAACCTGATATATTGAGTCTTTTCATTCATTCAATTTCAAAAGTGTATTATTGCAATGACATTCAAGAGTTTCATCAAATTTATGAGATATTATTGAAGAAATATCATTTGCAGAAAGAGTTTGCATTGTCAGAAGAGTTTTCCTTATCATTATTATATAAAACGAACTATATTGGTCTCAATATAGATCCCTGTGGTATGCCTATCGCTGTATCAGGTAAAGATTTTGTGTTCTGACGGAAATTCACTTCATCTGTACTCTTGATTCTTACAGATTGTTTCCTGCTATTCAAAAATGTTTTAACCCAGTTTGGTGCTGATCATTCAACACCAGTTTCTCTTAATTCATTCATGAGTATGTTATGATCAATACAGTCGAACTCCTTGCTCAGATCGCAGAAGATCCCAACAGGACACTCACCCGTGTCGATCAGTCTGACTATTTCGTTATAGAAGAAGTGAAAGCTGTAATGGTACTTTTATTTTCTTGAAATCCGAGTTGGTTTTTAGAAATTATTTCGTATTTGCTCACATTCTCAAGTATGCACTCTAAATATGCATATTCCAAAATTTTTGAAAAATTCAAAGGAATCGTTACTGTTCTATTTAGAGTTCTCTAGAATGTGTATTTCCCTTTCCATTTATTGGTATGATTTTTCCAGTTTTAGATTATCTGGAAAAGTCCCATAATGAAACGACAAATTAACTAAATTGGTGATAGGTTTGATGATAAACAAAATTATTCTTTTGACTAGAAAATTATGAATTTCATCCGCACCAAAAGAGTTTTCTCACAAGAACATCATACAACTCGTCGTCTGTGTAAGGGAAAATTAAAATTTGTTTGTTTTCGGTTTTAGATCCAAGCCTATTTTTGTTTTCACCATCACTATTCGTTTTATTTATTTTGCTTAGTATCTCTATAGAATACTTTAGCAAAATTATTTAAAAATGAGATCGGTCAATAATTTCAAAGGATACTTATTTTCATCTCCAAATTTGTGAACTGGGGCAATAATAGGTTGTTTCCATTGTACAGGTATTTTTCCTGTCTGTTATGTAAGATCAATAATATGGATTAGTGGTTTGATTATACAAATGTGCGTACATTTGATGGTTACACAATTATTTTTGAGGTTAGATATTATATCAATTTCTTCAGTCAAAGTGAATGGTTTTTTAAAAAAATAGGTTCTATATATATACAGGTCGTTAGCAAAGTTAGGTGGCACATTTTGATATTTTTCAATTTTTTCACAAATTTTCGTGCTAATGGATGATAAGTATTAATTGAATGCATTAGCTTTTCAAGTATTTGTCCATCAGAATTTGTGATAGATAGTTTGCTGGTGTGTTCTTTATTTATTTTTTTCTAATTGTTATTTCATTAACTGTTTGCCAAGTCATTTTACAGTGGTTTTTGACCTCATTGAATTTTCTAATGTACTTAGTAATAATTTTTAGTCTTTCCCAATAATTTCTCGAGATGATTTCAAAAGTTTTTGTATTATTATTTTTTCAGATTCTCTGTTGAGTCTATATTTTTTTCAATGATATTGATAAAATGGTTATAAGTGAGCTGTGTCTTGAGAGTTTGTTATTTATTACCATGTTTCGTATATTTTTTCAAAAAATCAACTTTTGAATTGTTATTCAGTTCACTTTGTTCATTGGGCTGTATTATCAATGAATATGTTGTGTACTGATCTGATGAGCTTGTTTCAATAATAGCTGGAGTAAGAGATAATGGGTATGGGGTATTCTTTTTTCTTACGAAATTATGATTAATTAGAGTGCTGCTTCGTTCATCAACTCTGGTAGGATGATTTATGTATTATATATATGATTGAACATCTCACATAAATAACTGAATCTTTCACAAGGGCCAATCACGGAATAGCGAGTTTAATAATCTTGGAAAGAGGCGTGATGTGTAGAGATAGTTTCAAGTTTATGAATTTGAAAATTAACAAAATTACATCACTGCGACATAAATTGATTGAGTATTTTCCAAAGTATGTAGTTTTAATTGACAAAGCGTTGACAAATCATATTTGAATATAGTCTAGGTACAAACATGTGTTTGCAATTATGATGTCCTCTCACAAAGATAGAAGAATGATAACCTTTGAATTTCATGTTTAATATTTCCACGTCGTTCTGCATACATTTGAGAAGCAAACTCTGGAAAAGAGAGTTTTTTAAACAACTTTGCATTCACTGCTTAGAGAATTCAACTTCGAAGAGATAGCAGACATGCACTTAGATCCCCCGAGTCTCTGAGGAGTGCCACGGTGCCGCATTTATCATCTTGCACTATTGCAGGCCACTTATAAATCTTATGTATATGTCACGACTGGAAATATGGCGTGATAGCGGATTCGCTAAGTATCATCATTCATCATTGATTTGACTGAAATGGGACGAGCATCAGTCAATTAAATAGATGTAAATTCTCACAAGTGCTGCTAGGTGTGTATCTGAAATATAGGCGATATGATAAATTAGTTTTGATTTTCACGATGTGTTACTTGAAACTATTATAATAATTATGATATAAAATGAATTGTGGAATATCCATGATCAAACTATTATCATCAATAAAAACTTTGAGAAAGGAAATCAATTACATGTTTGAAATGGATACTTTCTGATGTCCACTTTTTGGAATTGGTCCAAGTCCGATTTGACTGCTAACACTGTAAGATCATATTTGCTTCCGGATAAATCAAATATCCATTACGAAAAAGAATACCTTTAGTTTTGTGAGTGGCGAAATACAGAATAGGTTCAAGGTGTTGGAGAAACGGGTTTACTAGCTTATTTTGTGAAACTCTCAAATGAATACTCTCCATCATCTTTGTGGCCTAAATATTCTATGTAACAAGCTTGCTTGGAATTGAAAGAAAGAGTGGAAATCGACTACTAAGGCCCTTTATACGATTTATTGAGATTTAAAATGTGGGATACAGTGCGAAAAAATCGAAAGTATTCATAAAAGAGCAGGTTAATGAATTTGTTTCCCCAACGAGACATTTTTTATTATGAAAGTAGCTTTTTTAATTGGAATTAACGGAGCTTGCACGACCAATGAACTGACGAAAATGCCCATGGAAAATGTTGAGAGCAAGCTAGTGACCATATTTCTTGATTCAAGAACCCATAGCATTACGTCAACCTCATCCTCCATGCACATAGAAGATTGTTCGCATCATACAGAATCGAAAAATGCACTGTTCAGCCTTGCGGTATTAAATTATTTTTTCATAAAATACCTGAGAAAATTGCTACATATCTCAAACTCGAGAATCCATCTATGTATACTGGTCATTTCTTCATAAAATCTTCAGCAACTTTTCTTGTAAATGCATGCTTGTTGGGAGTCAAGCAAGAGGGTATTTGGAAAACAATCCGAGTAAGAACATTTCCATTGCGCGAAAAATTCAAGTTGGAGACGTTTCTAAAAACACTGTCTTATATACGGAAGTTACCATCGAACTAAATTAGAATGTTGCTGGCCAAGATTCAGCGGACACGTCTATCATTTTCAACAAGAATCAATTTTTAAAACTGTCAAATCATTCATCTCAATTTTTATAAATAGATTCTAAAATAGAATTGGTATCCAGGGTATTATAAAGTAACTAACGTGTTATATTTTGTAAATAACTTGATGTGTTTTGATGATATGATGATTATAATTTGTAATAAAGATTCAACTCAAAAGAAGCTTAATTTTCAATAATACGACGAATAATATAAATGTTTGAAATTTTTACTAATAAGGATATGGTAATCAACCATTAAAGTAGGCCTATTGTTTTTTGATATTTATAAACACTTAGAAGTATTCTTATCGTTTGTGTGAAATAAGAGGAACATTTTTTATTTTGTATTGTATTGTTTTCACTATATGACCAATTTATGTGATTTTTTTATGAAAAATATTCTATTTCACCGAAACCAAATATAAAAAAACCCAAAAATTTCGAGTAATTTAATCCTTCTCATTTGCGTATTAGTGTCTGAATATTGTACTAGTTCTAATTAGTCTCAAATCATCATCAACATTCAATATGCTCCGACGAGAAGTCCGATTAGTTTTCATCACAGTGTGTCCGAGCGTGATTAACAGTTGATTGCTACGGGATGAGCTTTACTCGGAAATGGGATGCAACTGGGTACTGATACGAGATGATGTGGATGAAGGGATATATCGAATTACTGTTGGGCTTCATTTTGAATGATCAAATATGGAAAATTAGGGAATTTTTTGATATTCCCAATTTCTATTGGGGCAGAAACATTAGAACATTTGTCGTTGAGTGGATAAATAGTTCTGTTCAATAGATGAAATACCAAATATCAAGAAAGTCTTCGATACCGATTTTTCGAGAGTTATGAGGTCAATTGTTCATTTCTTTCGCACTCTGAGCTCCCACATTATTGATTCATATTGGGACATGAAGAGGTTGGTTAAAGCAAATACTGCCTCATCAATCGCATACTTTAGAGTTTAGACCAAATATATCGATTCATATCTTTCAGTTCCAATAAGATTTATCTGTTACAGTTCATTATCAGTTTTCAGGTCTTACAAAAAAAAATAAGACTCACATACTAAAATATTACTAAAGATATTATTAATAATATTATTTTCATTTAGTTACAATGCTAGGAATTGCACGTTGAAAGGTAAGACCTCGTTAATCCTTAGCTCGCACAAGTTTCGACTTCTGAGGGCTGTCGTTCGTAGGGGGAAGACAGCTGGTTAACGGAAAAAAACAATTCTTCAACTATTTTCAAAACAATTTAAACATATTACCGAATAACATTTATCTTTCACATACATTGGATCATTTTTTTTTATTATTTAATGGTATTTCTCTAATAGTATATGGTAAATGATTGAAGAATACTAATTCTTTATTACATTTTGAATTGATGTCGATCCACTTCTTGTATCATATAAATGAACTCCTTTGATATATGTCATTTCTTGGGTTAGATTAGAATCTAATTTGGAGAGACATCCGGTAAACAAAGGCACTTTCAATTATTGTATATTGGTATGTAGCATCCGATCTCTGCTTTCTCATGGTCGATGTCCATTAGCATGCATTAGCATACTAACAGGCCATAATAAACTAGGCAGACACCTGTCACTAATAGGTATAAAAGACAGCCCCACCTGCCATATAACATCGTCTCACTTTCTTGGCGAGTGTGAGGCGTACAGAAGGCTAAGATTAGAAATCTTCGGAGTTGAAAAACTCCAACAAGAAGAACTTATCGAATTAAAGTGGACGGACATACGACCTTCATCAGAAGGTCACAAAGATTTGGAAAGAAAGACTAGGAGAGGCAAGGTAGTTATGTGGAGAGCGGGGAGAACAAAAAGGGCCCATTAGGGCCTACGTGCCTGGCTGCGGCAGCGGCATCCCCATGATTACTACTACTTGCATGCGTGTACTTTTTCACCACACTTAAGTACTAATGTAGTTCATTTTCTTCTGAGCCCTATAGTTTGAGGTCATGCATGTAAAATAGGCTTCCGGATGCTGGGGGTGTCGCAGTTGTGTCCACGAGTTTTCCTAAGTTCAACGGATAATGGTGACGGAAGATGCAGAAAAGAAGGGGGATGAGGGAATCGAAACACACTCCATCTGTAGATTACCTGCTCTGTTTGGACTCTGACTTCACCAGATGTGATGGTGAAGCGAGTCCTCCAAAGCAGAATTTGTTACGTTAGTGACAAAATGTAATAATTTTTAGTCAAGACGATAGTTTTGTAAATGCAGTTACTTATCAAGGGAAATTTATTTATTTGCGCTTCTACACCTGTAAACCAAGTTAAAACGCCCAGAAAACTATGCTAAGAGAAATGAAATAAGTTGAAGAATTATAAAAACTTTATTGTCAATTCTCCCGAGGAAGACTTCTGGACCAGAAAATCAAATGAACAAATCCATAGTTCTCCTCACTGTAAAAAGTAAAACCGTTTCTCATCAGACTGGACATTAGTAGAATAAAAAATATCGACTGTACAGTCCTTGATTTTCATTTTGGGATATGTTAGGATTATACTGACAATTTCCCTCATATTATATAAACCAATCAAATGCCATAATTTTCTCACTTCGAACTAATGAGAACAGGACTTTTGGAAAACACTTCCTCCAGCCCGTGGTATTTTCAAAACGGTGTTTCGCTTCTAGCTTTTGCATACATTTCCATAGTTACAACAATCACGGTAAATATAGAAACGTCAGTTTGATGGTTCAACTCTTCAACTGTCATTAATAACACATGATGAACCGTTCCTGCAATACGCATATATTTTTTTAACGCGAAGCCATCATTCCCATTATTATTCTGATCACGCCTCATAAACAATCTTGTTGGTAAAATTCAAGCTTAATTTTCAATACTGTTTTGCATCTTAATTCATTCAAAAAATTGATATCCAAAATCCTAAAACTTAAAACTTATTACATAAAACTTCCATTGTGTCTACGGCTTAAGTAATACAGTTTTCGTAACAGCAAGGTGAAAGTATTTTTTGAAAATTCAGCATTTTGTCGGGATATTACTACTGATAATTTCAAAGTGATTAATCGCAGCAGAATTGGCTGGCAATATTCGGGTTATTTCAAATAGTGAAGGCAGCAGGAACGTATTCCATCACACTGAACCTTGTACAGTGTTACCGACGCTTGCAATCAAAAAGCAAATTGGGAAATTCTTCATTTTTGATAAAATGAACTGTTATTCAGAAATGTATGTGAATGATGAATGTGCCATGGAGTATAACTTCTATAAGGTCCAAGTGCCAAAAATAAAAAACAAGAATATTCAATGAAAACTTCCTCTCCTGATATTAAAACGAAGTCGATTGCGCCATCTGTAAGACGAAAGAATTCGCAGAAATCTCGCCTTATAGAAATATTGGGGATGGCACATGGACCGTTTTAATGTAAAAATCATAAAATTGCAGAGATGGCACTTAGACCTTATGGAAGTTATACTCTTCAATTTACAAATAACTTTTGCTTCTGAACACTGTTTTCATTGACAGAAGAAAGGACTCTTTATATCTCATATTAACCACAGTTAACTGAATTGATTAAGTAGTTTTTGAAAATTCCCAGTGCCTTCTGCTGAATGACACACAGAAATAGACTCATATTAAAAATTCAAACCGAAACATTCATTGATAACATCTATTTCGAATTCTGCCAGTATTTCTACACGTTTTACAGACTTCAGCCTGATGGAATTGTTACAGTTCAAAATCAAATTTTAATATCTATGTGCAGATGTGACTATCTGTTGCCTTTTATAGTGTGAAATATCGACCATTGTTTTGAATTATGCTTCTTGTTATTGGTTTATGAATTTGTTCTGAATGTTTTTCATTCTATTTACCTTTCATTATTAGCTTGCCAAGATTTCAATTCATGATTGTTTCAGTCATTTCATTATTCCTTGTTATTGTTGAGAAGAATTTGGAGGTTACCTGAGATCTGACGTTCAATTAATTGTACATTAGGCCCTTTCGTCTTCTAGGAGGTTAAGTGTATATAGAGCCGTGTCGTTTAATCTGCACCTTGTCTAAAAGTGTCACACTTTCGTGCAAATGAAAGCACCTTATTTTGAAGATCTCTGTCCTTGTTTTGAGGTTCGCATGGTTACTCGATCTACTTTTGTTACGTCATTCAATCAGGATGGTAGTTTTATTGGTCGTAAAACATGATTTTCACAGAAGGTGACTTACGATTGATTTGATTTTTAACTGACCTTCTGATTCTCACCAACAATAAATAATCCTTATTGTTTATTCCATTAATTTTAATAAAATTATTCGAAAATAGTTTCTGTCAATGATTGACATTTGACATATCATGAACGACTTCAAGTTGAAAGGAAGGGGGTGTTTTTTTTTTGGTTGTTTCCGGCTTGGTCTTCGACTGGCTCTCTTCCGTGTGCGGCGTTCTTGAGGTCAGGTGTGTGACTATACTCATGTAATCAATTTTAGATAATTTATCACTAATAAGTGGATTCAATTGATTTTTGTGGACTTGAATAGTCATATTTATGGACTCGAGCTGTCGTATTTGTATTGGATAAATCACCAAGAGTACCTGTAATGGGGATTTTAAGTTGATGTCGCCCACCGCCATTTTGAAGCCTTGAACCTAGAACACCTTTAATTTTGTTGCTGCCTTTTGAAGTGTCTCCATTTTCACCTGATAACCAGTAGTATCCTGTTTCACCGATATTTATTTCTACGATCCATTTGAACTGACTCGAGACAAACGTGTTGGAACTTCAAGTTGTACCAAGATATGTGCATGACCTTGTAGTTTCAGTAGTCTAGTCTAATCCATTCACCTCAGGACGATGTTCTTGGAGGGATAAACAGGCCCAGGCATCAGTACTCCAATATAGCCTCGGATGGGACGAAAGTGCTGGACCTTCCAGTTGTACCAAGGCCATCGGCACTCTGAGTGACCAGAGTGACTCAGCATAGACTGGTGTAACTATAACTATTTGACAGTTCAACTTCTCATAACATCTTTTCCAAATTTACACTCTCGTTTGGCCTAAGTTCAGATTTATAACATTATCTATTGATATATTATATCAGCATATTGGGTATGATACTGGGGAAAGCACACGGAGAGCATTTATTTATATATTTTTCTCAATAATATTCCAAATTTACGAAACCTCACTTGGCCTAACGTCCTCAGTAATATTAAATTCAATTTTGTGTGTTATTATTCATATTTAATTTAATTCTTTTGTGAGCGTACTTCAGGAAAACTTTCAATTGATATTATTATTATTGGAATTAATGGTATTTGCTACACACCTTCAGTGTGTATATTCATTTTTGTGAAAGGTTTGCAGCTTCTTTGAATTGTTCATTTCAAGAAGGTATTTTTATTATTCTTACTTGATACTTCCTACCTCTGGGTGTAGATTATGTAAGTGATAATTGTTCCACTTTTCTGCTGGAAAATATTTCTGTAACTAATGTTAATAGTTTACATACCTACCTGATTTCTTTATTGTATTTATTTCAATATCTGCTTTTCCATCGACTGGACTTTTAGTACTAAGTAATCAGTAATTTCAAGGCTGTCACTTCCTCATTGTCCCTTTGTGATCACAACGGGAGCTTGGGAGGCACCTGGACTACGCTGTACTGGGTACACACTCTTTGGAATATAAAGCCGCGTATCGATTTCGCGAGGCAGCCTCTTCGCAAAATCGATACCTGCCTCACACCTGAAGCTGCCTCACCCTGAGGCAGCCTCAGGGTGAGCCATCGACAGTCGGTTTTTGGTCGTGCTCAAAGGCGCCTCGACACTCTCGCCTCGCGCTGTTTGTACCGTGCTTTGTGCTTGAGTGCCTCGCACCCACTGACGGCTCGCTCTGCCGCGCGTGCTTGCCTCATTTCCGTTCAAAATCACCCGTTGAGGCAGCCTTGCGAAGCATGCCTTGCGAGGCCGCCGCGCGAGGCTGCCTCGCAAAATCGATACGCGGCTTAAGGTACCGATTCATTGTGCTGTTTACCAACTTTGCAGATTGTTAATAGAGGTTTGTAAACTAAGCGATTTGATTTCATTTTCAATCCCAACCCCCAATACATGAATACGTGAGAAAGTGTTGTCATCATACCACATCCCACCAGTTCTATTTATTGACAATATTTTAGATTCCATTCAGAAATCTCCATCAGAGATATGGAGCAGTCTGTGCTTGGACTGGCTTTTACAATCACTGGCGCGGAATAAATTATTGATAGAACCCATGGCACCCGAATTAAGTTAGTCGAGGACTGCTATGTTGTCAAGTGCTTGCTAGTGATTTCTATTATTGTTAATATTATTTCTTCTTTTTTTATGAAGAAGCGTAGCAGAATCCGGATTTGATCAATTCCAAATCTGCGTAAGTGCAGTTCTGGTGTATCTGATAATTTCGAAATACTTCGCATTACTGGTTCATTTCTATTGTTATTTCAGAATGCAGTCTGCATTTTAATGTTATAGAAGTGTAATTTGTGATAGGATACAATCGCTATATCTTTAGTTGACAATTGTACTTTCACCAAAGTACTTTTTCAGCATAATCCGATTCTGTTCATTAATGTTTCTGTGTTTGTTTATTATTAAAAATTATCTGTCGGATATTTTACTTTTCTGCTAATATATGGACCCGTTTAAGCTTACTCTCAAGTTATTCGTCACAGTAACACTGTGACGTCATCTATGATGATAAAAACACCAGATAATATTAGAATGGGAGATTTGATCCAGTCATTTTGTCATATATGCAGGGTAATGTATATTTAGAGAGATGGACATTATATAAAAAGTAATGAACTGCTTTCAATATGAAGCAATGCCATATGAAACGAACTAGAGTTTCCTCTGGCCCCTTTTTAGAACACTAGACGATTATCTACATAATTTCCATAAAGATTGAATCAGACTTGAGGTGAAACTGAACTTGAAACTCTAGGAAGTACCAGCTATATCAAGTTTATCATGAAATGCTCTGTATAAAAGCCTTGTTATCAGATTTATCTCAGGGAAACAATTCTTCAAGTATGACGAAATGTTTCATAACCCATATATACTGAATTCAACAGGCGGATATTATAAATTGTTCCTGGGGAAACTCCATTACAATGATACAATGAACTGCGGCAGTTGTTATAATTTATATAACGTACATTATATCACGCACTAACTGAATAACAATGCGAATACATCGTCACTTCTATATTATTCAGGATGAGACGAATTCCGGAGTTTCTGTCAACAGCTCGGAATAATATGCTTCTCAAATTGTCCCACACGAAAAGACATGCCCTTTGATGCAGAAACTAATTTGAGTCGTACTTTTGACCTCATGCTTCTGACAAATGAGTTCCTCACTTTCCCCGTATTTTTACAGTATCCAGATTCGTTCATACTGAGGGAAAGTTGTTCTTTGAACTAGAATTAAACAGTGAGGGGCAAAATCATGGATTCAATAATTTTTCAGAAATCAGGCGACTTTGGAGATAAATTCAAAAACAGAAGTCGATTTTTATTTTTAAATTATGATTTTTTGGCATATATCATATATATTCTTGAACTTTGTGGATCATTTCTGGAGTTATATAATGAAATTTTATTCTAATTCTATTTTTTAAATCTTGTGAATTTTGTGGTCTGTCGGCAATCTGGATCATCCTCAATGATTTCTTGAAATGTATTATTGTAATAAATGAGAAGAGAAGTGGTCCCTAATTCTGTCTACTATCAAAACGTTTGAAGAAGTTTTTAAATAAATGTTCAGTACTGCTGTTCTCCACATTAACTCGTAAGAACTAGTTTATTGCATGAAGGAATTAATAAATAATGGCCCCATTAACTGAAACACAGAATCGAAGTATTATTCATTAATGGATATGAAGATAGAACCAGAACAAAGTAAGAAGTATGTTTTTCATTCAATATAAAGTATCCTGATATGCCTATCACACAACCCACTGTTGGTAAAATTGAGAAGAAATTCAGAGAAACTGGACACGTGAAATATGTTGCAAATGCTGGTCGTCCACCAATAAATGACGATGTAAAACTTGATGTTATTATTAAATGTGGTGGATAATCAAATCAATTCTAGACAAATTGCAGCAAATTGTGTGCTTAAAAAAATATAATCCGTATGAAATTTAAAATATCCAGGAAACAAATGAGGATGATCCAGATCGCCAAATACAGCTATTTTTTTTTCTAATGAAGCATCCTACAGTTTAAATCCTGGTCGTGATTTTTCCAACTGATGCTTTCCTAGGAGGTGGATTGGTAGACTAGGAACAATAGAGTGGCCCCCAAGATCTCCAGATCTCACACCACTTGAGTTTTTCCTATGGGGTTATTAAAAATCTGAAGTGAATGTCGATAGACCACGAAATGCACACGATTCAAAAAATAGAATCAGACTGGAAATTCGTAATATAACTCCAGAAATGATACACAATGTTCAAGAATAATATCGTTGTCGATTCAATTACTGCCAAGAGGAAGGTAGGTGGAAATTTGAACATTTAATTCAAGCGAGAAGCAATGTTTATTTGTCAAATAAACATTTTTTCTGTTTTCTGAGAGTAATAAAAAGTATATTGTATCAAATAAATTACATACTCCTTATTGTGTCAAATGATTTCATCTAAAAATTTAATATTCTTTTTGCCACCCTGTATAAATAATATTGCTAAAGAATATATCACTGAATAGAGAATTGAATCATCTTTCAAATGAGGTTTCACGGGACCCCTATTCTGATTTATAAACATCATCGATTACGTCATCACGCCCAGATGGATAACGTCACCAATATGATATACATAAAGTTCATGAAGATCGCATCATATGGAATAGTATATTCTGTAACAAGGTTAGAATGAACCACGAGCATCACGAATTTTCATTCTAACCGAGTAGCAGACTATACTTTCTTTGAATTTTTTGGTAGTAAATTTTCCAGTATATTATTTGTACTCTTTGTAATTTCAGGAGGTGTATTTTCACACTCTGATTCTGAATCACTGGATAAATTCATGATACTTTTTATATTTTCGAATGAAAACGTGACAGCAATAATTTTGACACTACTGAAATTTGCCACTACGGTGACAATCAACTGCGTCAAGGCTAATGTTATTATTGCTAATCAGTGTGACAATATTATTCTATTACAAGAGAGAGAATGTAAATACATTTGAATTGCATGGGGACAGAGGTGTTGCACAATATTTCTTCAATCTCATGAGATAGAATTCCAGCATTCTGTAATCAAATTTCATTTCAGAATTAGCAAATTCTGTGATGATCGTGGAGAAAAAACTTTTATTAATCATTTATTTTGAAATTCTGCTTTGGTGTTAGGTTGTTCTTTAAAAAATATGGAGAATGACCTACTCGGATGTGTTCACGTGACTTTCGCGTCAAAAGTAATATTTTTTCAAAGTACCTGTTCATTCGAAATAAAAAAAAATATAAGGAAAAAAGTTGTTCTTTTTGGTATTTTTTTGATTTTTACGATATTTCAGTAATATTAAAAAATTCATATCTTTGACAGAACTGTTTTATACCAGTAGTTCTGATATGCGACTGAATTTCAATTAGGAATCATCTCAAGAAAATAAGAGTTACTGCTAAAAATGTTATGTTTGATACAAAGTTTACCTATCTTCAAGCATTTATAATAGAAATTAATACAGGTATATTTTTTCAGATTCAAAATGAAAGCAAACGTATCCAACCAAAGTTTACGACTTTTTGCGGTGCAAATCTCAAATTTAATTCATACTAGATCGGCTTGGAAACTTTCATAAATTTTTTGAAAAAGTCTATGGAGGCATATGAAATGGGTAATCTATGATAAAAATTGAATATGTTTAAAAAAAATTATTATTATTATTATTATAAAAGTGGCAACCTAACTCAATTAAGAATTCTAGAGTGTAAAGGGAAACAATTTTTTTTCACTTATTTAATAAAAAAACGCGATTTTTGAGTAAAAATTTTCTGAGGCACACTCAATTTTACATTTCTGTATGTCTTCCTCCTCTCTTAATACATAGCATGGTTCTTCTGTGTACATCTTTTACTGCATTTCTGATGAACTATTGATGTTTGTTCGCTATACATTCCGGAATGGACTGCTCCAAATGGTCATCGTTAAATGGCCAGTGCTTGTATACTTGCTGCTTCAGATAATCCCACATGAAAACATCTAGTCGAGTTAAGCCAGATGGACGAGGTGGCCAATGATGATCCCAATTATTGCTAAAACTATTTTGTCCCTTCAAAGCATAGCACAAGTGCGAGAAAAACTCACTTAAAAAGACTCAAGATTGCCGAAAAAGTTATTTCCCAAACAAGTACGGAAAGAGTACCTTTCCTGCATGCGACTACCGTACCCGAACGACACAAAGCTGAGAGTACCTTTCCGTATGAGTAAGTATCAAGATTTTTTTAACAAGCGCATTGAACTGTCGCGTGCAGGAAATATCCTTTCCGTACTAGTGCGGGAAAAACTCACTTGAAGTGACTATAGCGGGCAGGAAAATGACACCTCTCAAACTAAATTGCGTGCGGGTATAGGGTGCATCACGCAACTTGAGAAAAATATATTTCCAAAATGTTAACATAATTGTGGTGTTAATTAACACTTAGTTTAATTGGTACTTATAACATGCGGTGCAACTGGAACAAAATAATGATTGATTGCGAGGGAGAGAGAAGAAGGGAAGAAGAAAAAAAGAGTGAGGAAAAGAATGGGAAAAAGAATGAGTGAGTCAGAGGAAGGTATAGAAGGAGAGATATGAGACATGAATTCATAAGTTAATTTATTTTTGCGAGCACAAAATATCATTTTTGTAATCTATGCAAATTGTTGATACAGACTGGCAGGCCAGGCCATAAGAGAATGATCGTTTGAAAATCATTCTCTCATGCCCCGGCACACGGAGAAGTGTTTTTTGTCGGATATTCAAAGTATGAACAACTGTTCTGTAAGTATGTTTGTCATTCAAATAGGGGGGTGTTTTAGTTGTATACATTTTATGGGCCAAACATGCAAAGTGTAGACGTCGTCGGTTGTACATATTCAACCAATTTATTTCCCTAAATTTCCCTGATATGTGGTGATATTTTCTTATTCCATGAACCGATCAAACACAAGAATTTGAAGCCTCTGATGAACTCGTCTAGAATCATTACTGTCTAAGCAAGGACCATACTCTTCATCGCAGTGATTTAAGTGTGATAAGTATAAGCAAATCACATAACTTTTCTTTTATTTCACACAAGAGAAATTGCCGTTATGCATAGATCAATAGATCATTTCCAGCGAGGCATATACCATTCTAAGTTTAGAGGATAAATGTTCTTTAAATCTTAATTTTGTGTCCAGGACAATACCTAAATTTTTGCAATGAGTTTCGATTGGAATTGAGGTACCTACCTACAATTTCAAGTAAAATTTTGGGTTTTTTGTCAGACAGTGTTGTCGCGTGGTATTCGATAATTCCTCAAGATCTCTATTGATACATTTTATTGCTTCCGTTACATCAGAATATTGGAATGAAAAACAGAGCTGCGTGTCATCTGAATAAAGGTGGTAGTCACAGAACTTGAGAGAATCAGGGAAGAGCAAAGTATACAAGGTGCAGAATAATGGGCCAAGAATATTACCCTGAGGCACTCCACAAGTGATACTCTGGGATGAAGATTTCTGAGTACCAATTTGTAGAATTTGTTTTCGTCGGTTAAGATACGATGAAAGAAGAGAACATACTGCTTCACTGGAATTATAGTATTTAAAGATCGATGCCAGAATATCGTGATTCAACATATCGAAGGTTTCGAAAAATCTAACAATATCAGCACAGATATTTTTCCATAATCAATAGTACTTGATAAGTCGTCAACGACATCGGCAAGTGCCTTGCTTGATAGGTAAAATGTTTTTATCTAGGAAGTCTAAAAGGCCTACTGCAGGCCATGGATGATATTGTCGAGGGCCTAACAAAGGCCCAAACAAGTGCCGAAAAATTCCTGGCTTTCTGGAGAGTCATGGATAATATCCAGAGCTACGGCCTGTAATGCCATTGCAGGTATGCATGCTCAATGTGAATGGGATCAGAACCAAGTACCACCTTGTATCTGATCTCATTCGCAAACATAAGATTGACGTGTTGCTCCTGTCCGAGACGGGCATCCAGCAGGAACATAAACTCAAATTCACGGGATTCACCACCATCAGGCAGGACCGCCCTGATGGAGCGAGAGGGGGAGGAGTAGCTATTCTCATAAAGTCCTGTGTACCGCATGTACCCCTGCCCCAGAGGGCGAGCACGATCGAACACGTAGGAGTTCAACTCGACTCTGGGGTGAGGTTATATTCGGTATACAACCCCCCGAGGAACAAAATCACGGATCTGGATATGGATATTCTCTGCAGCAGCGGGCACAGAGTGCTGCTGGCGGGGGATTTCAACGCGAGACATCCGGAAATATTCCATGTATAACAACATCATAGTGGATCATCCGGACACGCCCACGCACTATCCCTGGAACGGCAACGCCCCTTCGATCCTCGACCTGGTGGTTAACAAAAACGTCACAAACATCTCAGAGTTGAGAACCGCCTCTGAGTGCATCTCGGATCACGATCCTGTTTTCTTCACAATCAAGGGTGGACAAAACCCGAAAGGGAATAGAACCCTGTATGATTACCCCACCACTGATTGGGGAGAATACAGGAGGATCCTAGATGCGAGAACGGTCGTCACCCCGCAAATAGCGGAGGGGGACATAGACCGGGAAACCCAGAGGTGGATCGAGAACATACAAGAAGCCAGGGAGAGAACCACCAGGAGGAGGGTCGTGCGAGAGGACAGAGATCCCCTCCCAAGCTTCATCCTAGACTTAATAAAACTTAGTAATAAGGAGAGGAAGAAGTGGCAAACCTCCCGAAACCCGGTTCATCGTGAAAACATGATGAGTCTGGGCAGGGAGGTAAACCAACTTATTAAAAAGCACCGGGATGAAGTTTGGAAGAGGAAACTCGAGAACCTTAATGCCAACGACGGTTCTCTATGGCAGACGACAAAGCGACTTCGCAGGAAGCGTAATGTCATTCCAGCCATGGAGAACGGCCGGAGGCAGGCGATGACCGATCCTGGGAAGGCCGAGATGTTCGGGGAATATTTCCGGAGTGCCTTCCGAGCGGGAGCGGACGTATCCCAGGAACACGCTGAAGTAATCAGGGGAGCTAAGGACTTCAGGCACATACCCAAAACCCCAATGGTGGACCGAACCTTCTCGAAGATCATGACGAACTTCGGGGAGGTAAGGGAAACCATAAAGAGGCTCCCCAGGAACAAAGCGCCTGGGATTGATAAAATCGACGCGACGTTGCTCCGGAATCTCCCGAGGAAGTCCCTTGTCCAACTTATATACATTATCGACAGGATATGAGGTGGCAGCACTACCCGACGTGCCTAAAGCAGGCGGAGATTATCCCTATCCTGAAGCCGGGGAAACAGGACATGAGGATAGATAGCTATCGCCCCATCTCGCTGCTCAGTGTGGTGGCCAAGGTGGTGGACAGAATTCTGCTGAAGTGATTCAGCGATCTCGAGGAAGAGCTGGAGCTCATCCCGGAGGAGCAGTTCGGCTTCAGGAGAGGTCATTCCACGACCTCTCAGGTAGCTCGAATTGTCCACGAGGTGAAGGAAGGCTTCAATCGGGATCGCAACACAGTAATGGTCCTGCTGGACATACAGAAAGCGTTCGATACGGTTTGGATAGAAGGACTCGTCATGAAGATGTTACGGGCAGGCATGCCTGTTCAAATGGTAAAGATATTAGACTCGTACCTCGTGGGCAGAGCCTTCAGGGTTAAAGTGAACGACACTAGCTCCTCGATGAGGAGAGCCGAAGCAGGAGTGCCGCAGGGATCGTGCTTGTCACCACTCTTGTACTCCCTGTATACGTACGATTTCCCAATGCACGAGAACACCAAAATAGCGATATATGCAGACGACACCGCGGTTTACGCGCAGGAGCCCACCTCGAATGAGGCGGCCCTGCGTGTGAAAGATCACCTGCAGGGGGAAATCGTCCCGTATATGGGAAAGAACAAGATAGTGGTAAACTCGGAGAAAACAGAGCTCATGAATTTCACCAAGAAGGTGAAACGTGAAAACGTGGAAATTCGAGGTGGATTCAGGGCACTGGGCACCGAGATTGACGAGTCAGCCTCCGCGCAGTACCTGGGGGTACAGCTGGACCGTGGACTGACCTTTACTAAACATGTCAGTCTGGCATTAAAGCGAGCCGCCGCAGCGGTAACGAGGAATTACCCCCTCATTGCGAGAGATTCCAGACTGGCTATGGAGACTAAAGTGTTAGTCTACAAGCAGGTCATAAGACCAACTATGACATACGCATATCCAGTGTTCTGCAGCGTTCCCAAGTCAACAAGGTTGAGATTGGAAACGATGCAGAACAAAATACTCCGTATCGTCACGAATAGTGATAGATACATTCGGCTAGACGCATTGAGAGAGCTAGCCGATGTTCCAAATATCGAAGAATTTATCAAACAACAGTCTGATAAATTCTTTCGACACTTCATCCTTGGAAGTAAACTGACCAGGGGTATGACGACAATAAGAGCCCGCGACAACTTAAGATTGAAGCACGGGCTCATCTACAAAGCGCTGGATATTTTCCATGAGTCTCTGGAAGAGGAGTGAGTGATCACGCGTACACCATGATCAAACCCGGTTTTTTCGTCATTTTTCCGGGGGTGTAAGGAAACCTCGACAATACATGGTCCCGATAACCCTATGTCTGACAAGTAACATAATAATACCCCCTGTATAACACGAAGGAGACAGGGCTGCGAAACCAGGGCAGATGACTCACTCACAGCATACGAAGGCCTACACAACAACGTAGGGCTCGCCTCGGTGAGCGAAAGTAGGTTTTGCCTGCCCCCTGTATACAGGAGGGCAAGGTAGAAAAACCCCATTCCCCCCACCCTATAAAACCCTACCCTATACTCATTTCCCCACTGCGGCTAGTGATGGTTTTAGGAGGGGTTTTATATATTTATATGTTGTGTGTAAAATTTTTATATTGTAAATTTAATGTTTAATATATTTTTGGATTTTGGATTGGAAGAACAGGTAAGATACTAATTTGCCTCAGATCACTGTATTCATTAGGTGAAATAGTAATTAAGCAGGTTAAAGTCTATTGTTATGTCCCTTGTAGCGTTTATAAAAAAGTTATTGATCTCCTCAATGGAATTCAGGTGTGAAGGAACGTTTTTTTTATATGTTGAGTTTTTTTAGTTCTAACCATTTGTCTCTTGAGCTACAATATTTCAATTTGAAGTTCAGATATGTTTTCTTTTCAGATTTAATGACGTTAGTGGTAAAGTTTCTTAATTGCTTGTAATATTGCAGTGTTTAGGTAGCTGAGTTCGTCTGAATTTTTGTAGGGCTTTCATCTCTGTAGTTCTGCATGATTTTGATGTTATTCGTTATCAAGGGTGAATCTTTTGTTTTTGTGACACTAACCTTATGAGAGCATGTTTTTCTAGACCAGTATGTATATTACGATTCAAAAGAGAAATTTTTTCATCAACATTGTCCGTCTCATAAATGAGATTCCATGGCTGTAACTGTAGATCATATTGAAAATCTTCAATGTCTGCAGGTGGTCATCCCCAGCCAAGTGAAGGATAATCTCTGAGTACAATAATTACTTGCAATTGGTTCTTCTTAGGGACACTTTGCTGTAATATCTATAAGATATGGCATTAGCCAGGAAAATAGTTGTTTTCTGTCAGATATTTGCTTCATACTTTCCATTTCGTCTTTATGTTTTTCAGTTGACACTCTTTGGTACAAACGTTTTCTTTGTTACATTTGTTACTAGGTAGATGAATTATTAAATGAAATCTCTGTTGATCAATGAACGCAATATGCAATAATGTATATTGTCTCTCAGAAAACTCAATGCATTTCATTTGGTTGAAATCAATAGAAGAATGGCCGCCTGTTTTACTATGCATGTGTAACAGAAAATTCCATCAAAAACCAGAGTTACCTACTAAAAATTTGTTATCCGACGTTCACAATAATTTTTGAAGTGACATGACTTGCATCCAAAATAGGTCGAACAAATTAGGTCTCATGGTAATTTCCCCATGGTTCTGAAATTCCAGTTCTTCAATAATTATACGCTCCTGATGGAAAAATTGGGTTATGCCAGTAATTAAATCTGTCGGAGGCGGTGGAGTTGATAAATTAATTCCGCACTTTCCATTCGGTAATCGACTATGCGACCTTTTCGATTTTCAACTTCAATTTCTACTTAACAGTTCTGGTATGAATCGAAATTCGAGATCCGGAATCGTTGATTGGAATAATTGTGTTTCATGGAATTTCTAGTAATTCTGCGAAGGAATTTGTTGTTGCTTATCGATCAGGTTGAGCACGCGAATTAAATATAACTCTTGTTCATTTTTGGATTATATAGTTTCGATTTCAAATTATAATTCAATAATAATAATTTATCCATTTTATCATTTTATGTGGAATGTTTTCTAGAATTAATTGACATCTGTTTGTTTTATCAAGAAGACCTCAGATTAGGAAAAGTATTCGTATTCATAATATATCAGCCATGGAAAAACATTTCTATTGCTTTTTTCGTGTCATTAGCATATAAAACACATGCATAATTCGTATGGATTCTCTATCATATGGGTAGTAAGACTAGACTTTTCTAGAATTAATTGACATCTGTTTGTTTTATCAATTTTATTCTGTATCACAAACTTCTTGGCAACTATCGTGAATGTCAAAGAAGACGTCAGATTAGGAAAAGTATTCGTATTCATAATATATCAGCCATGGAAAAACATTTGTATTGCTTTTTTCGTGTCATTAGCATATAAAACACATGCATATTTCGTATGGATTCTCTATCATATGGGTAGTAAGACTAGACTTTTCTAGAATTAATTGACATCTGTTTGTTTTATCAATTTTATTCTGTATCACAACTTCTTGGCAACTATCGTGAATGTCAAAGAAGACCTCAGATTAGGAAAAGTATTCGTATTCATAATATATCAGCCATGGAAAAACATTTGTATTGCTTTTTTCGTGTCATTAGCATATAAAACACATGCATAATTCGTATGGATTCTCTATCATATGGGTAGTAAGACTAGACTTTTCTAGAATTAATTGACATCTGTTTGTTTTATCAATTTTATTCTGTATCACAAACTTCTTGGCAACTATCGTGAATGTCAAAGAAGACGTCAGATTAGGAAAAGTATTCGTATTCATAATATATCAGCCATGGAAAAACATTTGTATTGCTTTTTTCGTGTCATTAGCATATAAAACACATGCATATTTCGTATGGATTCTCTATCATATGGGTAGTAAGACTAGACTTTTCTAGAATTAATTGACATCTGTTTGTTTTATCAATTTTATTCTGTATCACAACTTCTTGGCAACTATCGTGAATGTCAAAGAAGACCTCAGATTAGGAAAAGTATTCGTATTCATAATATATCAGCCATGGAAAAACATTTGTATTGCTTTTTTCGTGTCATTAGCATATAAAACACATGCATAATTCGTATGGATTCTCTATCATATGGGTAGTAAGACTAGACTTTTCTAGAATTAATTGACATCTGTTTGTTTTATCAATTTTATTCTGTATCACAAACTTCTTGGCAACTATCGTGAATGTCAAAGAAGACGTCAGATTAGGAAAAGTATTCGTATTCATAATATATCAGCCATGGAAAAACATTTGTATTGCTTTTTTCGTGTCATTAGCATATAAAACACATGCATATTTCGTATGGATTCTCTATCATATGGGTAGTAAGACTAGACTTTTCTAGAATTAATTGACATCTGTTTGTTTTATCAATTTTATTCTGTATCACAACTTCTTGGCAACTATCGTGAATGTCAAAGAAGACCTCAGATTAGGAAAAGTATTCGTATTCATAATATATCAGCCATGGAAAAACATTTGTATTGCTTTTTTCGTGTCATTAGCATATAAAACACATGCATAATTCGTATGGATTCTCTATCATATGGGTAGTAAGACTAGACTTTTCTAGAATTAATTGACATCTGTTTGTTTTATCAATTTTATTCTGTATCACAACTTCTTGGCAACTATCGTGAATGTCAAAGAAGACCTCAGATTAGGAAAAGTATTCGTATTCATAATATATCAGCCATGGAAAAACATTTGTATTGCTTTTTTCGTGTCATTAGCATATAAAACACATGCATATTTCGTATGGATTCTCTATCATATGGGTAGTAAGACTAGACTTTTCTAGAATTAATTGACATCTGTTTGTTTTATCAATTTTATTCTGTATCACAACTTCTTGGCAACTATCGTGAATGTCAAAGAAGACCTCAGATTAGGAAAAGTATTCGTATTCATAATATATCAGCCATGGAAAAACATTTGTATTGCTTTTTTCGTGTCATTAGCATATAAAACACATGCATAATTCGTATGGATTCTCTATCATATGGGTAGTAAGACTAGACTTTTCTAGAATTAATTGACATCTGTTTGTTTTATCAATTTTATTCTGTATCACAAACTTCTTGGCAACTATCGTGAATGTCAAAGAAGACCTCAGATTAGGAAAAGTATTCGTATTCATAATATATCAGCCATGGAAAAACATTTGTATTGCTTTTTTCGTGTCATTAGCATATAAAACACATGCATAATTCGTATGGATTCTCTATCATATGGGTAGTAAGACTAGACTTTTCTAGAATTAATTGACATCTGTTTGTTTTATCAATTTTATTCTGTATCACAAACTTCTTGGCAACTATCGTGAATGTCAAAGAAGACCTCAGATTAGGAAAAGTATTCGTATTCATAATATATCAGCCATGGAAAAACATTTGTATTGCTTTTTTCGTGTCATTAGCATATAAAACACGTGCATAATTCCTATGGATTCTCTATCATATGGGTAGTAAGACTAGACTTTTCTAGAATTAATTGACATCTGTTTGTTTTATCAATTTTATTCTGTATCACAAACTTCTTGGCAACTATCGTGAATGTCAAAGAAGACGTCAGATTAGGAAAAGTATTCGTATTCATAATATATCAGCCATGGAAAAACATTTGTATTGCTTTTTTCGTGTCATTAGCATATAAAACACATGCATATTTCGTATGGATTCTCTATCATATGGGTAGTAAGACTAGACTTTTCTAGAATTAATTGACATCTGTTTGTTTTATCAATTTTATTCTGTATCACAACTTCTTGGCAACTATCGTGAATGTCAAAGAAGACCTCAGATTAGGAAAAGTATTCGTATTCATAATATATCAGCCATGGAAAAACATTTGTATTGCTTTTTTCGTGTCATTAGCATATAAAACACATGCATAATTCGTATGGATTCTCTATCATATGGGTAGTAAGACTAGACTTTTCTAGAATTAATTGACATCTGTTTGTTTTATCAATTTTATTCTGTATCACAAACTTCTTGGCAACTATCGTGAATGTCAAAGAAGACGTCAGATTAGGAAAAGTATTCGTATTCATAATATATCAGCCATGGAAAAACATTTGTATTGCTTTTTTCGTGTCATTAGCATATAAAACACATGCATATTTCGTATGGATTCTCTATCATATGGGTAGTAAGACTAGACTTTTCTAGAATTAATTGACATCTGTTTGTTTTATCAATTTTATTCTGTATCACAACTTCTTGGCAACTATCGTGAATGTCAAAGAAGACCTCAGATTAGGAAAAGTATTCGTATTCATAATATATCAGCCATGGAAAAACATTTGTATTGCTTTTTTCGTGTCATTAGCATATAAAACACATGCATAATTCGTATGGATTCTCTATCATATGGGTAGTAAGACTAGACTTTTCTAGAATTAATTGACATCTGTTTGTTTTATCAATTTTATTCTGTATCACAAACTTCTTGGCAACTATCGTGAATGTCAAAGAAGACGTCAGATTAGGAAAAGTATTCGTATTCATAATATATCAGCCATGGAAAAACATTTGTATTGCTTTTTTCGTGTCATTAGCATATAAAACACATGCATATTTCGTATGGATTCTCTATCATATGGGTAGTAAGACTAGACTTTTCTAGAATTAATTGACATCTGTTTGTTTTATCAATTTTATTCTGTATCACAACTTCTTGGCAACTATCGTGAATGTCAAAGAAGACCTCAGATTAGGAAAAGTATTCGTATTCATAATATATCAGCCATGGAAAAACATTTGTATTGCTTTTTTCGTGTCATTAGCATATAAAACACATGCATAATTCGTATGGATTCTCTATCATATGGGTAGTAAGACTAGACTTTTCTAGAATTAATTGACATCTGTTTGTTTTATCAATTTTATTCTGTATCACAACTTCTTGGCAACTATCGTGAATGTCAAAGAAGACCTCAGATTAGGAAAAGTATTCGTATTCATAATATATCAGCCATGGAAAAACATTTGTATTGCTTTTTTCGTGTCATTAGCATATAAAACACATGCATATTTCGTATGGATTCTCTATCATATGGGTAGTAAGACTAGACTTTTCTAGAATTAATTGACATCTGTTTGTTTTATCAATTTTATTCTGTATCACAACTTCTTGGCAACTATCGTGAATGTCAAAGAAGACCTCAGATTAGGAAAAGTATTCGTATTCATAATATATCAGCCATGGAAAAACATTTGTATTGCTTTTTTCGTGTCATTAGCATATAAAACACATGCATATTTCGTATGGATTCTCTATCATATGGGTAGTAAGACTAGACTTTTCTAGAATTAATTGACATCTGTTTGTTTTATCAATTTTATTCTGTATCACAACTTCTTGGCAACTATCGTGAATGTCAAAGAAGACCTCAGATTAGGAAAAGTATTCGTATTCATAATATATCAGCCATGGAAAAACATTTGTATTGCTTTTTTCGTGTCATTAGCATATAAAACACATGCATAATTCGTATGGATTCTCTATCATATGGGTAGTAAGACTAGACTTTTCTAGAATTAATTGACATCTGTTTGTTTTATCAATTTTATTCTGTATCACAAACTTCTTGGCAACTATCGTGAATGTCAAAGAAGACGTCAGATTAGGAAAAGTATTCGTATTCATAATATATCAGCCATGGAAAAACATTTGTATTGCTTTTTTCGTGTCATTAGCATATAAAACACATGCATATTTCGTATGGATTCTCTATCATATGGGTAGTAAGACTAGACTTTTCTAGAATTAATTGACATCTGTTTGTTTTATCAATTTTATTCTGTATCACAACTTCTTGGCAACTATCGTGAATGTCAAAGAAGACCTCAGATTAGGAAAAGTATTCGTATTCATAATATATCAGCCATGGAAAAACATTTGTATTGCTTTTTTCGTGTCATTAGCATATAAAACACATGCATAATTCGTATGGATTCTCTATCATATGGGTAGTAAGACTAGACTTTTCTAGAATTAATTGACATCTGTTTGTTTTATCAATTTTATTCTGTATCACAACTTCTTGGCAACTATCGTGAATGTCAAAGAAGACCTCAGATTAGGAAAAGTATTCGTATTCATAATATATCAGCCATGGAAAAACATTTGTATTGCTTTTTTCGTGTCATTAGCATATAAAACACATGCATATTTCGTATGGATTCTCTATCATATGGGTAGTAAGACTAGACTTTTCTAGAATTAATTGACATCTGTTTGTTTTATCAATTTTATTCTGTATCACAAACTTCTTGGCAACTATCGTGAATGTCAAAGAAGACCTCAGATTAGGAAAAGTATTCGTATTCATAATATATCAGCCATGGAAAAACATTTGTATTGCTTTTTTCGTGTCATTAGCATATAAAACACATGCATAATTCGTATGGATTCTCTATCATATGGGTAGTAAGACTAGACTTTTCTAGAATTAATTGACATCTGTTTGTTTTATCAATTTTATTCTGTATCACAAACTTCTTGGCAACTATCGTGAATGTCAAAGAAGACCTCAGATTAGGAAAAGTATTCGTATTCATAATATATCAGCCATGGAAAATCATTTGTATTGCTTTTTTCGTGTCATTAGCATATAAAACACATGCATAATTCGTATGGATTCTCTATCATATGGGTAGTAAGACTCATACAATGAATAATTATAATTAATCGTAAAATTATGACATTCACATCGTACTAACGTATAGTATGTGCGATTTAAAACAGCAGCACCCTGTTATTTTGGAACCCATAGACCGATTTTGAGAAATGAAAAGTTGAAATCATGGTACTCGATGAGCTCTATTCAAAGATGAACTGATACGAATTATTTTTACTTCCAAGGCCTATTATTCTCTGTTTAATGGGTCGAAATTTCGAGAAAGACCATTAGGCATTTTTTCTCGATGAAGCGAATTTGTGCACAATATTTCATGTAAAGTGTTAGTAATATGATGACAAATTTTCAAATTTATTCGTTTTGACTGACCCTGTATGAAAGTCTATGAACTTCACAGGAAAGATGAAGTAGTTATTCATTGAAAGAATACTCCACATACTTAGGTTTGAAGTTACATGGTTGTAATCGTTTCATGGAGTTGTCTCTAGTTTAACCAAAATCAAAAGTTGAAAATGTTTGTTTAATTTTACAATAATAACCAACAACTACAATAAATAGAACAATAATTTGCTCAGATATTGGTGTTTCCAATATATTCTCCTTCACGCTCTATACATTTTTCATAACGCCGTCTCAAATTTTGGCGGGTCTTCCTCAATTGGTCAGGTGTTATTTCACCACACTTTTGCCTCATCCTTTCCTTTGATTTCATCAAGTTTTGTGATCAGTTTTCAAGAAAATAATCCATTGAAGTCAGGTCTGGTGTTCAACGGAGTCCAAAAATAAAAAGACTCTTCCTCCCAATCCATCTTCCTTGAAATATTTTATCAAGCTATTTCCGTATAGCAATCATATTATGAATGGAGGAAGCGTCTAGTTGGAATATAACATTTCTGCGATTTTCAGTGCTTTTTACATGAAATGAAAAAACACTTGAGCAACTATACATTTTTGGAACATTCCTACACAGGAATTGATTTTTCGTGAATACTCTCTTTTTGCATTTATAACCTGCTGTGGATTCTTGGCCAGTACGTGGAATTCTGCGTGGTGAATGTCGCCTCATCAGTGAAGAGAAAATTGACAAGAAAGTTTTCATCATTCCAATATTCACCTTGGCAAAATAAACAGAATTTCAACATACGTTTCTCATCACCTCGTACTAACATGTGCATGATATCAATTCATTCATCCATCCATCCATCCATCCATCCATCCATCCATCCATCCATCCATCCATCCATCCATCCATCCATCCATCCATCCATCCATCCGTCCGTCCGTCCGTCCGTCCGTCCGTCCGTCCGTCCTTCCATCCATCCATCCATCCAATGACAAACCTCAGTCTTAACATGTATTCAGATGCATTTTCCTTGCTTGTCCTCTTTCGGCGTCTTGTTCTCTTTTGATTCCCACCTCGAGTGCTGTGTGTGATGTTCTTTTGGTCTTCCAGGTGATATACTATCTTTTTCTGATTGCTTATCCGTTGGCCATGGTATGAGTAACTTCAAAGAATGGAAACTACTCTTGGTGGCATTTATATCTATGAACAATTACCTACATAAAAATGAATTGAACTGCAATAATCAGCATCATTGTTACCAATCTTACTATATACCAAAGCAAAGCAATCTGCATCTTGTGCCCAAACTTTTTATTAACCTTGACGATTCTATCAAAACTGCTCCAAATTTCAAAATCTTGTATTCTTTACTATAATAAATATTTGTTCATTGTGATATTTCATATTTACAAAATTCATACTAAATACTCCGTTACACTTTCCTTGTTACTGTTTTTATAGTGATGCTTTCTAGCAAATTTTTTTCAATAAGAAGAATATAATAATGATAACTGTTATTATTATAAGTCGTCTCCGCCCCTTGCTATGTGTTGGGTGTGGTCTCTTACGACTTTTGGCAATTTTCGTTTTTTGTGTAGGTTTATATTTTGCTCCAGAAGAAGCTGGGAAGTATGCATGTCTTAAGCAAAATACCCTGAGTATCGACAAGAGATCTAAGTATCTGCTTCTGTTCCCATTCAGTTCTCGTTACTGACTCGTATGATTTTTTCGACGAATTTTGCAACAGACTGTATAATAGATCAATTGGATAAGACAAACAAAGTAACTTCGAGAATAAGTTCGGTTTCATTTAGTGGTCGAGGTGTTAGAGCGTTTGCTTCCCACCCAGGCGCCGTGGGTTCGATCCTCAACGCCTGCCACTGAGCATAAGTAGTTCAAAATCCACTTATTGTAGGTCCTGGATATCCCTTGCTTGCACAAACTCTGCTTTTGAGGGGTTTTCTCCGAAAACCTTGGTGATTCATAACAATAAATTTTACGAATAAAAAAAAATCATGAACTGCTATTGCATATCAAAAGGATGTGGTGAAATCCTATATTAGTTAATACATAAATAGTCGTTATCTCATCAAGAAATAACTCTTTCTATTCATTACTATTCCAATGATTCACAAGACGAGAAGAAAATGCTCAAGGCTCCGTATTCGGGACCATTTTGCTTTCGGTATTCATCAATATGTAGTAATGATGATAACTACAAATCATCTTTGTTCGAGTAGAATAGGCGGAGTATGAGCAATTTGCTGTTCTTCAAGAATGAATTACTGGACGCCTATATGGTGGTGTCACTCAATGAAAACAAATAATATTTTTCCCTTCATCACAGAAGTATTTACACAGTATTATAGTTGGTTATCGAAATATGCATCTTGAAGTGTGAATACTTGTGTAGCAAAGTAGAGAAAAATACTATTTGTTCTCAAATAGACATCAGTTCAGTTTTTTGTTTGATGACATTAAATTTGTAGTATTTTTGAAATTGATAGCTGTCTGTAGTTCCAAAGGAAAGGTATTCCATGGAGTTCAACCTTCTATTAATTTTTTATTGTTAATAGAAAAAAATTTCAAGTATTTCAATGAACAGATCATTCTCTATGTCATGCTCTATCACTTCCGCATTCATTACTAGACTTTAGAATTTACTATTGTAAATAATGTTCGCAGATGTCTATCAGATGAAATGCAATGATTTTAGGAAAAAAAAGTGATTTCCTGTAGATATTTGTTGATAAAATTCTTATTGTATTGGATGTTGCGGACGACTGGATTTTGAATTCATTTGGTCATAATTTTTTTTTTATTTTGTAACGAATCTTCCAGGTTTCCAGAAAGAGAATCCCCTCAGAAGCTCCTAGGAGCTTGTGGGCTTTGAACCCACGACCTTAGCGAGCGTTGTACCACACGACCATCACGGCCCATTTATATGATGGTCTTCCGTCACGTTTTGCCAATACTCTCCACGATATATTGATATTAATAATTCGAATGGATGGTCGTTTTTCGGATGGATTTATTTCGATTGGAGATTGAAGTGATTGAGTGAATACACATGTTCAGAATATCTATTGTATAGTGAGCCCTAGAGCTGCTTTTCTGGAAAAGAAAATGCTCGCGAAGGAACATTATCTGTTGATTCATTTTTATTGAAAAAGAGAGTAGGTCCAATTACATGCCCAAAATAGCGATATAAATCTAGATTAATGTCAGATTACCCTCATTCATGCTCGACCTATTCCTTGCGGATCAAGAATTTAAAAGGAGGGTGAACATTTTCAGCTGAAAAATATACTCATTCGAACGCCCTGGTTTTCTCTTAACACGTTAACAACTTTTGTTCGGATTCTATAATACTATCATACATTCCTGAATTACGCGGTATAGTGGTGATTTCGTCATTTCAGAAAAGTGTTCAGTTGTAAAAGTTTTAAAATCGTTGTCGCCTCTAATACTCGTTAAAGAATGACGGGTTTCAGTGCCGTGACCAGACTATGATTCTCCTACGGATGAACGAAAATAAATATTGGATTGTTCAACTGAATGAAGGTAATTAAAATGGTGACTAATGAAATTATTTAACCTTCTTCTTGTTTTCCACTATCGAGCATTTACATATCGATATGTGTTTTCATTATGTATGTATGTTTCAAGCAGTTTTCTTCATATCGTATTGAAGAAAATTCTAACTGGCATAGCACTCCCGATTGATCTCATAAACAAGTGAAAAATGGCGAACATTATTCAATATACCAGTGAATATTTCCAGAATCACTCCTCTCCATCTGGTCAACATGTTTTCTGTGAGGATCCTTTTCAGATATCGAAATTTATTCATTCATTAAGAAACAAATAGGACTAGCATAAATCACAAGTTTCTGTAAAAATCAACTTTTAGAATATAATGATAAAGCAAATCGTACGTTTGTCACCACGACTGTAGAATTTTACTTTTGCCAATACAAATCATGGATCCGTCAATTCGAGCCTAATGTGGTGTTTCACAAGTGAACAATTTTGGATAACTTATATACCATAGTTTTTTACTTAGTCTATATTATTATACAAGCGACTAAGTATTTCAACTGGACTGTAGCCACTTCCGTAAAATGTTTGTTGCTCAATCCTCTCGGACTATTATACAAGTTGATTTATTGTATTGAACAACTACCGTGAGTAGTAGTATATTACACACCGAGGTGGGGAGAGATTCATTTCTGTCGTGAGATCAGTTAGTTAACCGAGACGCAAAGCGATCTCGAGACAGGAATGAAACTTCCTACCGAGGTTTGCATACTATTTCATTTGCAATCATCATATTTTGATCAAAATTAATTAATCTCTTTTTCGTTCTGAACATACCTAAAATATTACATTTAACAACAAATGATCAAGAAGGCGGTTTTCTCAGAATAACCAAATAGATATATTGTTAGCGTGACTACGAGGTATACAATTGTCAGTTGTAATATCACAAGAGAGTGAGAATAAAGTGAAAATAATTTGACAGAATTTTCAAAAACTTGATGCCAGACATTAGACATTTTTCACTTTTCATGCAAACTGATGACAGATTTCAGATAAATTTTCAAGGTAGAAAATTCCCACTATAATAATGCTGTGATTGGCCTGAACGTACATGAATGCTTTGAATTGATGGTTTCGATTGGTTGCAAGAATTGTCAAAAAATAATAGTCAATAAAGTCGGATATTAAATTCGCGAATAATAAATTGAAAATCATGTCTTCCGACGAAGAATTTATGGATGTTACTCCACCAGAAGTACGACAGGCTGTTCACGCCGCAGTCCAGGGCTTGGTGCCAGAGAAAAGAATAGATAGAATAGATGAAATGAGGGCGGGAAATGAGGGCGGAAAGTGAGGGCGGGAAGTGAGGTCGGGAAGTAGAGGTGTGTAATGTGACACATGACATGTATGGTTGTAACAAAATTATTACTTGGTTTGAAGAGAAACATTAAGTTATGTTAAATTCTTTCGGTATATGGTCATATGAGTTGTGATCAAGACTGACACCATGTTTTTATAGGATCAATATTTCAGATATTAATTTTGTATAATGCTTCACAGAGATACTGTTGTCCTATATTATACTTGTAAACTCTAACTTACTTCTTACTAGACTAACATACCACTTCAGTATCATTAAAGTTTAAAGTGGATCTGTCCATGAACCCGATCATTTTATTGGCCTCTCTAATGATAAAATCTATATGATTATTGTTTTCAAAATCCCTTTTTAGAAGCACACCAAGATTAAGTTTGGTGGTGACTCTATTTAGTGTTTCATTTTGCATATGATATAAGAAGTTAAGTGGGCTCTTGTTTCTGCTCAACGTTGATACAACGTTGATAGTTTGACTGATTTAATACTTGTTTTTTTCTAGCTTTATTGAAATCATGTCTAGGTCATCTTGAAGCTCTAAGTAGTCATGGACGCCGCTGATTTTCCAAAAAGTTTTGAAGTCATCAGCTTCTAATATGCAGTCATACAAAATTGAGCATATCGTCAGTAAACATGAGGAACATTAGCGGTCCTAAGTTATATATTTTGAAATTCAGTTAGGTTTTTTTTGTCTGCATGCACGTGATTCTCTAATGTTGTCTGGCTTATCCTTGTACTGATGAGAGGAAAGAAACCTCGATACATGCATGTAAGTAGGTGGACATTTCCAACGAAATGACTTCACAATCAGCACTTGTAATATCGTTCACCTCGAGCAATATTGCACAAATGAATTACAAATATAAGTAGTTGTTTTCTGTCAGATATTTGACTCATTTTTCTATTTTGTGGAAATGTGCGGAGAAATGAGTCTTTTTAACCGTAGTAGGAATTATTTCATTTCGTTTCATTAAATATGATTTCATGACACCATTATAATATATTTTCCCCAATGAGAGACGCAGTCGTATGCCGAAAAATGTATACGCGCAATGTGTTTTGTGAACCGTACTTTCCTGGCCCTTCTAGTTTGACCCACATACTTCTTCTCGCAGCTAATTTCATAACGCTCTGACTTTTGGTTTTCTTCTGTTTCATTTTCGGGAGTACCCAGGATCTCTTTATGGTTGCTTATGACTTTTTTTATGATTTGTTTTCATTGTTTGTCCCAACACGTTGCATAAAGAATTATCTCCACACAGTTCCCTCAAATTCTCTTGAACTGACACCTCTCAAAGTGGTGTTGGAAATTGTTTTATCATGCAATGTGAATGGGAAAATCTTAAAAGGTCCATGCACTCTCCACCTCCTGGCAATTCACCGTACGTGAAGTATCCTAATAGGGTTGGTTACTGCCTTTGAAAATGAAAACACATATGGCCGCGGGAGATAGCAACGGAAGTGTGGTTTTCAGTTCACCGCCAACTCTGCCGGAGGAGTTCTTAAACCGAGTTTTTCGTACCCAGTTTGGCTTGATTTATATGTTATATTCTTTGAAAAGAATGGCATGCAAATGTGGGTGAAACCTGAATTTTACTTATGATTTCAAATGATGCAGTGTGTGCGATTGGAAACCGCAATTCTTTGTTATTTTGGAACCCTTGGACCAATTTTGAAATATAGAAATTCAGTACTCGAAGAGCTCTATTCAAAGATGTTGACAGATGTGAATTATTCTTAATACTATACTCTGCTTAACGGGTCGAAATTTCGAGATGGACCATTAGGAATTTTCTCGAAAAATTTTATAGTCTATTCAGTTTGGGCATATTTTGAGTACCTGTATACTAACTTTCAGCCCAATACCTCGTATAGGGTGTTATTTTTCGAAATTCATGCTTTTTGACTCGCTCTGTATGAAAAACTGTACATTTTGAAGAAAATATAAAAAAATCGTTCAAATAAGAAATACTTCTAATATTCAGATAAGAAGTTCTATCATCTTAACCTATACAGATCAACCAAAAATGAAAAATTGAAAAAGTAATATCCATATCGTTTAGTTTTTTTTGAGTGATAAGAAGTCAATCAACGATAGTGAAAGTACCACTTTAAGAGCAAACACTACTTGCTAAAATGGAAATCGGTATACTGATATTATAATTATTTCATATACTTGGCCATTATTTTTTCTTCTGACGATTCTTGTACAGATTTGCTAAGCCATAAAAAATACAACAATGAAGTCACCAGACCTTGTCATTCCAAATTGAACCATTTTCTTATAACTTTACCAACTTCTGGAAACGTTTAATCCTCGACCAAAATTTCTATTTCCATATTTGAGAACTGCATAAGTTTATTTCATTTTGAGTAGAAGTAACACAACTGGCAAAATTATAATTTTTTCTATACTTGGTTATCATCCTTCTGGCAATTTTTGTATAGCTCCACTGAGCCATAAATATTTCAACTACAACTTCAACAATTTTCTTCAACTCTACTGACTTCTGGCAACGTTTCATCCCCGACCTAGACTTTTATTAATTAAACTCAATTTCGAAAGTTGAAAACTATAACTTCACCACCTTTACTCATTTACTGATTTCATTTTGCTTGATAATCAACACAATTGCCAATTTCATCCATTTTTATTTTAAAAAATCTGACATTTTATGTAGAGCCAGAACTGCATTACCTTATCATTCGAATGATTCATGACTTTATCGCCTTCTGATAACTTTTTCCCCAACCTAGACGCCTGGCCATAATTTTACGCAACTCCTACAGTTAAAAACTATATCATATTGCAGAATTGCACAAGATGATTTTATAGATATCATAATACGAAGGATTACTCCTTGTTCAAAATTCTACAATTTTCTACAACTCTACTATCTTCTGGCAACGTTTAATCCCCATCCTATAATTTTACTTAATTTCTACAGAAAACAACTCAATACTTCACCAAACTTTTAATGGATACCTATTGATTTGATTTTTATTGTAAATTAATATTTATGTGGAAATTTTTTATTTTTCATATACTTCTCGTGAAAATGTATGCATAGTTTCTCTGAGCTATGAATAATATAATAGTGGAGTTGCCAGAACTGTATCATATCATTAAAATTTTAACAATTTTTTATGACTTTATCAACTTCTGGCAACGTTTTATTGTGGACTTTGATTTCTGGCATTAATTTCACGCAAAATCTAAATTAAAAAACTCTACTACACCATACTGCAGAATTAAAGTCAATGATTTCATATACCTGGCCATCAGCAGGCATTCTGGCAATTTTTGCATAGCTCTCCTGAGCCATACATTATTATAGCAACGAAGCTGACAGAACTACTCCTTACTTGAATTTCAATAGTTTCTTACAACTTTACCGATTTCTGATCACGTTCCATCCCCGACCTAGACTTCTGGCAATAATTCTACTCAATTTCGAAAGTTGAAAAACTATAACTTCACCACCTTCACTTATTTATTGGTTTCATTTTGCTTGAAAATCAACACAATTGCCAATTTCATCGATTTTACAAAAAAAATCTTACAACTTTTTTACAGCATCACCTTATCATTCGAATATTTCATGACTTTATCGACTTCTGGCAACTATTTTCCCCAACCCAGACGCCTGGCAATAATTGTACGCAACTACTACAGCTAAAATCTACATCAAATTGGAGATCTGTACTTGATGATTTCATTTTGATTATAAATTAATTTTATATACTTAGTCATCGGTTGCCCTCTGTTAATTTTTGTATAACTCCCTTCTGAGCTATAGATATTATTACAACGAAGAACTACTCCTTAATACTCAAAATTCTACAATGTTCTACAACTCTACTAATTTCTGGCAACGATTTATCCCCATCCTACACTTCTGGCTATGATTTTACCTAATTTCTACAAAAAAAAACTTATTACTTTACCAAAATTTCAATGTGTACTTATTTATCTATTGATTTGATTTTTATTGAAAATTACTACATACGTGGAATTTTTTTATTTTTTATATACTTCTCATGAAAATGTATGTTTAGCTTTTCTAAGCTATGAGTAATATAATAGTGGAGTTGTCAGAATTGTACGATATCATTAAAATTTGAACAATTTTTCATGACTTTACCGACTTCTGGCAACGTTTTACTGTTGACCTAGATTTCTGTCAATAATTTTACGCAATATCCACAGTTAAAAACTCTGTACCAAATTTTAGAATTGTATTCAATGATTTTATTCCGCTTAAAAGTTAACGCAATTGACGAAATTCTCATTTTTTATATACTTAGCCAAGTTACAGTTTCTTACAATTTTACCGATTCATGGTCGCGTTCCATCCCCAACCTAGACTTCTGGCAAATATTTCAACTCAATTTCTAAAATTCAAAAACTATAACTTTCTGAGATGTACCTATGGAAAATTCTGAATTCTGCATCATATTATCAGAATTTGAACAATTGTTTACGACTTTACTGACTTCTTGCAACGTTTTATCTCCGACCTAGATTTCTTACAATAATTTAACGCAACTTCTACAGTCAAAACCTATAACCACACCTGCACCAAATTTCAGAACTGAACTCGACGATTTTATTTTGATAGAAAATTATACAACTGGCAATATTATCATTTTCTATATATTTAGCTATCGGCTTATTTTCTGGCAATTTTTGTACAGCTTCTTTGAGTCATAGATATCATTACTACGATGTTGCCAGAACCACTCGTCACTTATGTTTCAACAATTTTTCATAACTGAGGTTCGATTTTATCATGAACTTGACGTGTCATTCAGTTAAAATAATTGTCAGAGTGTGACAAGCTGCCAATTTCAACTCAATTTTGTTAGTCAGAGTCTAACAGCTATTTGAATTAAATACTACTATACACTCACTCAATTTCCAAAGTTTAAAACTATAACTGAACCAAATATCAAAACTACTTTGGATTATTTAATTTTTATTGAAAATTATCGCCTTTCACCGCATGCCCACGCTTCCTTTCCGAGAGCGATTTCTAGCTGCACAGCTATGTGCTATCAGCTAATAAGGAAGGTTTCTATATTGAAAATTTCCCTGCAACTCACTATTTTTAGTTTTCATTTCCATCCCTCTAGACTAGAGGAAAACGATGTTTTTATTGCATGAATTTGAGTTTAATATTGGATCCCAATAACAAAGCCTTTTCTTTCGTTTGCTAATGATTAATTCAGGCATCGTTAGTAATGAGCAGTCCAGTTACCCCCTTAAATATATTCACGCTCATTCATAAGCAGAATAATTGGCATTTAAAGTTTACCGAGCAAACCGCAAATTTAAGTGCTATGCATGCACCGTCAATATTGAATTGGACCTTTTATTCTAAATAATACATAACGTAATCCCTACTAGTTATGCAGGAACATTCGCCGCGAAGTCCTAAGACACTTAATTGAAAAACTACGGTTTGCTTATTGAACGTTCGACAATTTTAATCGGTGTGAGAATTTAAATGGAAAATAAGGTGGTTCATTCATTAATGGGGACTTTACCTTTCAGGGAAACAAGTATTCATTATTATTCGATGTAGTTTCGAAAGGATGCAGAATTGTTTGAGTGAATTAACTTCAGAACGTAAGGATAATTTTGATGATAATTTTTTTATTATAATAACAGGGTTGAGTAAGAAGAAATGATCTGAATCATGGAAATCTGGAGTTCATCATCAAGAATAATAATAATATAATAATACTCCCTCATTAACATTCATGGAGAGTACGGCTGTTATTATTATTCATCGAGGCGCTCTGATTTTTGATGGCGTATTCACTTTTCAGGTTTCGGAAAACCCGAAAAACCTATAGCACCACCACGGGTGGTCGGTGTGCACTCCATGCAACTTCGGGATTGGCATCTAGATAACTCATATCACATTTGCTTACTCAAACAAGGCATGTAGATTGTAAGGGGGTCGCTATCTTCATGGATTTCTTGTCCAACCCGAGAAGCTTGTCGCTTATCTTTGTCCTGGCTCTTTATTCCAGTGAGATTTCATTTCATCGGTTTCCCAGCATTGAAACTCTTCTTTCAAGTGGGCTCTGGAGAGTCCACAGAAGGGTTCTGGGCCGGGAAATTGTGTATTTGCCCCTTCTCTGGCAAGACAATATGTTTCTTCATTGCCTTTGATTACTGTGTGACCTGGCACATACATCAGGGTGACCTGATTGTTTCCTGGCAGTTGTCTTAGGGATTGTTTACAGTCCCAAGTCAACTTAGACTCGCAGGTGTTTGACTTCAAAGCGTTAAGTGCTGCTTGGCTATCTGACAGTATATATATTTTTGCCCTTCAAGTGCCGCTTTCAAGGCATACTTCTGCTTGGAAGACTATTGAGATGTCACCAAGGGGTTTTGAGAGCCTGAAATTGTAATCTGTAACGCCCACTTCAACCCTTTCGTCCATCTTAGATCCATCTGTTTACCACACTGATGCATCCCTTCCCAGTTGAGGTCCGTTCTCTGTGCAAGTTTGGTGGCTGTTTATGATCACTTCAAACTGCATTTAGAAGTTCTACCTAACTGGCATGGAATCTGTCAGTTTAGACATGGCTTTTAGGGAAATGTGTTCCAAAATCTTTAAGTTTCATTACACATAGGTGCAATGGCGGAAGGTTTAGCATCGGCTCTTAGGCTGCAGTAAGGCACGTAAATATTGCCCCTGTGATTCCCAGACAGGCTAGCCGCTGCACTTTCTGCAGCTTGTCTTGTGCCAAAAAAAACAAGGATGTGATCGCCTATATCGACCCGATTGAATTGAGAAGAATTTCCTCATACCCAGGATTCAAACTTGGCCAAGTGCTAGCGGAAATTTCAACGGCCGACATCAAACCGCTTCGCTACCTACCACCAAAAACGACAAGTTGTAAAAATAGGAAATTCAATATCCAAACTCGAAACCTCAAAATTATACAAGCTCACCGATAGATAGCACAACCTCTGCTTTTACGAGGTTTTCTCCGAAAACCTGGGTGATTCCTAAAAACAATTTTTTTTCACAAAATCATATACGAGTGCAGGTCATGATTTTCGAACCTAATAATCACTTATTCTAAGGTTGTGGTATAGGTGTGTATAATAGGTAGTAAGACGATTGAAAAACCAAATTGAACTTAACAACAAAGTCAATTACAATAAGTTACTCTCGAATATACAGGATGAACAAAGAAAAATTTAGTCGAGTGTTTTTTTAATTCAATGTTATGAAAATTTCTTACCAAATTTTTTCGAGCATTTTGGTGGCCTTCATCCACCCTTTCAAAATCATTGATCATCTTCAGACCACTTCAAAGTGATGATATTTTTTAAAATTAATGTCATTCGCAGAAGGGTACCGATAAATCATCACTGTCATCAGGATTATGTAGTGTAAAAGGAAATAATTATTCGGAATTTTTTGAATTGAATCCATTTATGTTCTTGAATAGAGATAAATCATCACTGTCATCAGGATTATGTAGTGTAAAAGGAAATAATTATTCGAAATTAATTTAATTGAATCCATTTATGTTTTCAAATAGAGCAACATAAAAAAAATTGAGTTCTTATTCTACATCATATAGTTGAAAAATATGCGGGGTATCAATTCAAATAGGTTCCATTAGAGTACCTAATTATTCTAAACTATCCTGTATGATATTTAAGGACATGGAAATGGATCAGAATATAATTAATACTTAATGATATCCGCTCGATATATAACCTATGTTTCTGGTCCATTTTCATGCATTTGAATTATACAGGATGAGTTAAAATGTTTTTCCATTTCAAAAGAATTTAAATTAAATTATCTCGTATTTTTTAAATAAAAACACCCCGTATATTTTTCGACCATTAAAGAAATGAAATAGATTTCAAAAATTCAAATCAAAAAGTTCCGAATAATTTTTTCCATTTAAATTCCATAATCGTGACGACTGTAATTTTTTCAGTACCTGCAGATGACATTATTTTAACAAAAAAAATCACAAGTCACAAGTGGTTTGCTAATGGTCAATAATATTTGAGGGATATATGGAGATTTATGGAATAATGTGAAAATGTGATAATATACATGGCATTCCATTTAGAAAAAGAACACTCGACTCAATGGATTTTTCTCAGTTGGTTCTATATATTCAGTTATAGACTGAATAAAGTTAACTTCGATGTTTGAATCATATTCTTAGCTATCAAACAACACGATCCATCGAACTCTGGCACACTATTGCTTCACCATGTATAATCATGATCAAAACTACTATAGTTGAAAAATAATTATTCCGACTACAGTCGAAAATACCCTTCTCTCCACACATTTCCACGAAGTGGAAAAATGAGGCAAATATCTGACAAAAATCAACTACTTTCCCATAAGGACATTGGATTACATCTGTCATCTATTTTTGCAAGTGCTCATTGTTATGATATCATTGAATGTTATCCTTCATTTTGTTGGAAACGAACACCTGCATACGTGCATGTTTCGAGGTTTTTTCCTCTCATCAGTGCTAGGATAGATCAGACAAAACAATAGAGTTTTCTTGTTCCACAAAACCAACAACTTTCAAGAGCCTCAGTATTCCCCCACAAATGAAGCTGTGACTTAGTCAGGCCATCATTCACGCCGCATGCCATAAATGCATACTTTACGCCCTTGATACATAAATAACTATTTTCATATTGATTTCTCTAATGTCATTATGAGTGTTTTTATTGATAGATCAAGACGCACTCTATCGGTCGTGTATTTCACCACTGAAATGAAACATTAAGCAGTAAACAGATGTTTTGAAAAATGGTAGTTTTGAAATAAACACATTTAGAAGGGCAAACTATATGATATCATGACAAACTGGAAGTGATTGTGAAAATAGGATGCATATTTTTGAAGATTATTTCAAATGGTCAAGACAACAACGAGAACTTGTCATACAAGCTGGAGTGTGCAAAAACTGCACAGAACATTTTGGCACTATCCGGCACCACTTATTACCGACATTTTTTAAATGAAATGTTTTGTGGGAAATTAAAAAAGTCGCGATGTTCTTTTCCTACGAGAGTGCGGAAAAGTATATTTTTTGCGCGATTTTTCGTTTTGAAAGTTGTACTTTTCCGTTCGAAGTTACTTTTCCGCACTAGTGCTGCTGAAAAGTTACTTTTCCGCACGATTTTTGTATTGTTGACAATAAGTTTATTCAGGACTAACTACATGATCTATGTAACTATTCTGTCTTGTGTGTCATTTTGTAGCATTATTTCTTGTTTATTAAAAACCTTTCTTTTTCATAAATAAGATGGACAAAAACACTCGTAGGAAAAACATTGCACCTAACTCTTGCGGAAAATGTTGTTTCCACCCTTGCGTCGGAAAAGTACTATTTTCCGCACTCGCTAGGTAAATAACTATTTCCGCAATAATAACATTGTGAATCTGTGATTAATCAATCTTGTAACACGGTACATTTCCATAAATATCATTTTAGTCATGTGAGTAGGAAAACTTAATCATAATATTTATATTTTCTAAATTTCTCTTAACCGTTATGTGGCTTTAAACCCTCACGAGCGAAGTGATTTAGATCCGTCGCCATAACTTACGATCATAGCTCGTTCTTTTTTAAATATAGTTTTACTCTTAGAGCTGGTTGCATGAATAATATAATTAATTGACCAACAAATATTCAGCTCATTTAACTCTGAGGCATTTTGAACAATTGAACCAATGAAACTAGTCCTAAGTGATCTAGACATCCCCTTCCATAAATCAGAAATGGACGCAACTATCATAGCCTGGGTTTTTTTAACTATTATTTTTCCATTTTAGGGCTCTGGTTGCATAAAGAATTGAAATAACGAACAAAAAATCAATTTATTTATTTCTAAGGCACTCTCAATTACTTGTCGAATGCAACTAGACCCGAGTGATCTAGAGATCCTTCGCCAAAAATTAGTAATATACGCGACCATCAAAGCCTGACTTTTTTTTAAATATAGGGAATTATATTCTTGGAACTATTCGCATAAATAATTCAACAGACGAATGAATATTCACTTTTTTCATTTGTAAGACCTTCTAAACCACTATCGCAACTATCACTATTATTATCCTCTTAGGGCTTTAGTTGCATGAAGAATTGAACAGACGAACAAATAGGTAGTTTGTTTATTCGTAAAGCCCCCCCCCCAGACCTCGTACATGTTCGTCGAATTTCAACGCCGCGATCGCGAACGTTGAAGATGAACGAGGTAATCGACGATTATGTACCTCGACCAGAAAATCTGGTTACGCCTAATTGTCTGTTTAGTTTGAGGAGTCATTCGATGGATTCGATGGATTTTTGTCACTGACGTGCGTATTTCGTGTGAAGTTCCAAATAGATGCAAATTGATTTAATGTGTGTAGCCGTTAAATTAATTCAGTTAGACATGCATAAGCAATTTATGACCGAATATAGAAAATATCCGTGTTTATGGAGGATCAAGTCGAAGGAACACCGAGACAGAAACAGAACAAAAAAAGAAACCGCTACTGCCAATAGCTGTGCTATATTCATTATGTTCGTGAACGCTGACTGCCACCAAAAACCATAGTCTTTGGGTAAAACGGTTCTAGGTGCATGTTTGACGTTTGCGAATGCGACGTTGAAATTTGACGAACATGTACGAAGTCTATGGGGGCGTTAAAGCATTTTCAACCACTGATCTTATGCAAGTCATCTACAGTTCCTTCCCATAAATCAGTAATAGACGAGACCATCATAGCTTGGCTTTTTTAAAGTATAGTTATAGTCCTATGGCTGGTTGCATGGAAAATTTAACCGACGAATATTCAGTTTGTTCATTTCTGAGGTATCCTGAACCACTGGACCAATGCAACTAACCCTAAGTAATTTAGAGATCCTCCGCCATAACTTCATGATCATACCCCGGCCTTTTTTAAATATCGTTCGACTCTCAGAGCTGTGGTCGCATGAAAAACTTAGGTGACAAACGAATTCAACCTATTCATTTCCGAGGCATTCTGAAGTACTGGAAACTAGTCCTATGTGATCTAGAGATCCTCCGCTATAAATTAGTAAAGGACGTAACTATCATAGTATGGTTATTCAAACTATTAATATTCTCTCACGGCTTTGGTTGAATGAAGGAACAGACGAACAAATAGTTGATTTGTTCATTCCTAAGGCATTCTCAACCACTGATCTAACGCAACTGTTCCTAAGTGTTCAAGAGATCCTCCGCCATGAATTAGTAATGAACGCTCATGGTTTGAAAATTTGGAATGAACAACACATTCGAAAAAGCAAACTATTTGACATTGTACATGCTGGAAGTAATTTTGAAAATAAGATGCTCATTCCTGAAGATTTGGCGGATAATTCCAAATGATCGAGACAACACAGAACTTTTTTGACACTTCTCGTACAAGCTGGGGTTAGTATGCAAAAACTGCACAGTAGGTACATATTGGCACTATCTGGCACCACTTATTATCTACATCTTTCAAATAAAATATTTTGTGGGTAATAAAAGAGGTCGCGATATTCTTTTCCGCAATAATAACATTGTGGATCTGTGATTAATAAATCATATATAGCACGGCGTATGTCCATGAATAGAATTTCAGTCATGTAAGTAGAAATAGTAATGTTATTCTAAAAATTTTTTTATAACCTTCAACTGGCTGCACCCCTACGAGCGATTCCAGTCAAGTCAATCAATAATTCAATCTTCTCTCAATTATGAACGGCATCTGTAGTGTAGTTGGACGAATTATATTATCTTCACGGTAGTTATAACACACAAAATCTTCAATTAGTCAATACTGATTCGAAATAACAGTAACACTGGTACTCAATAATAAAGTTGGTGGTTAAGTTGGTAAAGTTAAAAATAACTGACCTTCAGGGTACAGACGTCTGGAGTTTATTCCATATTGATTTTCTCGTTGGAATCTGCAGTCGTTTCGAATACTATAGTAAAACATATTCATTTTCAATTTATACTGAGAAAATTAAGGATATACCATTTCTCAGAATTGATATAAGAGATGAATATCAATTTTGGATTATCTGGGAATTATTATGTGTAATTACTTCAATTTTTACCTGTATACAATAACTGATTATCCTCGGAAATCTGATAGTATCACTTTTGGTATTCTAGTGTTACGAACCTGGAAGTAGATAGAAAAATCATGAATCCTTCTGTTTGCCTTCTAGAAACCCATTAGAATGTACTAGAATCATTAAAGTTTATTCGAGAACCTAGTATGTAATGTTCTGTTGAAAGTTCTATAGCTTCTAGAATAATGTTATCCTATAAATACCATCAGATTTGCCAAGTTTGGAAAGTTTTTGAGTTTTGTTTACTTTTTAACATTTGACTGTTGTAACGTTACCAAGTGAAGTTTGAAGTATTTATTTGAACTGCAAAGTATCAAACAGTGTTGTCAGTTGTATTATTTGTTCTGTGACAATAAAGGCGAGTTTATAAGTAAATTTACCACTTATTGAACAGATTTACAGTATTTGATGGTGAATACTCGAGCACAGAATTACGACGAGATGGCGACGTTAGACATAATCCAGTTTTTGAAGGAACAAGAAGCGAAAAGAAAACTGGAACAAGAAGAGCTTCTCAAACAATTTGAAATACACAGAAAAGAAGATCAAAACAAACAAGAGGGGCTTTTTCAACAATTTGAACTGCGCAGAAAACAAGAGCAAGAGGATCAAGAAGCTAAAAGAAAACAAGAGCAAGAGGAACAAGAAGCTAAAAGAAGACAAGAAAAAGAGGAGCAAGAGGCGCGGTTAGTCCAACGGTTACAACAGCAGCATGTCGATCTCCTGCAACAGTTTAGTCATAGCCAACAGTGCTTCCAGAATGAAATCACCGAAAAAGTCCAGGAAGTCAGAGGAAGAGTCCAGGAGGTCGAAATTGAACTGTCCAAAATGAATGAACGGGTGGCACAAGAGGTAAACAAGAAATTCAACGAAGAAGTGGATAGGATCAAAGAGAGGATAGAAACAATACACCTTCCACACAAGCGGGCAGCCTCTGAGGAAATTTCTCCCACCAGTTTAAGGCAATTTTCACTGACATATCCAAGGCCTGCTCATGCAACAATTTTGAAGCCTCCAACATTTGATGGGCAATCTTCGTGGTCTATGTATCGACGTCAATTTGAGGCGGCAGCAAACGCAAACGGCTGGTCCGAGGAAGAAAAGGCCACTTCACTAGTCCTGTGTCTGCGAGGCCAAGCGTTAGAGATATTGCAGAATATCCCCGAGAATAAGCAGAAGGAGTATTCTAGAATCGTGGAAGCTTTAGAGATAAGATATGGGCAGCAGTATCTTAAACAAGTGTTCCAGAGTCAGCTAAAGAGTCGATCCCAAAAACCAAACGAATCACTGCAGGAATATGGAGCAGATGTGGAGCGACTCATTAATTTGGCCTATCCACAAGCACCGAAAGAGTTCATAGAACAAATTGGAGTGCAAACCTTCATCGACGGCCTAAGAGATCCTGACATGCAGCAAGCTAGGACGTCTTCAGACCATAAGCGGGGTACTAATAGCATCATTGGAGTTCAAAGCGGCTAAAAATGCATCAAGAAATACGAGATCCAAGTTACGAGAAGTCAAATTCATCGAAGATTCTTCTACGAGCGAGGCACTGTTGAATAAGTTATTGGACTCCATATCGTCATTGGGTAAACAAATGACTTCTGAAGAAAATAAAAGGAGGCGCTGCTATAGCTGCGGAAAAACTGGTCATCTACAAAGAAGCTGCTGAGAAAGATCAAGGTCCAGAGGTCCAATGAGGCTAAGGACGACCTCTACAAGCAATGAAGCGAGATCGAGATCCCCAAGCCCAAAAAAGGAACAACGTGGTCTTTTTATCAGAGGAGGCTACAGGAGGTCACCCACGCCAGAAGGGAGACCTCGAACGCCTGAAAGAAGACTCTCTTCCAACCAGGAAAACGAGAATTAGTCGGCACTAGGGGGCGTGTGTCGACTTTCATTGTTCAAAGTCCCAAGATTCCTATCTCGACGTTGAAGAGAAATGGACAAATTCTACTAGTCCAAGGCCAATTAGAAGATCAAAGATGCACCTTCACTATAGATACAGGAGCTTCCAGAACAGTTGTTCGTCCAGACCTCATACAAAAATCTGTAAAGCCGATAAAGAGGAATATGGTTTTGGAAACAGCTACGGGACAAACCTCACCAATCATTGGAGAGACGCTTGTACGCATCCAGATAGGCCCCATTACCATGGAACATTTTATGTTGGTTGCAGACATAAAAGATGAATGTGTTTTGGGTCTAGATATCATGGAGAAGAACGACTTCATCCTTAATGTCAGAAAGAAAATATTGCGGATCGGCAATGAAGAAATCTTCCTGAGCAGATACGAAGAAAAACTCCAACCAATGAATATTTATGTTGAGGAAGACATCCATATTCCGAAAAACTCCGAAACCATTGTTATGGCCAGACTGGAAGGTGAACCTGGGGATTTGAGCAATGGAATAATTGAAAACGATGAATACCGTAACGATGGACTTCTAATTACCCGATGTCTTGTGAACACGGAACAACTAATTCCTGTCAGGGTTGCCAATACTACTGATATCAAAGTTTTTCTGAGGAAAAACGACCAATTGGGCATCTGCAAACCCGTCACTCGAGTCATCAATTGTGAAAACCAAACTCGAACACTTCGAAGAAAAACTACCAACATCGATCAGAGAACAATCGACAAAATGATGGAATCCACGGAACACCTATCTCTGGAAGAAAAACAGAAGGATTCATGATTTTTCTATTTACTACCAGGTTCGTAACAATACATTTTCAACTTGTGTGATAAGGTATATAACAGAATTGATATGGAGCCTATTGCATGAGTTATGTAGAACATTTTCAAGACAATTCTTCCCATTCAATCATTATTTTCAGATTCGTCAAATCCTTCTGTTATAATTTCCCATACAATAATTTTGTCATCGCTTCAGCACTTTTTTGTTGGTAGAGATATAAAATTTCTTAAATATTCTACAACCTACATAATCTTGGGTAAGAAAACTTTGATATACTGAAAATCAAAGCACGTTGGATGTTACCACGCGTATTCTGCTCAAAACACAAACAATGTGGGTCATATATACCAAATGCTGTGTGAATCAACAATTGACCTTCAACGCATTTGAAGTCAGTTCAACACAATCGTGTTGTCACGTATTGGCAGAACGGGTGCCCTGCTATTTTTCGTCATGAGTCCGCATTTGGTGAAACTTCCCAGTTGGACTTTTCTCACAATGTATTCCACTGAATGGTACAATCATTCAATGAAGTGATTTTCTTCCAGAAGTCACTCACGATAACGTCCGATTATATACTCCCCTGCTTCATTCCCCAAACCCATGATTCCAAATCCAATCCCTCCAGCAACGGCTTAGATAACTAAATCAGCTTAAGGAGGCGAAGCCTCCCCTGCCATTCACAAAACTTTTAGCCGCTATCAGCCCCTATTCACTACTCTTTAGCTAAACGTTAAATACTGAAAATCCGTCTTGCTCCCCTCAAAATCAATCTGTTACGTCAGAGAGGCAGTATAATGGAGATACCGAGAAAGTTGCAACAATAGAAAGATAATACTATCTTTTTTTCGGCTAAAGAACAGCGAGAATGGAAAGTTCTCATCGAGATGTAATCAATCGAGAGATTTGGAGTGAATTATAGACTTATAACGCGAGAAGTGAGAAATTTATTGTAACTTTTTGTCGGCGATATTCGAGGCCATAAATTGGGGATGATCATTCGTTACTTCTAAATTGTTCCACAGTCGTTCATCATAAATATTAAGTTGAATATAATATGACAGATTGTTGACTGCACATTTGGTGGATTCCAAATTTACGTTCCGGAATCGTATTAGGGATGCTCAGCACAATACTGGTTACTTTCTTTCACCCGCATACCTCAGTTAATACTGAAAGTTGAACACCTTCGACTAGCAAATTCCAAATATTGATAGGAATCGTTCGAATTTCATTTTCAACAGTTAAAAAAGATTTTATTGGCTGTTACCTTTTATCCATTGAATTTAACTACATTAAATTGGTACAGTTTTGAGAGGACTTATAATTTATGAAGTTGGACAAACTAAAAAAAAAGATTTTCTGAATCGAACAAATTTATTTGGTTACTATTATTTACTTTACCCGACTAAATATAATTCATCTCGAAACGCAGATATATTCGCCTGATAGCAGTGATAGCAAACTTAAATTGCAGTGACAAAATGGATTTCTCAATGCAATGCTCATATTTCATTGAATTGAATTCATGGTCATCAATTGAAACAATTTTCAAGTCACACCACGTACAAACATAATATTTACTTGAATCGAACAAGGGAAATTAATTGGTTCAAATATTCACAAATTGAACGAAGAGTTTTCTAATATAGGTCAAGTTGTTGATAATATTACATAAATTATAATTAATATTTTTGTTACATGAATCAAAGAAATTTGTTGATCACATTTCGTATTTCACTCAACAAGATAATCACATGACTGAAACAATATTCTAGAAAAAAGAGGTACCTATAGAAGAAGTCGGTCAAGTGACATACTTTGTTCGTGCAATTCTATTTCACTTTATTGAAACTTCAAATTTGATCCAAAACCAAGATATGATTTTATTAATTTTGACAGCAGGTATATTTTGTCGTGCATATATGATACTTTTATTTGTTTGAATCAGTTGAATTTTATTTGATAGAAGAATTTGTTTTTTCTGTGCAACCCTGAATTACTCGTTCACATGTAAGTCATGAATCGTCCTTTGAAATAGATAGTTTTTCTGTCAATATCTGTTAGTTTGAGGTTTCTGTCTAATTCAATTAATCTATGGTAAAGAATAAAATATATTTGATCAATTTGAACAAGCTACATGATGTTTTTGGCAAGTTAGTATTGAACAAAAAAATTTCAAAACGACATTAAAGGGGTTTCGTGAAATAGTCATGTTGTTGAGACACAGACGCGTACTTAAATATTCGTCTATGGAAAAAAACAGCGATTTAGAATGTGCCTTTACAGTTCTGTTTCGAAGTCAGAATCTTCAACTAATCAGGCAAAAAGTTATAGAATCTGACATCCAGTGGATTCATTTGAGTATCATGTTTCATTCAATCTGAAACAGGGAGACCACAAATTGGTCAAAAACGGATTCATTTGAGTATCATGTTTCATTCAATCTGAAACAGGGAGACCACAAATTGGTCAAAAACGATTTTTTGCATTTGTGAACCTCTAACACTGTAGTGTGAATGAATAATGAGGGAAGAGACATAAAAGACAAATCTCTGAAGATTTCTTGTCAGGTATCAGCAATAACTCCAACTGCATTCTTCTGCTTTTTGAAAACCAACAGCTTGACAAGAATTTCCCCATTTAAAAATGCCATATTTATGTGAGGATCGAAAAATGAAAAATGATATGTTGGAAATGTCTTGAAACATAATTGGTTTTCATATTGCGTAACAGATATAGTGAGTTCGATAATCTGTAACTTAGTTGATCTATATGAGCTAAATCAATTAGGGGACATAGAATGAAAGAAACCGTTCATGAATAGAAAAGGGCCCAGTACAGATCCCTGGGGTACCCCGTAGGAAATATTTCGAAAGTCAGAACGAGTTTCACTCATATAGACTTCTTGCTTCATTGCATATGTAGCCATAGTAACTGGGGGCAGAGATTTGCAGCAGCACCAATCGAAGACAGACGTTCTCTGATATAACTGAAAATTGAATCTGAGTTTTTCGAGGTTGTAGAAAATGAATGTAAACAGTGACTAACAACGTCTAGAGAATCTTATTTGCATGTGGACTGAGTCTAGAATAACTTCTTTTGAATCGAATGCTGAGGTCTCATTTGCCGGTTACAGCAAGTATTGTAAAATAACTGTTGATTCGAAATCAGATTTGGGAAATATTAAAAGAATTTATGGCACCTTATTCCAGTTCCATCTATAACTCAAATGTTCTGATTCAAAATTCGGCTCTTGCCACAGATAGATCGTGATCCTTGTCAAAAAATTTTTTGCATTGCTCTCTTTTTTTTTTCAGAAAGGAAGGTCCTGTCCACCAGTATTTTCAAATGTATTCCATTTAGTTGCATCATTAGCTATATTTTGTTTTGTATTCACCCATCTGCTGAGTCCATTTTTTGTTTCATCTAGGATTTCTTTCACCCGTATTGCTACGAATTGCTTATATGTTTTTTCTTATGTGAAAACACGATTTCTCGTTGCATTTTCTGTAGTCGTTGGATTTTGATTCTCTCTTTTTTCATCAATCTTAGCCAATTAGTATTGTTAAAATTGTTATTTCCGTCAACCAGCTGCACACCCTTAAGAGTACAACCCTCAAAAGTATTCGAAAGACTTGTTCGAGCTAGGGAAGACGCAGCCCTTACCTTTTAACGTGTGATGCCATGCACGAGACCGATGACCATGCTGGGAATCGAACCAATGACCCTTAGGTTGAGAGACAAGCGATCTACCATCACGGCCCATAAATTGATCATGAGCTTCGATTTCTGCTTGATATCTCAGTTTTCTTGCAGTGCTTCTTGTAACAGATTTCTTATTGTCATCTTTTTGGTAATACTGTCCGAACTGACTTTTGTCAAGACATTCTCGAACAAAAATATATAACATGAACCATCTCTATTTTCAAGGCTACCACCAAGGTTTTTATAATTTTTCATTCAGTCCATAAAAATCTCTTGTGACCATTTCGTTGAGCAGGACACGAATTGAATGATAACTGTTTTATATTGATATGTTTTCCTTATAGGTAGTATAAATATTATCAATATGAGTATTCACTAATGGAGCTTGAATTTGTGTACTTATTGATGGATTTACTTATAAATGAGAAAATTATGCTTTCCTGAAATTTTAATTGAATATTTATATACCTACTGTTGTCAAGTTGCGTCTTTACCAGATGCTTTTTTTATTGAGTTTTTTCACTTTCAGTCTCCGCTTTTTCAATAACATTTTGATTTATATGATTTTTTTTCTTCAGTTGCAATATTCAGCCCTATGTTGTATCACTTCCGTTAAAAATATCGTCACCGTTATTCGCCATTTCCGTTATTTTGATATTGCTTAGTAATAGCAAAATAACGGAAATGGCGAATAACGGTGACGTTATTTTTAACGGAAGTGATACAGCATAGGGCTGATTATCTCAGCGGTAGACGCAATCGATCACTTTATTGTTAATGTATGGAAAATTGATTGTTACAAGCCCTCTGACTAATAATAATGTATGAAGTCTAGTTCTTTTTGATTGGATTGTTATATAGAAATGAAAGTTTCTTTCATAATTTATTCAACTTCCAAAGGAAACTTCCAGTCTGTTTCCTTCAACAAATAGAAGCCCTGTTGCAATTAAAAAAATCTAAGCAGTTAAACGATTCCATGTGATGAATTGAGAAAATGGCCTACGTGATTGCTATCTCCGATCACACAGCAGGTGCCTTTATTATCTTATAAGCGAAGTAATTCCAACAGAACTCCATAACACTCAACTCTGGTCTAAATGCTAACGTCGCGCTACATTCAGCCGAGTTTTCCGAGAATGTTTACGTGTCATTGAATTTAATGATTCGTTTTTGTCTCGATGTCTTGCAAGTGATTCAAGTTGGATGTGACGATGTTTTCAAATTTTACTGGTTGCGAACGAATGTCTTTTATTGTCTGAGTTGACGGAGTTGTGGAAATTTCGTTCAAAACTTCGTCGAATTCCAGATGTGAGTGAATATCTACTGACGTAATCGAATCACGAGAAAGTAATTCCATTTTCCTAGGAATGTACATTCTACAAAACGTTAGGGAATATGGCGTGTGTGAATCACTTGACACCTTTTATTCTTCTTCGAATTATTACTATTGTTAGAACAAATTCTGCTCTTGGGCATTTGTGAATCGAAATCGTATCATCTGAAAACTTCAGAATGGAGTGAATTCACTTCAGTTTTAGCCATTGATATTCCTTAATCCACCAATGAATATATTCTTAGTGTGGAGAGTGAAGAGTTAATGGCTTCAAACTCTTCAAAGGGTCAATTCAAAATCAAGAATAAAAAAATTCTTCAAGGATATGTTTTCTACTCAGCAAATATCTTGAAATATGGGAAAATGCGAGAATGATATAATATGCATTAGAATTACTATGAAGACACGACTAAATGGGGAATAGGTTACCCCATGAAGCGAGGCCGGACCTGTCGTTTTCGCGCCGCCTTGAATTACGTTATGACCACATATCTATGAACCGGCAATTTCTAAAAGATTCGAGAATCGCCCTCCAGATAAAATCATATCTGAATGAATTTGTTGAATATTTATCGTTGAACTTCGGCTCATCAACGATAAATATTCAACAAATTCGGTAATTTCTCAACGGAGAAAATACAAGAGCTTTTCGTTTTTTCAATGAAAGTATTTTGGCATTTACTTAGTAATTTTACGAGAAAAACTGACATGAAAACATTGCTAGAGTTTTTCTAGTAATATTACTGATGGAAAAATTTTGAGTTGGAAGAAATGGATCCAATTGAAGAAATCTTTTATTATTTTTTAGAAAGACGATTCAACGACTTCATAAATGCACTAGGTACAATTATAATTACTACATTGAAATGATTATTTGAAATAACAATACCCTATTAAGTTGACAAAAAGGGGAATTGAAGTGACTTCATCTGAGCAATGGGAATTTTTATGTAGACAAAAAATTATGCCCCCATTTTTATCGCTGTCAGACTCACTCAGACGTTGTTTTGAAGCTAAGTACTTATAAATGGGCTGAAAAACTCGAGGGACCTTTGGCTCAGAAGTAATAAAATATGGCTTATAGAACAAGGCTAACAGTTATTTTCAAACTTGTTTATACACGAAATCAGCTGAATTTACACAATCTCTTTGTCTCATCAGAAACCGCCTCTTTTATGAAAAAAACTATAGTGGGAATTCCAACATTCTCTCCCCATATAATTAAATATTATGAATTATACTATTTAATTTCATGTTTTCATTTTTCAGTTTTCTGAATATCCAATTTGCATATCTTTACGACTGGTCTTTTATATATTTTATTCTGAATCCGCACATCTACCAGATGAATTTTTCTATCCTTACCTGGATGTGTCTTCGTTATCAGTCCAATAGGCCATGAATTTCTTGTAGCATTGTTATCTGCTACTAGAACAATGTCTTCCACTTCAATATCTGATTTATTATTATTGAACCATTTCGTCCACCTCAGTTCTGGAAAATATTTTCTAACCCATCGTTTCCAAAACATGTTGTTCAGGGATTGTGCTACTTTCCTCTGTCTTTTCAGGCAAATTTCATCTTTATCAAAAATACCTGGGATTCAACTGTCTTTTCGTCCTAAACAAAAAGTTATCAGGGGTGAGACATTCCATATCATCAGGATCAATGGACATATGTGTTTTCTGCTTCTATCAATGATGTATTCAATACCTCTTCTTTTGGAGCATTTTCTTTCAGAACTGCATAGACTGATGTTTTCATAGATCTTATTGATCTTTTCCAGCATCCGGCCATGTGCGGTGATAGTGCAGGCAATAATTTCCAGATGATATTCGTTATTTCATCGTTCATCTCGTTTTGATCTATAGGTTTTCAACTGATCGTCGTAGTTCTTCCTCTGCTGCTTTCAAATTACTGCCATTGTCAGAGTAAATATACGTTGGGTTTTCTCTTCTTGTTATATGTCTGCATATAGCCATCACCGCAGAACTGGTATCAAGAGTGGAAGCGATTTCTATGTGAACTGCCTTAGATGTCATGCATTCACATGCATCGTATCGTTTCTCTCTTTTTCGGCCAACTGTAACTTCGAGTGATCTAAAAAAGTCAATTCCTGTATGACTGAAAGGGTATGAATACGCTGTCAACCTGGCTTCAGGCAAATAATGTTGGAACGCCCAGTATAGTTTTTTGATAAAAGAGGTGGTTTATGGGAAGACAAAGAGAGTGTGTGAATTCTATAATTTTTTTAATATATATATTTGAAAATAACTGTTAAATTTGCTTTATAAGCCCCAAAACAGACGTCATCATTAAATGGGTTTCTTTCTATAAGAGTTGATTTATCAAGCTGAAACAGCTATTGAAATAGCCAACTTGCTGCGAGATTTCACGATTCAACTGAATCATTGATTTAAATACTACTTCTTTCATGATATAAAGTGAATGTCTCCTTTGACTGATCTTTCAGTAAAGTCATTATCCTTTTTCGTCAATCAGTAAGGGAGGACATTACGTACTTCAAGTACAACAACAATTTAGGTTTCAGAAACAAATTATTGTCTAATAAATACAGTACAAAGAAGCTTTACAACACATTGTACTAAAACTAGGGGAGATTATAATCTCTTGATAATTCGATTGGAAACAAGCAAGCCGATCCGCTACGGTAATCAAATTTTAATTAGCTATATTGAGATTGAACATTGAATCTTGATGATTTTGATGAAAATGGATAGATATATTGAATATCTTCGAATATAATGATTGAATTTTCAGTTGATGAAACAATTGTACAAATGCATTTTCTTGAATTTCTTGAAACAGGTCTATTCATTTTATTTGAGTTACGAGAGAGACAAACTAATATTAAGTACATGCATTTGCTACATTTTGTGAATACAACCCAGTAGTATCTGTATTAATTCAAAGTCGTAGGAAATTGCAGGTTCAAACACCAAAACTGGTCTCAACTCATTATTTCAATGCAGGTAATTCAATATATTAACCTAATTTGAATTTGATAACACCAATGACTAATGTCCTTCATGAGGACGTATACTGAAAATGGAGGAAATTGTTGAGTTTGGTTATTCAGCCCTATGCTGTATCACTTCCGTCAAAAATAACGTCACCGTTATTCGACATTTACGTTGTTTTGCTATTGCTTGGTAATAGCAAAATAACGGAAATGGCGAATAACGGTGACGTTATTTTTAACGGAAGTGATAGGGCTGATTGTCAGATGATTCTATAACCAAACTGTTTTGGTTACCTTGGCCAATATCCGAACACGTTCAATTCCAGGAACAATCAGTCATTGGCTCTGTTAACGATCTGTTCAAAGATTGCACCAACATACTTGTGGTGCCTGTATCAACCATGCGTTTGGTTGAAAGATTTGTTGTTGGAACAATTTTTGTTTTCAGTGAAGTGATACTATCTGGTTCCAGCATTACGGCGTACCTATGCACTATGCCCGTTTTGTTCATAATTTTATGGACAACTGTTTTCCTGACATCTAGATTGATAGATGAGGACCGACAGAGTAGACGAAAAGATTTCAGGATCTCAACATCTTGATTCCCAATCATGGGTCTACTTCAAATCAAAAGTCGATATCCACAGACCACAAAATTTGAAATACTTGAGAAATCGAATTCGTGAGGGAAGTCGTTTAATCTGTGCGTAATTCAACCAAAATGTTCTCATAGTGGCAATTCAAGCATATTATACCTACTTGGATGTGGTGCTGTTAAGTGGCGCCACGGCAAATAAGAATGATACCGTACTTTACCCACACAGTCTTTACCTATTATAGGTACATTTCACCAGTGTTTATGAGGGAGTATTATTGTTATATTATAATGTGCCTATGAAAATCAATTTAAAGTTTATTTTCATAGAAATAGAGAAATAATCTTAACAATCATCAGAAATACGTTTATTTATATTATATTATATTATTATTATATTATTGCAAATATACTAACTTTTTCTATATTTACGTGCCGTAGCTATCTTAGTTAATTTTATCCAACATAAATGCTACGATACCTCGCGTAGATACATGCGTAATCCAATTTATCACTGTAATTTTAATTTGCTTGCACACCATTCGACCATTCTGTTGAACATTGAAGACTAGTGAGATTCGTTCCTGAGAGTTTTTATCATTGCACAATAGGCTCATTTTAATTTCATTTTGAATGGTTATTCCCGACGAACATCAGGTTACTCGGACTTTCGGAGGCATTCTCAATAGGAACATTTTATACAATAGTTCGTAAAACGCAGAGGCTGAGTAGTGAAAATGAGGGTATGGAAAAGTCGGCGATTCAATTAATAATTGGTCAGGATTGTAAATGACGTATGTTGGTCAAACTAGAAAGGTCATGGAAACGTCTTTGAAAGAGTATATATATATATATATATATATATATATATATATATATATATATATATATATATTTCATTCATTCATTCATTTCATATATATATATATATATATATATATATTTATTTGGTTTCAAATATCTTATATAAGACTCGGATTTGATCATCTGAAAATAAAAAATATGACTGCAGATAAGGGTCCTATTCTAGTCTATTGTTCAAGTTCATATACAATTAAATGAATAGTGTTCAGACAACCAAACCAGATTTGTTGCACTGAAACATAATTATCTTCATGAAACAATACCACCTGTTCAACTACGGATTATAAAAATTGTTGTTGAAGAAACCAAATTAATAGAAATGCACATAGATATTAGTTTAGTTAGAGAATCCGAACCGAAGTTGGCGAACAAACCAAAATGTTTGTATGAGAAAATGTTCTCTTCTGGGAACAATATCAAATTGGCTTCTGAATCTAAACGAAACCATACTAGACATGCTTGCGTAACTAGTCGAAGTAAGATGATCTGAACCAGTATTGTGGAAATAACCAAACCAGATTTATTGGATATTTCAACCTCCTTTGAGAATTGAAGAAATTTGAATTCAAGAAAATCTATAAAAGTGTAGAATATATGAAAAAGGAAGGTTCACGTTATTTGAAGGATATTTCTCTATTCCAAAGAAGTTTGACGTTTTTGAAACTATACCTATCTGCCCCAATCAAAAAAAGGTGAAAACTCTTTTTTCATTATGTTTTTCCAATATGTTTTGATGACGGATGCAGATATCTTAGAATAAAAAAAAAGAAGTATTATTCGATACATCAAACTAATATTTCCAGATTGGCGAGTTCAGAATACAATACATTAATGACATATATGAATAATTCTGTACACAAACAATAAATTATACGGAAAAATTGATCTCTTAAAAATAAAGAAAGTAATACGAGGGTATTACACTTATTTCAGCTCCCTGTTCATCTCCGAGAGCGATGCTGTGACTAATTCGTCGACGAAAGTGCATTGGTTTTTTATTTTTCAGTGGGTGTTATTTGAAAGTTCACTCTATCACAGGAAGGCTTAACAAGACGCTATGAAATTCGGAAACCTCTTTGAATTTTGTTTCATTGTCTGTCTGTGGGGTGGTTCTTTATTAAAATAACCTGGGATTTCTTTAACCCTTTTTTAACAAAGCAATTTTCCAATATTTTTCATTCCACTGTTAAAAGAAGAAACATATTTCTCTTCTGCTCTTAAATAACTCAATAACATTAGAATTGATGCTACAGACTGCACAGACCACAAGAGCGACGACCACTGTGGAAATAGCGCACGTTAGGAAAACGGGTTTGAGGAAATAGTTCGCGGCTACTACCAGTCACGGCTATGTAGTCGCAGTCGTCGACGATTGGCGAAGGTGTAGGAAAACTCGCCTTAAGTGATATAACAAACAGTACCTAATACTGGAGGTTAATGTATCTAAGCATGTACCTTCTGTTGTTTGAACGTCTAATATAACCTTATGAATTCGAGATTTTATTCACAGTGTTGTACGCTGAATCTAAGTAGATTACCCAATACGAAAAAATATTTTGAATAAACAACGTAGATACAAAACTTTACAAACCAATGTACCAAACAAGAAACAAAAATGGAAGCAGTACTCAAATATTTTAGCCTGAAGGTGAATATCAATTAAAACGACTGTAGAGCAAATATTTCAGAATTTCACAGTATTGAAGATAACAGATGATCTGAATAAGTACTGAAACCTAGTTGAAATTCAGTACAGAAGCTGATACTACTACGTTTCCCTATTATTTTTTCCACGTGAACGTCAAAATAAAAAACAAATGAACGACAAAATGTTCGGCTATATTCATCTGAAGCAAAACCGGATATGTGTATATAATCCTCCGATATAATCAAATCAACGTCAGAGAGTCCATTTTGATGCGAATTTACCCATTAGGAAACATATCGGTCACAAAGTTCATCCACAGAAAAGTATCTGTAATATCTCTTGGTAGCCATGAAAAGCTTTGCTTTTCTTTTTCCTTCCAAAAGCTGTTTCAACTCGCCCTAGGCTCAACCAATCATCAACAAATTGAAATATTTCGTACAGAAAATACGACTTCGTGTATTGGAAAATAAATCAAATAAATGTCGGTTGTCGATATAGCAGTATTTCCCAAATTCAATCAGCAAACTAGGAAAGTGATGGTTTTTCGCTCAAATAATCTTTATGATATTGCGTTCTTCATGGATTATCAAGTGAGTCGTTATAATGATTCAGACATACATCATTTCCATCTTGGAGAACTGTGCACGCAGTTATACAGTTTAGCACCTAAATAATGCGCAGACACGTGGATCTCGTTGAAAGAAGAGTTTTTTCTCATTTGAGATGAATTTCGCCAGCACAATACATAAGAAAAGTTGTAGATCTGTATTATGTTTTCACGTCCAAAGATGATGTTTTTTTGTTCAAAGATCACGAGCCAGTGAACTAATCAAACGCATTATTCAATAATATACATTTATAATGCCTACGTCTGATTTTGTCGAAAAAAAAAAGAAAACACTTCTGGTGCTCCAAGTTAGAATTTACTCTGTTTTCACGTCCAAAGATGGTATTTTTCCTGTTAAAAAGTCACCAGCAAGTGGACTATTCAAACGCCTTATTCAGTAATTTATATTTATAATGCCTACGTCTTTCGTCGAAATATCCGATACTCCTAGTGCTCTAAGTCAGATCACTTCCACTCCTTCATGTTTTAGTCAGTTTCACTGAGATCAATCAATTTATGACAAACCGCAAATCTTCAGAATGTGTTGTTCAAGGCCAGAATATATTGTTCTCCCTCTTCCATCGTGAAAGCTTGAAGATGCAGGAAAAAATTATGAATGAGATGTTCCTGATCAGATAAAACTCTCAAACGCTCACTAAGAAGCTTTTGTGACCTTCATGTATCTTTTCATGAGACTGCTCAACTAAATGTTCGATAGTTTATCAACTGGAATTGATATTTTATGAGCAATTATCCAAACAAAATTTTCACAAATATCTAGTGTAATACTCGTTATTGAAGAAACATTCTACACAAAATACTCAATCAACATCTTCGTTATTCTCATTGCCACAGTCTTTCTAAGAAATTGTTCTAAGCGACCCCTTACGACATGTCAATCTTTTCGATGACATATTATAATAAATATGATTCAAACGTCACAGCTTCATTTTTGATGAGAATAAATTGTTTATTCAGTAGTACTATCACTAGAGCATTGACAATGATCGATTAATACTTTTGAGTTCTAAGGAATATTTCGAATTGGGAGGTAAGTATATTCGATTGATTTCATTTGCTCGAGTGGTACGATATCTGATCTTTTCTGACGTTCAATAACAAACCTCAATAAAACGTAACTGAAATGACAACATTTACTTTGTTGACAACAGCAAAATACTACAACGGTTATACAATGTCGTCAACGATTGGCTTTTCAATACATTGTATAATTACGTGAAATTATCTGTCGCTATTGGCTTATTTCATGATGAGTTGTATAATTTATTATACATCTCGACAAACAATCTGATTGACCGAGACGACTGAGCGTGACAAACTCTACCAGAAATTCAATTAAATATGTAGATGAACGTGGAATGTACATTATCTAGACATGTAGCACCATCGGTATAATGAATTCCTCAACTCTCAGACAAAAATTACTAAATTTAATACATAGTTTGTGAAATGTCAATTTGCGCCCAGTAAGTATTGACATATGATCGTCAAATAATAATTTGACTAGTATACATGACCATGAACTACTAATCATAACGAAACTCTTTTTCAATCCATACTACTGAACCATCAACAAAATATTCGTAGTCTGAAAATATATGGGATTTCACAAACTTAAATCTTATTTTACAATACTGGAACTGCTGAATATATTTATATATTCAGCAAAAGTCCTGAAAAACAACTTATTTACAAAATATTTCTTCAGTACCTATACCTATATGAAAGGAAAGTTGATCAGATATCTAATGATTTCAAAGAACTACGGACTCATATGGAACTCGAAATCGTATAAAGAAAATGATTTATCTGTAAATTACACCAAATAGTATATTTGAAAAGTTTATCATTATATATGTTTTTCTGTTTCAGGTAAGCAATAGTTACCCATTGATGGTGAGTAGTGTTTCTTTCGAATGATTTTAATAAACTGGACTTGGTATATTTATCAGTTCTACTTTACACCTCATAATCTAGTGAGTATACTTTAGGTTTGAAAATTAAACTTGGTTTCACCTTTTTCCTCTCTGGCTTCTTGGCCTGTAGAGTCACTCACTGACTCTACTGTCTCTAAGGATGAAGTCCCCGAAACCAGTTATTTGTAGGTTGCTTGAGGAGCAACAAAAACAAAATACGAAAGGAAAAATGCTGTCACCACCCCGAATGTGTGCTGGCTAGGGGATACCAGGTATCTGAGTGCTTAAGGCTTACTGTTTTTTTTATCTGTATCTACTTTTCCGAAAGGATAGAAAGTTCGTGCTTCTCGCGCGAAGGAAAAGTCTTGAAGTAGTCTTGATATTAACTAATGTAGTTCGGTGGAATGTCAAATCAAACACATCGATTGAAAAGACAATATATAATAGTTAATTGAATAAATTAAATAATTTGGAAAGAGTAAAAACAACAAAATAAAACAAAATCTTTAACCAAGTAGGATGAAAATAAACATAAAAAAACCCAAAGAGTTCATAAAAAAAACACAAATAAGCTGTGTAGGAGGTGTCTCCTATATTCTCCTACTAGCTAAATGAGCCGGAGACAATCCTACTACAATCTCATTCTTGAGCGGTGTTCTGGGAAAGTCTGGCTTTGTAACATTTCAATTGTTATTCTTATTATCATCTTTAAAATTCCAGCCTTTGAAATTAGAGTCTCGTTGGTTAGTTACAACAATTTTTCATATTACAGTTCTTACTCATCCTTGAATTATTAAGAGCAGCTAGTCCTAGTTAATCGTCTGGTAAACACATTTTTCATTTCGATTCCACGTACCGTTTATTATTTATCACAAGTCTCAGTTAAGTATCCGAGGCCCGCGCCATCGCCTAAAAAACGTTGATATTCATCTTCGATGTTCAACACTAACTAACCCTCCCAAAAACTCTTCCAGTCCAAGAGAGATTTTTCTATCCCCGTCGTCCGGATAGCCTACTCCCCGATTTGAAGCCTCTCTCATTCGTCAATTTCGTAATTTATTATTTTCTGGTAATAACAATAAAATTTGTACCTCCCATTCCGAAATGGCTTTGTCGTAATTTTTGTTATATTCACACCATATCTGTCGACTTTTCAAAACGCGTCTCAGAGCAAAATATCTCTCGCGTCAAAATCTCTATCAACTACAGACATGCTTATTTGACGGTTTTCAAGTGTGTTCCATTCATTCAATTATTGAATATCACTTTGCCGAATACATCACAATGAATCGAGAAAGATTGATTATTTCCACAACCAAGAATTTGTTCGTTAATTATACAAAGTATATTTCGTCGTGGGTTGTTATACAGGATGGTATTTTGAAAAACGTTTAATCATTGAATAACACAAGTGCCTTAGCATTTGTTACATGATTGTGCGATGATGAAGTTATTACACAATTTTGAAATCACTCCAAAACAGTATTCCAATATTTATGTACATCGATCGTATCAGAATTATTTTCAATTATCCATTTCCATGGCTAACTTTATTGAAGTAGCTTTTATAGAAACTTGTTACTCTTCTGTCGTAGGTACGGTTAGAATAGTTATTTATGTTTCTATTCCTATGATATAGGAAATTCTTGTGATGCTTGTGAAAAATGACACAGTCGGACAATTATGATGGACTCATATATATTTTCTTACCCATTAACTACGCATTTAGGGTACGGATATGTGAGTCGCTGAATTATCAATTAATCATAGATTCACATTATGTGTAACAGCATTCTTTAAATATATCACTATAGTTACCGTATGATTTTGGTGGATCGATAATTCGACACGTGTGTTGTGAAAGAAGTTCTAAAACACGTCGATTTGTACTCTAAGTTGAACATCTTCCTATCATAACCTCTCTTGGTCACTATCACCAATAATACAATGGAAAAGTATCAAGTGTGACACAGAATTGATAAAGTAATTTGAATTTTTGCTATGTAAAATATGATTTCAACGCCTTCTTGTGGTAAAAAAACGGTATACTTCAATATACTTCAATTAAATGCTAATTCGAAGATGTCATTACAAAAATTTTAAAAAATTAAAAAATGGTCATGGGATGTATGGAAAAATTGGAAAACCTTTCTTGACTTCAACTCCAATAATTCCAAACTACATTAAGTCTCAGTAGATGCTCATTAACTGCTGCATATCAACTGCCTTACATGAGTATACGTTAGTTTTGGAGCATTTCTGGAGTTACTTGACTACATTCGGTAATAATACGTTGATGTAACTATTTTAATGAACCTAGCTGAGTAGCGTATATTTTACTTTTTGTATGGCCCCACAAAAAATTATCTGAGGAGGATGAACCGGAATTTTGGAAGGCCATTCAATGAATTCCCCTCTTCCAATCCAGTGTCTGGGTGGGATATCTTCTATTCAGGTACTAACTCCGTCCTATTGGAATTCAAGGTATCGGTTATCGTTTTCTATTTCTATTATGTCTGTTAATTGTATCCACGAGTTGTTCCAAATGCCTGTCCCCAGTCGGTACGTTTACCTACTCCAGATAATTCAGCAAGCTTTCGTGTGCTTAGACTTGAATCCGCAACAATTTGGCTACCTCTACTGCTTCGTTCATTAGTGGGTTTTCAATTTGACGTTTTTATCTGTCACAGAACCCGTTTATCGAAATTTTGGAATTTTTTTCAAAACGTAATTACGGTTAACGTTTTTGTTTGGGTTTTGTTCATTGAAAATTCTACTGACTATGTTGACACGTTCATTATTTTCAAATAATATTCAATTATTTCAACCATATCCAGAATACAATGAACCATTTTTGATTCACTAGTTGATAGAGCTGAAGTACGTAGAACAAGTAACTGACATGAATAAGCACTGAAACAAAAGGTTTTTTTATCAAAACAGGCGTAGTGAGTACATTTTAAGAATGTCGTCAAATAACTTCTGAATTACTCCAAAACGTCAGACAACGAACGTTTCGAGAATAACGTATACTTATATGTATGGCAGTTAATAGAGAACACTTTGAGCATATGCTGTGAATTGATGTAGTTTGGAATGATTGAAGTTGAATTCATGCAGGATTCTCCAATTCTTAATGCATTTCTATAAGCATTGTTCAAATCAGCTTTCAAATGATGTTTCGTAATTTGAATGACAAAACAATTGTTTTTCCCGCAATAGAATGCCACAATAAAATCACATGGCTGAACTCCTTATAAAATTAATCGTTTTAATGATATGTCACAATAATTACTTTTCCTATTTACATTGTTCGACATTGACCAAAAGATAGGGAGTGAGGTATGACAGTTGAGGATTTGATACAAAGATGTTTCTCTTGGAGTACAAATTGACGTGTTTTTTTCATATGTGTCTTGAAGATATTCGATTTACTTCGTTTTCGTTGCCGCTCACTATAAAACTTGATACATAAAATAATATTTTCTCTCATATTTATAGACAAAGCTATATGGTGGATTTTCTGTTCCCAGATCCTTGTTATCTCCAATTCAACATATTTGAACGCTCTCGTTATAACTTCCACGTTCCTTCGATCGGAATTCCCGTATTGTATTGTTGCTTCTTTCTCCTACGATCATGCTTTTCGTCTTTTCAAATATTATTGATTTCATGAGATTGGCATTTTTGTATGTATAGCCCCAAGTACACCTTACATTCTGTATGTGAAATAGCCTTTTTTTTTCTATGACCAGTTTTCAAGCTACAGGGTGCCAGAAATGCGATTTGATACTTTTTCTCTGATTCAAGTTTAATTTTTCTCAGAAATGAACTCATCACGTCTTGAAGAAAAACTTTATAACGTTAAATTACAGCATGCATGGCAGGACAGTGTTCATTGAATTAGACAAATAATATCAGTATTTGAATCATCATTCATGACACACAATTCTCCTGAAGACTCCAGAGGGTTGCTTACAGGGTTGCAGTCGGATGGCGTTTGGATCAAAAATTAATCGTTTCAATTTTTCTTCAATCCGATGAAACTGGAAAATAGAAGGCATCAATTAACCTCTCTAATAAGTATGAGTTTTCGTCAAAATGAGCATTCTTATGATTACATATCCAACAATGTGAAGTTTTCTATATGCATCAAGGTGACCATTTGCTGCGTTAAAAGAACAAAATTGTATGAATATCACGAATAGTCTAACCCAACAACTCAACAATTTCTCTGAGTTCAAGCCATCTCTACAATTCAGAAACTTATAATGGACTATATTTCACGAACGAAAAAGTGTTGCTCGCCTGTCAACCCTGTTTGATATTCAATTAATTCCACAGGAGAGCATATTTTGTTAAAAATTGCGATTTGGTGTCGGGATGAAAGTACATTACATCGATTACAGTACAAGTTTCCTTATTGTATATTCATCAGATAATATCACACTGTATATGGAAGCGATGGCATTTCAGATTAGTTATGAGTACAGTCTCCAGTTTCCGTGATGAACTTTAATTAATTTTTTTCCTCATATATACAGTCTTTCAAAAGTATCGGAACGGTCTCATATTTCCAGAAACGGCCAAGAGAAAATTTATGAAAATTTCGACAGGGTGGTTTTTGAGGATGCCCGATTCAATGGTGATATCGGCAATGATGCCATATCAACAGTTTCTCAGATATTGAGGGTAAATCAATTTTTTCAAATAGAACACCCTATTTGTTTTCATTACAATCAATTCAGCGACGCCTCATTACTTATGTCTCCAAATATCAGATTTAAAATTAATGCAGTTTTCGAAATATGACAACATGGCTTTTTCGTTCAAAAGTCTGGGAACGTTCGAATATTTTCAATACGGTTCTAGAAAAATTCGTGAAATTTCATTCAAGATGGTTTTTGATGATGCCCGGTTTTTAACGAAAAAGCCATGTTGTCATATTTCGAAAACTGCATTCATTTAAAATCTGATATTTGGAGACATAAGTAATGAGGCGTCGCTGAAACTGATTGCAATGAAAATAAATATGGTTTTCTATTTGAAAAAGTTGAGTTACCTTCAATATCTGAAAAACTGTTGATTTGGCAACATTGCCGATATCACCGTTGAATCGGGCATCATCAAAAACCACCCTGCCGAAATTTTCGTAAATTTTCTCAGGGCCGTTTCTGAAATATGGGACCGTTCCGATACTTTTGAAAGACACTGTATATAGATTGACCCTATCAAAAGCGGGCCACCTCTCTAAAACTGTTATTTATTATCATTCAGAAGTTATTTTCTTCAATAGAAAGAGCATCAATAGTTCTAGTTGAGTTCTATGAATTTCAAATGAAAATAAAAATTTCAAAGCCTACTTCAAATTTTTTTCAGTCAAAAATAAAAAAAATACCAGCGATTTTATCAAATAAAATTTGATGAAGCCATTGGATTTGTGATGCTTTCAAATGAGTGTGACTGAAATTTCAGGATGAAATTATTTTTTAACAGAAATATAGCATAAGTAAAATTTTAGTATCACCATCAAAATTATTCGAATAGTTGTATTTTGAATCACAATGCTGTGGATAATATGGTTTGTTGTCAAAGAATAGAAATGCACATCTTTACATCAAATAATGTAATTACCATTATCAATAACAAATGAACCACTACAAAATAATGTATTGACATGTGCTTCGGGAGCAGGAATCTACCAGGAAGGAAGAGACGTACGAAAATGCTATGCTTTGGTTAGGCACACAACACTTTTCCAAGCTAAAGTGTTTGCCATCTCAACCATAGCTATGAGACAAGAGGTGAAAGGGGGGCCCGAACAGAGAATTTATTTCTGTTCGGATAGTCAGGCAGCACTCAGAGCCATCTGTCATCCTAAACCAAGCGCAGCAGTTGTACAGGAATGCGGAGATGCTCTCGAGAAACTAGCCAAAACGAAGGAAGTTCAGCCGGTATGGGTTCTGGGTCACAGAGGGGTGAGCGGGAACGAGGTGGCAGACGAACTTGCCAGAACCAGTTCCGCAACGCCGTTCTGTGAACCGGAGCCTGTACTAGGCATCGCATTAAATTTTGGAATGTTCAACAAAATCTCAATTCAATTCGATACATTTATCGTACTGTTTTCTAATGTTAACCATAACATTCGATAATTAGTTTGGGGTGATATCTCTGCAAGACTTCTTATTCTTTCACGCAGTTCCTCTGGCTCGTTGAGCAAGTTTTGTATACTTTTTTCTTAACGAAGCCCCATTAAAAAAAATCAAGTACGGGGATCTGGGGGGAAACTCGATCAATGCACTATTTCGCCGTATCCACCGATTAGGAAAATTTGCTTCCAACCAATCTCTAAGATTTGACTGTTCTGCCCGTGGAAGTTCATCCATAGCGTTGAAAAATTCGTTTTCAAAAAAAAGTGGTCAATCATTCTGGTATGTGATATTCCACACCAAACATGTTTTCTTTGTGAATATTGTCCTCTGCAATTTATTATCCAATATCGATTGATTATCTTCCCTTCAGACCTTGAATTTTGAGAATCAACAGTTCCATTGATTGTGAATGTTGCCTCACTCACTGAACAAAATTTTCTGGTCATTATATTTCCTAAAATTTCTCCTTGTTTCACGCGGTAAGTTATTGTCCAAATTTGCAATTCTCACACTTGTATTCGGGATTAGAATCAAAATAATTTCGAATTCGTTCAGAATAATTTTGTCTCTGTCTTTGTACAGTATTACCATTCTTCAGAGTATGTTTACAAACAGTTCCATAGTGATTGATAATTCAGTTTACTTGTCCAACTGTAGCTCTGTTTATATTTCGACGCTCAGGATGCATGTTATTAAAAATTCTACTCACTTTCCTTTTGGATCTGTCGTTGTTACCATGAAGTCTTACTATTTCAATTTTTTCCTGCAAAGTTAAATTATGTGCTTTACTTTTTTATTTGTGTTGGTACTTGAGGAGTTATAAACTTCTATATTAACACTGTCAAATTTTTATCTTATAGTCTTTTATTCTAATGAAAATTATATTTTTGATATGCGGCATCCCAAACATGTTTGAATGGAACCAAGATTGTAGGTATTCGGAATAACTGTCAACCACCAAAAAGGAACTTTGTGAAACATTAAAACAGGCTTGCACAAATAGTACCCCAAACCAATGATCGAATTTTGATCGAATTGATGATTAAATCGGGAATTGGTCGTAAAGTACGAAAATTAATGTGTAGGCACTCTTATCTCAATCCATCATTTTGTTGTAGTTCATTTATGTTACCAATATTATTTTTTTTTTTTCATACGGAATGTACCAGTCAGGCCCTGTCCCCGGATCCCCGACACTTCCGAAGGGCGCGCTGGTATGTCATTAATCCCAGTAAACACTCCCCACGTCCGTGGGGTGATTGATTACTGGGTCCGAGAGTCATATGCCCTGAGAAGGCGGAGTGAACCAAGTATTACGGCCTTCTGCATTCTTCCGGCTAAGTTTTCTGTCGTATCATGGCAAGCTGGTATGATTTTCAAGTTTGAGAGCAGTGTGTCCATCATTCCACCAAAGACTCCTATTATCAGAACCACCAGAATGGTTTGGGTAAAGCCTGCGGAGTTCAAAGAGTAAATCTCGATATTTAGTCCGTTTTTCCTCCTCTTTTCGTACGATGTTCGTTTCGCCAGGAGCTGAAAACTCATTGACAAAAATTGTCCTACTTTGATGGTCGAGGAGGACTACATCAGGATCATTGGCTTGTATTTGCCTGAGGGTGGGGAATGAGTAGTCTCAATAGATTCGGCACTACTCATTCTCCACAACGGATTCAATATCCCCTGGAGCATAAGGCAACTCCGGTGACTCATCTATACCGTACGAGTGTCGTAGGTGGTAGTACAACACTCGTAGGCCCGCGTTATGCCTGTGGATATAGGCTGAGACCGCATAAGCTGGACAAGATGACAGCAAATGCATTATGGTCTCAGCTGCCCCACGACACTCTCTGCATCTAGTGTCAGGGAACTCTATACCCATCACGCGACTGCGGTAGACAAGGGTGTTGAAGACACCATCTTGGCAGGCCATTATGAATCCCTCGGTTTCCGACTTCAGTCCGCTTGGCCTGAGAAAAGCGAAGGTCAGGTTTCTGGATAAGCCAAGGTCTTCTATGTACTTGAAGAGGACCCATGCATTGGCTTATCCTTATATAGCTGTAGGAGCCTCTCACACTCCGCAGCTTTCACGTGGGCCTTTTGCTGAATGGGTTCCAACTCGGTGACAGAGTTTGGGTTTTTCCGTTCAATGCCGAATACGAGACGAGACGAGAGTTATTACTGATTATTGAATATTGATTACTATTTGATGTGAAGTAGTAAATTTTATTTCTTTAACAAAAAATTGCAGTGTTCTGATGAATATAACTATCTCCCATACTATGAAGAAACAGAATTTGACACCATGTTGAATAACTGCTGTTTACAAACCTGACTACTATTGACCTAAAAAAGCATTCCAATTGATATTTTTGCAAAGATTGTGAATTTTATGACGACTGTTCGAAATATTTAGATAAAATTATGAGAATTTTACTCATACTATATTTCGATTATCGGGTTTTATCGGGAAATTTTAGTCACACCCATTTTCAAGCATCACAAATCCAGTGGCGTCATCAAATTTTAAAAAAAATCGCTAGTAGGTATGTTTTTAGGGTTTTGACCTTACTATTTGGAATGTATAACATTCTGCTAGAACTATTGAAGCTCTATCTATCAAATCGGTCGCTCTCTGTAGATAAGTTCCAAATGAAAGCCGTTACTACATCACACCAATTATTTGTCGGCGCTGAAGTCTCAATTTCAATATTGAAACAGGTTTATCAAAATTCAATTTCGTTTCTAAACAATTCAATGCTCGAATTGCTCTGTGCCAAAATATTGTTGAAGCTAGAAGTTAAACGATTATGACCTCAGTTTTGAGTGACTGAAGCAATGCCTTCCTCTGTTTAATGTGATTGAAACCAAATTGTGAAATATCTGTCAACATCTACCTGTTGTAGGTATATCTGTGATACATTGATGTTTCTTGTCCTGATTAACAATCTGGGTTTTACTAGATTAAGACACAGTCAGTATCTTCTTCTCCATTACAAAGTTGGTTTCTACGCCTATGGTGAGTTTCGGCATTATCTTTCACGCTCTTTTTATTTTCTTATTTTCTGTATTTCCAGTCGCTGATACTTCCATTCGAGGACGACTGGTGACAAGCGATCATCTATCATGCCAATCCGCAGTTTTATACGTAATTTTCTTCTTATTTTCTCCTACATCACCATGCTCGTTTATACAAATGATATAGGATTCTCTCGGGAACATTTATAGTTGTAATATTGACTGAATGTTGTGCCAGGAAAAATAATGGATGTTTTTAACGAAATGGGTGTACGTTTCACACGTTATTGATGTTCAGAATTGTAGTGTGGAGGGGAAAAGTCATTTCAGGTCTATATGATTTAATGTTACTGTCATTCGGTCTCTCTATGACTCTCAAAATCACTTGATGCTTGACCTAAATTCCTGGATTCATTCACATTCGCACATTCATTTATGTTATTTGAGATTAAACGAAAATAAATGTATGAATATCCAGAAGAAGTCTTGAAAATTACGGATAGGGTTGAAATTAAATGTTTGGTGTTTGGATGTTTCGAGGTTGTATGCTCTAAGTAAATGGTAACAGTAATTATAACATTTAATATCGGGGAACATTAAGTTACCTAGAGTAAATTACCATTGAATGAAATAATCGTTGATCAAATTTTGAAGTGATATTAGAACATACACAGTTGGAGATAGATACGGACTAAATTGAAGTATAAAAAGTGATTTTTTAATTAAGTAACACCAAACTTCACCGGACCCACTGTAAGGAAGAATCTTGAAGACACATCATAAATGACAGACATCTAGACTGACGAAATTACACTATAGTCGAAACACAGTATTCATCAGAAGTGATCTCAATAGGACTGCATTTACAGGAGCATCGCCTCGCCGATCAAAATATCGATAATGAGCAAAATGTAAATGAAATACAAGGGAATCAGTATATATTTTTGCACAGAACTCCATATAATATGCGAACGTAAACTATGGGATCATGCTATCAACCAAATGCATGCAAGTCATTTATGGTGTTAACAATGTTGCCGAATTCATCCATTCTCAGATTTGACAGTACACTGTAGTTTCATCCCAACACCAAACCACTATTTTTACATCCCGACACGTGTTTTATTCACCACTATTCTTGAGAAAAAAGTTCTGAAGGTATTTACCAACGTGATTCCATATGATTGAGGTGTCAATCCCGTATCTCAACCTCAGTTTTACTCTGCCTCTCAGATATACAGTGTCAGACATAAAGTTCGCAACATATGAAAGTTTTTTATCAATAGATTTATTGAAAATTTGACGCCGCACATAGTTTGTGCTCAAGAATTAGTGAAAAACAACCTCTTTTTTTGTCATGTGCTACTGTAAACCTGCCAAATTTGACATTTTTCTCGAAAATCCTCAAAAAATCAGTTTGTTCTTGAAAACTTATAAAAATGCCGAAAAAAGTTTTTCCGTTAACAATTTCATACCTTTTCTCCAAATTTCTACTCTCTGCGGTCATTTTGACTTTTTGTAATTTTGCGATTCTTTCGCTCTACCGATTCGAACAAAAAATTACTCAAGAAGTTTCATAATTCTTATGAAAACGACACTTCAATGTCATATCTTGCCTCTTGACTTTCGATGTAGCGATTTCACACGAGTGTTTATGAGGGAGTATTATTATTATTATTATTATTATTATTATATTTTTCCCCGTTAGGAATTACCCAGTCAGGCCCTGTCTCCGGAGCTCCGACACTTCCGGAGGGCGCGCTGGCGTGTCATTAACCCCAGTAAACACTCCCCACGTCCATGGGGTAAGTGATTACTGGGTCCGAGAATCATGTGCCCTGAGTAGGCGGAGTGAACCAAGAATTATGGCCTTCTGCATTCGCCCGGCTAGGATTTCTGACATGTCACGGCAAGCCGGTATGATTTTTAAGTTTGAGAGCAGTATGTCCATCATTCCACCAAGGACCCCTATTATCAGAACCACCATCTTGACAGAATGGTTTCGGTAAAGCCTGCGGAGTTCAAAGAGAAGATCTCGATATTTAGTCCGTTTTTCCTCCTCTTTTCGGACGATGTTCGTTTCGCCAGGAGCTGAAAACTCAATGACGAAAATCGTCCTACTTTGATGGTCGAGGAGTACTACATCAGGCTTATTGGCTTGTATTTGCCTGGGAGTGGGGAATGAATAGTTCCAATAGATTCGGCACTTCTCATTCACCACGACGGACTCAATATCCCCCGGAGCATAAGGCAACACTGGTGTCTCGTCTACACCGTACGAGTGTCGTAGATGGTAGTACAACACTCGTAGGGCCGCGTTATGTCTGTGGATATAGGCTGAGACCGCATAAGCTGGACAAGCTGACAGCAAATGCATTATGGTCTCAGCTGCCCCACGACACGCTCTGCATCTAGTGTCAGGGACCTCTATACCCATCACGCGACTGCGGTAGACGAGAGTGTTGAAGACACCATCCTGGCATGCCATTATAAATCCCTCGGTCTCCGACTTCAGCCCACTTGACCTGAGAAACGAGAAGGTCAGGTGTCTGGATAAGCCTAGGTCTTCAATGTTCTTGAAGAAGACCCCATGCATCGGCTTATCCTTATGTAGCTGCAGGAGCCTCTCACACTCCGCAGCTTTTACGTGGGCTTTTTGCTGAACGGGTTCCAACTCGGTGATAGAGTTTGGGTTTGTCCGTTCAGTGTCGAATACGAGATCGAGTTCATCGGCTGCACGGGTTGCTGCCTTGAAAAGAAATGCCCCAATCCCTGCCTTTTCATGATCACATACCAAGCAGAGAAGGGGATCTGAACTCCTGATGACTTTACAGGCTCCATCCAGTACCATTCTGTTATGTAGACACTCCAAACTCAAAAGTCCACGGCCTCCCCGTTGTCTGGGGAAGTATAACCGTGGAACAGACGATTTAGGATGCAAGCTTCTATGAAGATGCATCATTTTGCGAGTTTTTACGTCGAGTTGTCGCAGCTTTTCCTGAGTCCATTTCATTACTCCAAAGGAGTAAAGTAGAATCGGAACGGCAAGCATATTAGTTGCAGCAACTTTGTTCTTCCCCGACAGTTCTGAAGACCAGGTCTGTCGGAGTTTGTGCTGATACTTGCCGCGGAGAGAGCTTTTGACAGTAGCTACCTCTTGGGTGTGGCGTTGTTCCACCCCTAGGTAGGTATACGTCTCTCCGGCATCCAGATGATGTAGGATGCTTCCGTCTACGAGCTGAACGTCCTCTCCGTATTCCTCGCATCGTCCTCTTTTGAGATGAACCGTGGCACATTTGTCTATCCCAAACTCCATTCCGACAGCATGCGTGTACTCTTGCACCACCCTTAAGGACTGGTGAAGGTCCTTTTCTCCGGAGGCATAAAGTTTAAGGTCATCCATGTAAAACAGATGGGTGACCTTATGCCTCCGGTTGCTGGAGGTTCCGCAGTTGTATCCGTGGGTTTTCCGTAGTGCAACGGACAATGGCAGTAGTGAGATGCAGGAGAGAAGAGGGCTGAGGGAGTCTCCCTGAAACACGCCTCTTCTAAAGATAACCTGCTCTGTTTGGACTCTGACTTGACCAGATGTTATGGTAAATCGAGTCCTCCAAAGCGGCATCAGCTGTTCAATGCATCTCACTATTTGATCGGGTACCGCAAGGCATCTGAGCAAATGCATGATGAGTTCATGCGATGTTGTATCAAATGCCTTGCGATAATCGATCCAGGCCATTGAAAGGTTACGCTTATACTGCACGGAGTCCTGCGTGATGCATCTGTCGGTCAGCAGGTTCTCCTTGCAGCCAGCGACCCCCTTTTTTGACCCTCTTTGCTCATATATCCGTTCATACACCGGCTCAACTGCGGAGAGTATTCGCATGTACAAGATGCGTGTAAACATCTTATAACATGCGTTCAAGCATGTTATCGGTCTGTAGTTCTTCGGATCAGACAAATCTCCGTTTTTGGGGATTAGCACGGTTCGCCCCTCGACAAACCAATCCGGAATCTGCTGCTCCCCATCTAGCCACGAGTTGAAACCTCTTGCTAGATGGTGGTGGGTACTTGGTAATTTTTTCCACCAATAGTTATTCAGGCCATCAGGACCTGGAGCAGCAAAATTCTTCGAGCCTTTGAGGGCCCGTCGAACTTCTTCCGGGGTTATCGGATTGCGCAGTTCATTGAGCTCAGGCTGACGAAGCTTCCTGCAGAAAGCTTCGAACTGCGCTAGGGCTGGAGTATCTACGTTGAGTGATTGCGGAAATTCGTAAATACCCTTCCAGAAGGTTTCTACCCGATCAGCCGCCGGCGGGTTTTCCACAACACGTGGAGGCTCTTGGAATAGGCGAGAAGGTTTATCGCGGAACTTCATGTTTTCCGCGATGCTTCTCGCCCGCCTCACTAGTGACTTTTTTGCAGCCACCAGCATTCGTATCCTATCAAGACAGTGCTGTTTGATGGTTAACAGCACGCCTTGATTTAGTGTGTGGTGAGCTCGTCTTAAACTTGCGGCAATTCGCCGCACTGCGGGCGTGAAGGGCCTATTGGCCGCCACGTAGTCCGCCACACACTGGATACGAGACGCGTGTTGTCTGTCTCGCTGACCTGATCTTAGCTTCCATCTTGTGAATGCGTCGCTCATGCCTCCCAATCAGAGGGTTGGTATCCCTTCTCTCCGTTTGGGACAGGGCCTGAGCGGCGTCATACACGGCAGAGTTGATCTGCCAGATGTCAGCCTCTTCTGAAAGGACGTCGTGAATCTCCGCATCCACCCGAGCCAGTTGTTGTGGCTTCAGGGGCTTGGTGTTATGCAGCGCCCTGCGGGTTCTGATGCCTTCCGTTGGTGGTATGATGCGGGCCTCCTCTACAGCCAGATCGACGCGTGGCATATCTGCCACTTCTGCCACTGCATTAACCGGCTGAGGAGCGGCTCTAACATAGCCTCGAACCCAAAGGTGGGATACATAGTCCCTTAGGTTTTGTGCGGAAAAGGCAGCATGCTCTGGGTGTATTTCACACCACAAAGCATGCATTCTCGACATGTATCCTCTTCGGGCGGGCTCACTGCTCTCATAGCAATGCAGAAGACTGTCCCTTAGTTCATTCGTCCACTCAAAGCGTCCGTTTTCATTGCGGTCGTTATACAGTGGCAATCCATCGTTCTGGGCCCCACCACTTTGCCTATGACCCCTAATCCGAGGGGGTCGGTTGTGGGGGCCTCTTTCTCGTCCATCGTGAACCGAGTAGTGGGGTATACCGGGGGGTTAACCCAGTATACCCACGGCCGACATCAGAGGGAATGAGCATTCCCTCCAGGGTACGCCATGGCTGCCGGTCCGGTTTTGCACCGGTAGCTCAGGAAAGTGGTGTCGCAACTCACCAAGGCCTTGGATGATGGTTGAGCTTCCCTGCTTCCGCATTATTATTATTATTATTATTATTATTATTATTATGGCCTATAAACTTTTACGTGTATTTGACAAATTGTGCAATTGGTAATAATAATTCCCTGTAAAATTACTGACGAAGTACTAAGTCCTTCCCTCATCACTATGCTGGTGAAAAACTGGAGAACTTATACCAGGAAACATTTTATCAGCAATTTTATTTCATATTACCTAAATAACACTTTCAACTGACAGAACTATTTGGAAATATATTACAATTATAATCAGAACAAACATTGAAGTGATAGAACAATCAAGTTAGAACAATAACTGAGAGAACAACAAAAAAAACAGATATAGAAATATATATGAAATATTGAAAGTAAATATATGTATAAAAATATTTTCACGTAAAAATAAATTCAACAAAAATATAATATTCCATACTATTAAACTGTGTCTTTATTTTGGATGTATTCCTTCAATTTACTTTTAAAATCTATCAAAGAAGTAGATGTTTTAACAGAATCCGGTAGTTTATAGAAATTCACAAAACCCCTAAAAACTAGTGAGTTCATGGTACTACGGTAGGAAGTGAAGTGTACATAAATGTTATTCTTATTACGTGTGTTATGATTATGTATATCTTTATTGTATGTTATAAATTGTTTGAAGTATTCTGGAGCCATATTATTAATTATCTTGTATATGAAAATCATGGATTGATAATAAAGTCTGTTTTCTACTGAAAACCAACCAAGGGTCATCAACATCGATCTTACCGGGGTGAGGCGATTCGCTTTTAAAATTACCCTCCTACCACGATTTTGCAATTTTTGAAACATACTCAATTTATTCAGATTGAATAAGTATAGTATGGATGAGCAATAATCAAAGTGTGGCTGGATTATTGAATTATACACGGTGATTTTAGTCTGACTTGATAAGTGTTGAGATATTCGGATGAAGAAATATAGTTTCTTAGAAATTTTTTTGTAAACGTATTCAAAGTGACTACTAAAATTTAGAAAATTATCTAAGACGAATCCCAGATATTTAACTTCTGGACCAAAATGTGTATTTTCATTATTGATATGTAAAATATTATCATTAAAATTAATAGTTTCGTACTTGTGTTTAGTTGTGAAGATCATTGCCTGTGTTTTGGATATATTCAATTTGAGTTTATTTATACTCAGATATTTGTTTATTTCTTTCAATACAGTGTTCATTTTTTCAATAGCTCTTTCAATATTAGTATCACTACAAGCAATCAAGGTGTCATCAGCAAACAGATTAATGAATTCACATTCCACAAAAAGCTCAATATCATTCAAGTATAATGTAAATGATAGGGACCTAGTACACTTCCATGTGGATGGAATACCTACGTCATTACTCAAAAACGTACTCGTTGTTCGCGGTGATCAAGGTAGTCATTTAACCAATCTAAAACTTCACCACCAATACCGTACTGCCTTAGTTTAGATAACAATATTCTCCTATCAATTGTTTCAAAGGCCCTCTTGAAGTCAAGAGATACAGCTACAACAAATTTATAAAATGAGTTTTATTATAGCATATAGTGAGTTGCAATGCTGATTCACAGGAATACTGCTTTCGAAACCCAGACTGATTATTCATCAATAATGAATTTTCAGAAACATGATGCAGTAATTGTTCATAGACAACTGTTTCTAGAAGATTTTCAATTGGTGGTAGAGTGTTAATCGGACGAAATTCTTCCGCTTTGGAGGTATGTGCCACTTTTTGAATTCGCAAATATAGATACTGAAGATCACTGATAGCACTGGCCCATAAACTACTGCGAATCTGGTAATTCCAAAAACTTAGCAATAGTGGAAGGCATCTTCCCAAACAAAATTATTTATTCCAACTGGTAGAACATTGCATTTGTTGTTAGAGTAATTCAGGAAAAACCGACGGTGAATAACAGAAGTTGGGCGTAATACAGCATATTCACGATAATGATTCCAAGTAGTGTTCAACGATAGTAATGACTGTATTGTTTCTTCAATGTCATCTGCGCTCAATTTGCAGAGTTCTTTATGACAGCACCATTCAAATAATACAAAAATGGTTGCCACTTTGATCATAAGATATTTAGTTATAGATTTTTTCGGATGGTATCTGACACTTTTTTTTCTACAGGCGATAAATTCATGGTATTCGCCTAAATCTTCTTTTTTCTTGATTTTCAATTCAGCTTTCATTATAGAGAATTCAGACGAAAGCGTTGATGACTTCCTTAACTTCGATTTTTCTTCGAAATGAACAAAAAGTACGCTTTCAGTGAACTTGCCTTCAATTTTCTTCATTTGACTCCATTCGATGAATCCATTATGACATTATGAGCAATTTCATATTGTTTCCATGATTTTTCAGGCAACAGATCTGAACTTACTCTGTTTGCAGCTTCTTGAATTTCTGGTGGAAGAGAAGAATCTAAATCATTCATTTCAACTTTCATTGTATTTATATTTGCAGCAATAATAGTTACGACCATTAAGAAGCTAGGAACATTTATTAATTTGTGGTAACTGATAAAAAATTATAAATTGTTTTTTATCTGCTGTCTTGCTGAGAATTCTGTAGATCCGACCTTCATACGAAGGATATTCTCCAACTTTTGTACATACGGCAAAATGATTTGTTGACTATGACTATAAACCGGGAGTATACATCATTTTTGCTTGGTAAAACGCAAAATTCATAGATTTTCAAACCTACAGAATCCAATATCTGGATATTTATATTTTTTGTAGATACGGCACTTTTGCTAAGCACGGCAGTATTATGCCTACTATTAGACTTGAAATAATTATCAGTCAGTAATTAATGGCATCAGCTGATGTAGCTGGAGCCTCTGTCCATAGATTGTGTGTTTGAATCCCATGGATCTTATGAACTTTTTTTTCCTACTAGCAGTAACGGTTATACCAAAAAATACGTATGATACATTTGTTGAAAGGGATTTTATTTTGCTCGTAGGATTGCTCCACTCACAAAATAAAATGCCACTTTTAATACTCGTATCATTAAAACTATTACTTTTTTGCTTTTCAGTATATTTCCGTGTGAGCTAGAAGAAGAATAATTTTGAGGTGGATAAGGAAGCAAAACAAATCATAAAAATGTATATGGTTCAGTCAATTATTCTCAATCACAGACACAATATATATCCAATCATTTTTTATATCACCATTGCAGATTTCTGTCTTCTCTAGATGATGAAATGTTACGCTTATTTCCTTACCTCCGCTTCTGATTGATGTGTTTGAACAACGTCTGAAGTACTATCCCCGGCACGATAAATACCGAAAAAGAGGCCTTTTCCCCGGAGCAATAAAACAAAATGGATAATGTATTAAAACGGTGTTTCGTGAATGATAAAACAAACCATTTATCACTTCTTACTCACTCCGTTAACTCTGTATACACTCCAAGTAACAAAGAAACGTCGTATGCGACGTATCGCAGTTGGCAGGAAGAATTCTTGTTTCATTTGTTCCAGCATTTCCCCCGCTTCAATTAACCTCGCCTGCTTAGATAGGAACTGATAAGTGGCAACGAATGACGGGGAAATTGGGGAGAATGCAACAGCATTCTTGATAGGGATCTTGGTGTGTATTTTGTCATATTCCTTGCCGGGAAGGGTGCCATTACAGGGTTTAATGGTTATGAGAAATTTGATTAGTTTAAGCTTGTTAGCTGGAAGTTAGCTGGATACTATGCAGATCGAAATTATTTTGCAAAATTATTACCTGGGGTTTGGATACAAAAATTCCACATAGAACTTTTTGTGAACACGCAAGACGAATGGAAATCATGAAGGTTAGGTGAAAATGCCTCTTTTGGATCAAACATATCCAATATGTATTTTTTGCCATAGTCACATTGAATTAATGAGTTTGAAGACAATATGGGCTTATCTTGTCAGATTCTTCAATATGTATGAAGCTTTCAGGAACAAATATTATTTGCCTCCTTCACTTCATTCATTTCGACAAACCCAACATTGTTGCCTTGTCGTCATCACTATACACTTTACATAAGAGTGATTGGCAGTAATTAGTTCAGGTGGTGAGTGGAGAATGTGGATAATTTGGTTCATATGGCATTAAAAAAAATTTCGTAGCATGCAAATTACGAAAAATGCCTAATAATCGGTGGCAGTGGGAATATAAAGTTTATTACACCCAACTCGTGAAGAACAAGAATAAACACTTGGATGGAAGTGGTCACTTGTTTATCAGTATCATAAGGACATTATTTCAACTGCAGTTTTTTTATAACAATTTAAAAAAAAAATCAGGATTTCATTTCTTTCTCAATAAATGGAAAAGGTACAGATTTCATATAAGTCACTCTTATGTTCATTCTGTGGACACAACACCCATGAACAAAAGTTATCCAGGCGTTTTTACTTTTATATTTATGTAGGTTCAACTGAATCACAATACTCCTTCATGAACTCTCGCGGATTATAACTTTGCGCAGATAAAGAACTACCTTCATTAATATTAAACATCCAAGAATTAAATTAATAAGAAGAAAATGTGCTCCAAGTAGTATCTCCTCTGTGCCCTCATGTAATATAAAAGTTCCCTATCTTCATAACTAGACTCCTTAGACCAGACCTCAGGTTCTCCATGTTTTGGGAGGGTTAAAGTTTTTCTTTCCCAATTGTCGGAAATCTATTGAGACTTTCATAGTAGCACAATATGTGTGTTGAGGTTTCCTCATCTTCTGGGCAAAACCTGCATGTTGTTCATGTGTTTTTTGAGACTATAGTGCCTTGTTCAGAACTCAAGCAGGATCTGGATTGTTCGCCTGTTCTGGCCTAGTAAATGAATTTTGGCGATGGTTCATCAACGAACTCTTTGGCCTGTCAAACTTCCAGGCGCCTTACTTCTCTATTCTCAAGACTATATTTTTTACCCAAGTAATAATTTGTTCAATTCAGCGCTTCTGCTGAACCACAGAAAGGTTCTGGACCAATAGGAGCACATCGTGCTCCTTGGGCTAGTGAATCTTCCTCTTCATTGTCCTTGTTACCTGTGAGACAAGAACAGTCTGTTTTGGCTGCCCACCTCTTGTAGGGTTTCTGAGCAATCCCAAGCGAGTTTGGAATTAATCTGCATTGATAATTGTTTTTATAGCCACTTGGCTATCGCAATATGGCGATGGTCTATTCCTCAAAGTCTTGCCTTAGTAACTCTCCTGCACAGCAATGTATTGCTGCAATTTCTGCCTGGAATATCGTAACGTGTTCTCCTAAGCACAGTTAGATTATTGTCTTTAGCTCGGCATTATATATTCATGCTCCTACATCTACCTCGGCTTTTGAGCTGTCTGTATAATAGGCAATTCCTGCATTAATTGGAGGTCCTCCCTTCTATGCCTATGTGCTTGTAATAATTGTTTCAAAGTTTTTTCAGAAGCTATAATATAATTCATCCGATAGCATTCCCATTACGGGTTCGATTCCAACTCTTTGTATAGCTCATTGAACATCTTACCATGTAGTCTATTTATGGAAGCTTGCCCTCAGGTAAATCTATTTTTAACTGATCTGGTTTCGACTTCTATGTAGACATGAAGTGGCGGTATACACATTCCTTATGTCGATAACTGGAAATTAATACTATTGTTCAATAGCAGAAAACATCCCAGATTTTTCCCCATTGGTAATCATGAAAAAATTACCGTTTTTTGAAATTTTTTCCTTCATGCCAACGGACACTGAAAAAGTTAGGCGAATTTTCCATGACGTGATAAATAAGAATAGGTCTGGATATGACGACCTATCTACCAACATTTTTTATCACCTACCTGACTGTGCCCTTATGAAAGCACAAAGTTATACATTCTTTTCAATTCGGGTTACAAAGAACAGAAGGAACAAGCCTACTACAGAATGAATTTGTCAATTTTGATGAGGCAGATTTTGCGGCATCGTATTTTTTGTGATTTGATCAAAGCGTTTGACTGTCATGCTATTGATAAATTAGAAAGGTATGGTTTCAGAGAAATAAGTATGAAATGGTTCAAGTCGTACTTATCAGGTTGTACTCAAAGCCTATCTCTTCAGAACAAATGGTCGAAACTCAGAGATCAAATGGAGAGTACCTTGAGGATCAGTGTTTGGCCCCATATTCTTTTTGATCTACAAAAATGAACCAGCCTCAACAAATGTTACGGGAAAGTTTACTCAGTTTTCAGATGATACTACCTTACTTTAGCATGATGGGAATGAAATTGATCTGCATCAACAAATAATTAATACTGATGTTATCACGTAAAAGAGTGGTGTGAACATTTTCGCTTTCAAATGTCATCTGCCAGAACTTTATCAAATGAAGTTTTCACTTTGCTGTAACTGATTCGCATCTGGGGTATGTAATTTGTTTTTGGGAATTTGTAGTGGGTTTTTATTCGACATTATTTTCATTTTATAGGAAAGGACAATTAGATACACAGGCAGAGCTGAATACAGTGACTCTTGTAAGCCTTCATTCATATAACAACGAATTTTACCTCCACCTTTTATCTTCATATTGGGAACAGTATGCCTCATTCACAGTAGGTTTTGATATAGAGTTCAAACCCCAGCACGATATATCAGAAGACAAACCTAAAAAACTCCATTATTCATAATGGCAAAAATTGTTCAATAACTTGTCTGACTGAATGAAAAATTACAGATAAAAAGAGTTCAAATAAGTTTCTGTGACAAATGTTTTATTCGGAAGAGCACGTCAAATTTTATTGTGTAAATTTATTTTTTTTCTCCATGTTTTGGGATACAGATACAATGCATTCGTGGTATTTTATTTTAATCATATCTCATTTTATCATGATTCCTTGAGGAGATTATAAGTTTGTGTATTTTATGTTTGGTCGTGATTTCTCAAATAATTTTTTGCTCTTGATGTTTTACTGTGAATTATAAATGTTTTCATGTATGCGTTCATCTTGTGAATATTTTAATAAATGACGTATCAATGTCTGTTTCCTAGAAAGGCCGATCCCATAGTGGACCTAATAATACTTATCATCTACCCTGTCCTAAAATACTGTTTTCATATATGGAAGGTAGCCCCTGAACTAAAACTTACATTATTCAACTAAAGATCTGTATTTAATAACGATAAATAATGTATTGTAAAACCTAAAATAATTTCGGAAAAATGTGGATAACTCCTGCTTTAAGTATCGTATTCTGCGTCATTTATTATCTCTACATAACATATTCAAAATCATTCAAAACTCAGAATATGTAAACTAGTGCAGTTAGTTAAATTATATGAAACCTTACAAGCTCTGCGATCCGATATTTGAATTTCTATGCGAATTCATCTAAGTTGGTGATAAACCCAGATTCACGTAAGATATTAATTAATGGAAACCTCTGTGTTACGTACCATTACAATACCTAACCCGCATCGTATATATTTCTAATATAAGCGACACCAACTAATTCCGGGTTAAATCGATGCGAAAATTGTATTCTAGAATACTCGTTAACTAACAGGTTTTAGGTTTGTCATTTATATGCCTATAAAAAGGTTTCAGTTGGAATTGCTTGCATAAAAATTCTGAAATTGATTATCCTATAAAATATTCATGGCGTGCTCTGAGACATCAATGTTTATTTTTACACTTTCTTAAGTATAAACAAGATCCTGAAATTGGTTTGTGAAGCTTAAGTGTTCAATCCTATTAGTCGTTTAACTCAGATTTTCGTTTTATAGAAGCAATAGTATTCAAAATATATTCTTAAATGAATGAATTTGTTTGATGGTATATCTTTTTAATGGTATCTTCAAGTTCATTAATTTACACCACTTTATATGTAGTGTCTTTTATATTTAAAAAGCACTCTTCGATCGATTCAGAGTTTACCATTGATAGTATACTATTATGAAAAGTGGGCTCAGCATGAAAATTTAATTTTCAATTCAAAATGTTTATTATCATATCTGATGGTATGTCATAACAGTAGTGTTTTTCCAGACAAATATCAGGAGTTTAGGAAATTAGAAATACTATCAAGTATTGAATATGGATTCCTTCGAATCTAGTTGTAAAAGCAATACATCGGACGACAAAGTAAATTGTTGGTAGAAATGACTATTAAGTTAGAGTTCAGCCTATGTTAAATAATTGTACAAGTCAACGAAATTTTCCTAACGAGGTGAATAGAAGAAAATTCCTCTGAAGACACAAAATCGGTTAAAAATCCTTGCTTAAGTAGCAGAACACTGTCACAATGGCGCAAAGATGCCCTTTTGTCAGTCATGGTTGCTGTGATAGCTACATAGAGGCTACAGAAAGTCTAGGACTCAATATGCGATTCTCTCTATGGAGTTCCCATTACGGAACCACTAGAAGTACGATTATAAAATGTACACACAAATCAGAGGCTACCAGATTATAATGTGCGCTGATCGCATTAGTGAAGGAAGGGTCAACACTAATAGTGATCACAGTATACGAATTTTGATTTCATATACGAGTTCTTCTAATTTTCAATATTGGATCTGCCATTAATACACTTTTATCTATGCTTTCTTATTTCAATCATTTAATTCAGGAGTCTTTTTTTCAATATCGTCTGTTGTCCTATATATAGAACTGACATTCAAAATCAAAAAAATGGAGGGATTACTTACAATTTTCTGCAAGACTTGTGTGATTTTTAACTGTTTTTAGAAGGTTATGAATATTTTGCTAGATCCCATTGTTTTCTGTCATCCTTTATTTCAAGTAACTACTTGTGCCTCCCATGTACGTACGCCTTGTTACACTCAGCAAATGGTATTTTATGAATAATATTGGAGTTCTGTTCTTTTGGTGTTTGATTTCAGTAAAAATTTCTGAGATTTTTTTTTATTACATTTCTAAATTTTGAATTTTTCTTCTCGATACTTTGTATAGTTGCTGTGTCAGATCTACAAGTGGTAGTTTTCCTCATTCATATATGTCTATTTTCACAGTTAGAATATACAATTTCTTCATCAAAGATTTAGGGTAGCAGTTCTCCAATACCTAACATTGTTTCAATCCGTTCAAGTTTTCTGAAATTTTCATATGTTGAATGTGTCACTCTGTGTTTGAAATTGTTAATAATGATTGATGACATGAAAAATAAACATCAGCAATAAAAAATATCCACTTCTCATGATGGATGTTTGAATATAATATGTGATATAAATCAATTACTCCACATATCAATTAAAAAGGTTACTGTTGTGATTGACCGTTCAATTTTTTTTTAAGTACTGATTCAGCAAGGGGTAGGTGAGAAATTATGTATTTGTATAATTCAAAAATATATTCTATTTCTTGGGCAACAAAAATATTAGCAAATATCTATGACAAACAAATGACCAGAAATGCCCTCAAATAAAGTTGAAAAAAAGAATGACTCGAAACATTTGAACATCATCATGCTTTCTTCTCTTTGACTTGCCAAATTTATCAATCAGAACCAGTATCTGCATATTTCGTTGACATTATGTTCTAAAAACAGTTTAATCATTGCAGAAAACTACCCCCTTCTCGTTTTTTTATTTAGTTTTTGTATCATAACTAGCTTCTTGAGAGTATCTTACTTTGACGGCTGTTATTCATTCAAGATTCTTTTGCAATATTCAAAAATACAACTTCTGATCATGATACGGAAAGTTATCGTGCCATTTGTATTAGTCAAATCTCCAAAACTTCTGGGTATTGAACAAGCTCTGAATTTCATTTATGAATAGCTTAACAACAATAAGGATGTACTTGGTGTATTTTATGATTTAACACGTGCATTTGATATGGTTATTACGACTTACTTTTTCGTAAGTTCCACAGTGTGGTGAAACTTAGAATGCGGTCAGGTAGCCAGATTTTTAGTACCTAATAACTTCATCTTAGAGAAATATCCAACATAAAAAAATATAAAAGTAAAATCAAAGAATATATACTGAATAACCCTAAGTTATTCGAATTCTTAATACTACCTACTCACTTCTTCTCTTTTTTAATAATATTATTGTTTTCAAGATTATTGAATACTGAACATATCCTGAGTGAACCTAAACTCTTCGATTTCCAAATATCACCTCCTCCTTCATTCTTCATATTTTTAACTATTGCCATTATTTATATGTAGTCTGTAACTTCCCATTGAACCGATACTTCTGGCATAACATCGAATTCATTAAAAGAAAAGAAAACTTGATTATAATTTTATAAAAATGTATAAACCTATATGAAATGCTAGTTAAGAACATAATTACTCCATCTCACCTGTCTTGCTTACGTGAACCCTCACTTATAAAATTATACTTATACATTATATCATGAATTGTTATTACCGATGATACTTGAATAAAATTAATTGAATTGAACTCTTGTTTTAACAGACAGATTCATTCAACTATAATAATAAACACTACACGAGGTGTGATGACAGTTTGACAATTACAATAAAAAATTCTTAATTTTTATAATTACATTCCGCCCTTGAGAATTCGAAATAATATCTACTGTAGTGTTGATTCACTCAGACGAAATTTCAGTTCATAAAACAACAGGATTACTGATAAACTGCTGAATTCATCAATGCTTCATTAAGTCACCTTCTGGAATGGAAAGATTGTGTGGAAAATAATAAAAAAAGGGCTTTGAAAATTTCAATTGATACCTAACACCGAAATAAACAACCACCCCTGTAATAACACCCCTATTTTTCTCGCATTGAATTTTAACTACAGCAAGGTCGCTTTTGCGTGAAAAAATAACAAGGCCATAACTCACTCTTCTCACTAGGTACGTAATTCCGTGTTCGGTTTGAGAATTCCGCTACAGTTGGCAAATAATGGTGGTTTTATCGGGGTGCTCTATGGTTCAAGGCCTGATGAACATGATGGAAGATAAAATTCACGTTTTTCGGGATTAGTATAGGATGAAAAATAATAGTAGGTATGGAGAATGTTGCAGATATAATGGAGGTATATTTCGAATACTGTTCAACTTGATAAGTATAGCACATTTTTCACTGCCTTCCTAAGATTTGTATTAAGATTCTCATAGACTCCATCTCGTTTCAAATTTTACAGGGTGCGGCGGTGCGGCAATGGTGCCTCAGTCTATCGCCGGAATTTTTTGCCAAGAAATCAACTCCTGTATTTTTTTATCGTGATAAAAATGCTTGTTCCCCAAATCTAGTATTTCTTTCTGGTCAGCTATGACTTTTGAGTATTGTTGACATCTCAATTCTGTTTCCAGTACCTGCGTCTTCAAATATTCGTTTTAATGACATTAGTGATTATTGTGGTGCATTTATGTATTGTCGTTGATTTATTTCGCAAAAAAACTCACAGTCTTCTTTCATTGAATAAATTCCTTTTAATCATGATAAATGGTGAATTACGTAATCCAATCTTCCGCAAAAAACCTATACAATAGGTATGGTCATCGGCAAGTATTCAACAGTAAACAACTACTGCCCCCTACGACCGTTGTTTGATACTTGGCGAAGTTTTCTACAAGAGCTACTTTGCAATGCATTTTAAATATCAAAGCTGAAATTTTTTTTCGATTTAATTGGAGGGACACCTCCGTACCGGTTTCAATTATCAGCGAAGGCTAGTTCGACCCAATTCAATCAAAAAATCCTTTTAGCCCAATAGGAAATCCCTGAGACAAATACTGAAGTATGAATTCAGCGCCATCTCTGGGTTCCCTCTTCATGATGTTTTTGTGCTTCATATTGAAGTCGAGGTGCATTTTAATTCTCCAAATGCATATAGCGAATAAATTATTGTCATCCCGATCATGGAATTAAAGAGGTAATAATGACCGACAGAGTTGTGATATTGTCAATCCACTATCAGGCCCTCAAATTGAACAGGGTGGATAAATATGATTTTTCAATTTACCACTTTTTTAATTGAATTTTCTCGTGTTTTTCAAATCGAACAATCCTTATATTTTTTGACCATATGAGATACGATTATGCTTTGTATGTACATATCTATAGGCATTCAAACCGTTTTCTATTTATTAAATCTATTACATGTTCAATTATTCATTTTCACTGAAATACATTTCTTTGCTTCCTAAAAATACCATGAGTTTTTCTGTGTCTTCATCTGTCGGTGTAATCCTTCTCCACTTATCATTAATATCATTGAACTGTTCGAAGGTAGCTGAAATGAATGTCAATAAAGTTGAACTTATATAGGAAACTAGTCTTTCCTGGCTGGTGTCTATAATTTGGTCTGTTTCCGAGTTTAGAAGTGGTCTTATTCGGTTAATATCTCCAAACGTATTCCGACCGCGCCACTGAGGATTACTGCCGCAGCTGCAGTTGAATTGTTTGGAGATTTTAACTAAGTAAAACAACAGAAAAACTAGAAACTAACCAAAAAAAGAAGAACTTATTGAATTAAATTTTGTTTCAGGTGTGTTTCAAAGAAATTGTGTTGGTGGCCTGCTAGATCCCTAGATCTCACTGAAATGTATATCCATTAAGGCGATTCGTAAAAGATATCGTGTATAGAGATACACCAACAAGCATTCAAAGTATGAAGTTTTTCGCGATTCACCTCGTATATTGACGACTTCGCTCTCTCACATTCAGCTTTTGTGAGTTGATTGTATCTTGTCACTTTCCATATATCTTGGTAGTTGGTAGCACACTGCAGCGGTTCGATGTCAGCCATTGAAACTTCTGCTATCGTTGGGTCAGGTTCGATCCCTGAACTCGGGGAATTTTTGGGCGGCCACAAACGTTGTTGGAAAAGCATGCATAATTTGAGTAGCCAATCTTGACGTCTGGTGCTTGCTTTGATTACGCACTAACCACTCGGGCCATCGTCTTCCCGCTCAGGAATAGACTCTACGAGTATTTTTGAGGGAATGTTATTATTATGTGGCACGATTCCCTTGTTCAAGTTTTTTTAGGCTGCCTGATTGCAACTCCACTTGAAAACCACTGTGCATATATCGCAGTGTCATTCGCATGAATGCCACTATAGGGAGAGTATAAGTGCAGTGAAAAGGCGAATTTCTGTGGTATACCTGCTTCCACTAGGTAATCCGTTAACCTTGCGGTTTCAATTCCCACTCGAAAAGACCGCTTGAGCCACTTATCTTCACCATATGCAATGACATTCTTGCTCTCAGCATTATCCATCTGTCCAGACTTTGTTGAGGTCATATGACAAAGTCGGAATCCGAACTGCTCGTTCGGGATGAGTTTCATTCTCCTCTCCAGCAATATAAACCTTTCCAGTAGGATCTTGTCAACCTCTCTGGGTACCACGCTCAACAGTAGCCCTCTATGGTACTCCTTCATTTACCTGATTTAGGTATGGGTACCACTTCCACTCGCTTTGAGCAGTCTAGATGACATTGATATTGAATGATCGCGTTTAGTATCTTCATGAACTGTACGAGGGTCTTGATCGACGGATTATCTGAAAGAATTTTGTCGATTCAGATTCAGGTGCTTCGATAATACTTCAGCGTTTGTCATAAGCTTTGCTAGTTATTGTTGGTTGATATCGAGGGCTGTTCCTCAGTATCCGCACCAGTTGTGTGTTTCTATGCTGTTCTTCTGTTGTGTCGATATTCGTCTTGTGGATACTGAAGGAATATTCCCCAAAAATTTTGCTTTTTCCGAGTTTGTCACCATCCTCCTTTATGGAAGGCATGAAATACAGTTTCCTAAAAAGCTGTTTCGTCATTTTCCACAGAGAGTTGTTTCGCACATTTAGGTTTATCAATACACCTTCTATTAGTGGACTCATCGATAAGAACTTATTGATACGCTTTTGTGAGTCACGTCCGGAGTTTTCTGCCAGGCTTTCATCTATCTACCCTTCAGCGCAATATCTATCAAAAATTTAGTCGATTGGTCCCTAGCGGTCTGCAAGCGTTCAAGGAATATATCAGTCACGATGTAAAGTCACGTCTGCGATTCTGTTTTCTATGGTTTTGAGTTCGTTTAGTGTCTTTTTGAATTTCTCTCACAATTCGTATTCCTATAATCGTTTGTTCTTTTTGCAGTTGTCAGTGACATTTCTGTTGATGACTACATCGATGCTGGATGGTAACGAACGGTTTCAGGGGAAATGTATGTAGTCCTTTGTGTATGTTCGATAATGATGTTGATATCAAGTGTTTTCCAAATACTTCCACTTCCAATGTCTATACTTGTCTGAATAACATTTGTCGATTCTACAATCTATGGGTATTTTAGTATATCTGATTGCATTCAGGAAATCAGTGTTGATCGTAGTGGATCCTCTGATCTCTAGCTTATGTTCCTGTCGTAGTTTAGCTCCACTTTGTGCATGCAATGAATTCAATCAATTACGGCCACAGTCGTGTTCTGGAACAATAAAAAATTCGTAACTATGAGCTTTACTCAAGAAGTTCACGAACTGCAGCCAATTCTCTGTAGGACTTCGAGCTTTGAAGAGCTTGAGTAGAAGATCGTCTAACGATTTTACCATCTCTTCCATGTTGATCGGGTTGTTCAGCTGGTCCTTTTTCACTGATGTATCATAAGTTATCATTTGTTTTCGAAAAACTGGATATTTTGAATTTTCAATTTACCTCATACATTCCCCATTTATCAAATTTTCTTTAGTTTTCTTATTAATTCTGTCTCCGTATCGTTTCATTGGCTTTTCAAATGAACCAAACTCGGTGAGATTTTGATCTAGTAGTTTGAACATATTTCAGTGTGGTTGTCGTCTTTCGGGATACAAGTTTAAATACATTTCTGATGTCCTAACAATGTTTCTATCGTATCTGTAATAAATTTATATCACATCTCTTATTTCTTCAATCGTGAAAGCGATTTTTCGCCAAAAATTCAATGAATTGTACAATAACAAAATGTCATTGAGTGTAACACATTGAAAGTCAAAGCCTGTTATGAAAAGAATATTTTTTTAATATCTCCAGGTTTTCAAAAAAAACTTAAGGTAATATCTGGTTCTATTCAAAACAGAAAGAATCCAATGTAGCGCCAATGAGAAAAAATGAAGTTGATGATGGTGGCCGGAAGACGAAACAGCGGATAGCAAATCTGAAAACATCATTATGTAGCAGGGATAAAGTGACAATGTGGAAGTGCAATTCATTTTCAAAAAATAAAGTCAGAAAAAATAAAAACCATTTTCCAAGATTTCTGTTTTTTTCGGATATCTCCGGATATACTCAGAATTTCAGAACTTTCGCAACGGCATATTAGTAGTCAGACAAATGCGCAACTTTGCTTCAATTTAAACATCATCGTATCTCTTAGTTTCCGAGATCCTAATGGTGAGGATCGAATTTGAAACCCCCTATGTAGACACAAAACTGTCAACTCCAAAATTGAAACTCCATACGTATTCATTCAGCTGTAATGCGGCAATTTTACTTTTTCGATAAGAAGTTATCTTCAATAGACAAAAATCTACATCAACCATCTCCAGTAATATTCCCAAATGTGATGTTCCGGAGACTGATTCATATTACGCTGCAAGATTTCAACATTGTAATATTTCCAATGCTGAAACGCTCTGTGAATGGATATTTACATATTTCGTCTTCAGTAATATGTCTAAACATTTGCTATTGGAGCTTGAACCATGTCACATTGCAACTCGAAAAATGTTCATGTTATAATAATGTATGAGGGAAATATTTTTCCTCCAAAAAAAAGCTGTTACATTACGATAACAATAGACAGCTTGATCCCGCAAAGCAAAAATAGCAAACGTGACCTTTCAGATCCGCAGGGTAATATTTTTCCTGGGCATTATCAACATGATGTTGTTTCTTCTTTGTTGCAATCGCGTATGTAGAATACAGAACTCGACAAAGACTGATGGCACTGTATATGAAGCTGGGACACAATGTGAGAATTTGAGAAACAAAAGCAGGTAGAGATTTTTTCCGGCTTATTTTAGGTATTATACACCATTGTGGAGTTTTATTCTGAACTTTATAGCGGATTTTCTCTGGTGTTTGGGATGAAAACTTTTCCCAGGATTTCTGGATGAGAGTGTGGAGAACCCAATTAAGTTTTGAGTGGGGCTTTCGTTTCGGGAAAAGTGGCCGACTGAAGTTATCTCAATTCGAAGCCCTGCATTTAATTCGGATTCGTTACTTAGTCTAGACATTTGTTGACCACGGAATTTGTTATAAAGGCATATATTTCCAGCCAACATATTAGGTTGGATAAATGTAATTTCCTTCTTTCATACGGTGGGATATCAAGTCTTTTGCTCAGTAGGTTGTTGTTAATAGGGGGAATTGGCTTAGTGCCACTTCATCAGTATTCAAAGTGTGTATGGTTGATCTGTATTTGGAGAGTGCACCCAAAAATGTATACAGTGACTGCTAAAAAGTTTGCAATGTGAATTAACCCAAACGAATTATGGACTGTAATTACGAAAAATTCAATCGACTCACAATAATTTCTATTATATGAACGATAAAAAAAACGAAGCCTTCGAATCTTACTTTTCTCTATTGGGCGTCGGCGTAGTCCTTCCAGGTGACGATGGGCAGTCCTGCCAGAGCTTCTTAGTATTTGACATTTGACTTCAATTGTTGCACACACCACGATGTGAATATCAATATCATACATAACACTGCAGAGTTAATTAATAACAGTTAGGTAACAAAGCAAAGTAATTGGAGTTCCGAACTTGTTCGCCAATAAATCGATTCTGCCTGATTTTTATCAGACTCATTGAACGCGAGGCGCAAAAAAAATCCTAACTTAATTTTTACAGTACGCAATAAAAACCGCGAAAGAAGGAAACATATTCTATTTATACGAAAGCGAAGAAGGGCCACAAATATTTTTTTTTTATTTCATAGCTTTTTCCTACTTAGATCTCGGAATTCCTACTTAGATCTCGGAATTCCGACATAGATCTCGGAATTCCGACTTAGATCTCGGAATTCCGACATAGATCTCGGAACTCCGACTTGCAACTCAGAATTCCGACTTACATGTAGGAATTCCATCTAAAGGTACTAACATAGACGAGCGACGCGGTAAGAGGCAAGCGACGCGACCAGAATATTTCAATGCATTTTAGCCGCTTTTTAATTGCCATAGAGAGTTGCTCCGAGTAACTCCGGGTAGCTACTGAACTGATCCGACAGATCACGATAAATCATGTTCCAATTAAACCCCATTTATTAAGTCAGGTTCAGTTGAGGGGTAACAAGCTCCACTGGGTGCTTCTACCCCTGGCAATTGGAAACCAGCTTTTGTATAGGTGTGCATATTATTGAGGAAGTAGGCTACGCGATGTTTATTGACGGAGGGTGCATTTTGTAAATGTTATGATTGTTATCAGTACCTGATACAAGACAAACAATATTTTGATAGCCTCTTACCACTTGTTGAAAAAATACGGACTCTAAGGTACTACAATTTAGGAATGAAATACAGAATTTGGTTCAGAAATACGCATTTGAAATATCAGCACCCGCGCAGATGTTTCAGTGCTTTAATCATGATACAATCACTAATACCGACGACGCCGACGGTGTGAACGTAAATGGAAGTAATTTGTGGTTACATAAAAATGTTACAATATAATATCAAATGGGATTTATTTCAAATTTCCTAAAGATGGTTAAATAAAGAGGTCTTGGTTCAATTCTAATTTTTTATAAACTCAAGGAATTGTTTTGTTAATTCTTTTATTTAATAGAGGTTTTGTTTGATTACTTACCTCAATTCCGACTTGCATCTCGGAATTCCGACTTAGATCTCGGAATTCCGACTTAGATCTCGGAATTCCGACTTAGATCTCGGAATGTCGAAATTCTGGCTTGCATCTCGGAATTCCGACTTAAGGTACAACCATAGAGGAGTAACGCGCAAGAGGCAAGCGACGAGACTAGCAACGAGACAAAAAACAGGTACATAGTAACGCGACAGTTATGAAAACAGAAGTTCGAACAGAGTGCACGAATTTTTTTATCAGATAACCCAACACTGCGTTTGTTACTTGCAAAGGGTTATAATAGAGAATACGCTGTACATCCTATACATCTAAAAAGAAATGTGTTGAGACAATATCATTCTCTATTTCTGACATTACAAAAAACATCTAGATGAATTTTTTGAGTACCTATCTACGAATGGATATGAACACTTTCAGCTACATATTGGAAAGTATTGCACCATTTTTGGTGACAAATTGAACAAATTTTCTACCCCAGCCTATAGAACCAGAAGAAAAACTAGTTAGTTTGAGGTAAGTAATCAAACAAAACCTTTATTAAATAAAAGAATTAACAAAACAATTCCTTGAGTTTATAAAAAATTAGAATTGAACCAAGACCTCTTTATTTAACCATCTTTAGGAAATTTGAAATGAATCCCATTTGGTATTATATTGTAACATTTTTATGTAACCACAAATTACTTCCAATTACGCTGACACCGTCGGCGTCGTCGGTATTAGTGATTGTATCATGATTAAAGCTCTGAAACATCTGCATTGTAGTACCTTAGAGTCCGTATTTTTTTCAACAAGTCGTATGAGGCTATCAAAATATTGTTTGTCTTGTATCAGGTTCTGATAACAATGATGACATTACAAAATGTATTGTGACCAGTTTCAGTACTACTTCTGATATAACAAACGTATTGGAGGCATCAAGAGATGCTAATCTTCATCAGTATACGTTTAAAATCTCTTATTGATGAACATATTCCTTGATTGCCAAAGAGAGCTAAATTGTTCTTTCATCTTCACACACACCGTATTCTAACCTACTTCCATTTTTACCCATGCGTAGAATTCGTTCAGCTTACCTATATCGTTCGTCAAGATTCATTTGATATTCTCTATTGTAATGTTGCTGATATACAGAGAGCATTGTTGTAATGATTTCTCCCATTATATTGATTGGTGCTAATCAACTCAGTGCATAAACCGTTTTCTTTGACCATGAGAAGTTTTTTCAAATAATAATGTCATTTCGTTTGATACCATACAAAATACCACATAACGTGACATTAATGTAAACGAATATGTGAAGTCAAACATTATATCCATCTAGCATTAATTGGATGTCCAAAACATTTCTGGTGTTGTATTAAACTCTTGTTGATCACCATTATTACTATTGTCAAATATATAAAATCTTCATCAAATTATTTAAAATTCACGTAGGTGAATGAAAAGCATTAGGATCTGTGAACTTCAACTTCCATAATATTCTACATTCCAAACACTCAGTGTTCATAATTCCATAGTTTAATTTTCAAGTTCATCGACATCAAAATTTATACAATTACAGGATATAGAAACGACTCAAAAAATCGCAAACTTGCATTGAAATCATAAGCAATAATTTTTTCGCCATTCAGCGACCGTAAGAAATGTAAGGCCACGCAAATGTGATTTTATAAATATTGCGTGAGGTCAATTCGTCAATTGATCATTCATCATTTTGAATTCAGATTGAAATCATGTTTGGCATCTCCCTATTTCTGGCGCAGCTGACTATCAGCACAATGTAAGTATTTATATTTTTACATTCTTTATGTTATTTTATTGTCAGTTACACTTTGGTTCTCAGTGTTAGGGTATTCACTTATCTTATTTTTCTGACATACTTGTTCATTTTCTCATGTTCTTCAAATCAATAATTATTTATTTAGTTTTTGATTTTTTTTTTTATGAATCCATATTCATTTGGGTGATAACAGTTCGAAAACCTCTCGAAAATGTCAAGCAAGTAATAAGTTGGGACATTATTATCAGAATTGTAACCATTGTCATTATTTAATATAGAATAAACACCTCGTAGCATCGACAACCAAATTATCAACTGTCATTCTAACTTCATCGTCCGTCATTAAAACACATTGTCAATTAGTTTTGACACGATATAATTTCGAGCAGCCCTATATGCACCCTATTGCGGTGACATGTCTAATTCAGCGTGACATCGTAAACCACAGTTTGTCACACGTAATCAATATGTATAACTAATTTGATACCAAACACAAAATTAGCATGGATTGTTTCAGTAAACCCTTATCCACGAGAGCTGGTGTTGTACATAATTGTGTCCTGATATTGTTTTCTTGTGAATAATTCTGAATTACATATAATCAGAACTTGATTACTATGAATATGAATCTGCACAGAATCAGAATTGTTACGGTCATTGTTTGTTCATGAAAGATACTGGTCGATGACCGAGCATGTAAGGATACGGAATGTCTCTAGAGCTCGAATCACTTTCATCATTCAATGCTGATTTGAGGCTGCTGTACACTAGATATTTTTCATCTATATCACTTGAAAAACAAGAAACCTGAATCTAGGCAAGATCTGCGACATCGAATTATTTATTGTAAAGTCTCATTTTGAACAGAACTTGTATAATCGTATGGCAACCGATGATATACAGCGTGATTTCTAAAATAATAATTTGCAAGAAATGAGAAAGTTCACTATGAAGAATCGAATATGTTTCGGTGAGATTTAAGAAACCGGAAAGATTGCAAAAATATGTCCTTCAATATTGCCTATTACCTCAAATGTTTTTAGTCCTACAACTATACAGGGTATGCCAAAAGTCGGTACCAACTTTTTTATTTTAAATGGAAACCTAATGTTTTTTTGACATGGTTCGATTGGCCTTCTGATTATGACTTTAGACAACCTAAGTTATGTTTACTTATCTATGACAGTTTTTGAGATATGTCCATGTTTCTGAAAAAAATTACGGCTGTAGTAGTTTACGAAAACACGTGTAGCCCGCAAACTGTTCCAAATTAGGAAACCAAATTTATGGAGCAGTTACCTGGTAGTCTATGCTAACATCTGATGTCCCATCGACGGTCCCATTTTGTACCATATGGGCGCAGCCGATTTTTGAATGTAGCAATATAAAATTGTCAAAAACTCAATTTTTTCAAATGGCACTAACCATTTTTTTTACCATTCGAAAGAAAATTGAATTTTAGGATGAGATATTTCAGCATTCCCTATACCCAAGTTCCACCTCTATCGAGTTATTCAATAAAAATCAAGAAATGCCTTATCCTGCCGAATACTTTTATGTTTATTCAAGTATGCCATGAAAACAAAAAACAACTGTAAACAAGAAGGTGCTATTCTGTCAAAGTAAAAACGAGTCGTGCTAATTCTTAAATAAAATTGATTGGAATATGGAAAATTATACAAACGAAGTTGTGTTTGACTTGTTTGTTATTCACGGTATGTGTCAAAAAATTGTGCAGCGAACTGTCCGAGAGTTTAATTTGAAATATCCAAACTTACCGAGGATAACACGGGGCAAGTTCTCACGATTGAAAACTAATTTTATACATTTTGGGAAGGTGGCTAGACCCGTTACGAGAGTCAAACCACTAACTGGCAATGACGATATTCAAATTACCATTCTCGGATATTTTCAAGCATATCCTGAATCCTCAATACGAACGGCGTCTTTGGAATTGAGATTTTCATACTCTGCAATACAAACCATTTTACACCGCCATAAGCTACATCCTTTCAAATTTATACGATTGCAAAAATTACACCCAGGTGACTTTTCCCGTAGAGTAAACTTTTGCGAGGACTTATTACTCAAAATACAAGAGCACGCCGGATTTTTAGACAACATAATTTGGACTGATGAGGCAAAGTTTTGTCAGCAGGGAGTTTACAATAGGCGCAATCGACATTTTTGGGCTTCTGAAAATCCACATATGGTGTTCGAAGTTGAAAATCAAGTACAATTTCGAATAAATGTGTTTTGTTTGGTAATGAACCAAGAGGTACGCTACTTTATGTACGATGAAAATCTGAATAGTGACAGATATGTAGAAATTCTTCAAAATGTAATAGAAACATTTCTTGACAATTTGGATGGGGCACCACCGCACAATACACGAACTGTGTATACCAAATTGACTTCCATGTTCGAGCACCGTTGGTGGGGAAATCGAGGACCCTTTCTCTGGCCTGCAAGATCTCCAGATCTTACCTCTTTAGATTTTTATATTTGGGGTAGGGTAAAAGATTTGGTCTATTCTTCACCAGTTCACAATATAGATGAGTTGAGACTTAGAATAATACAGACTTTTGACAGTCTCGATCCCAACGAAATCATACGTGCTACGCAATCTATTGAAAGTAGAATAATAGAATGTTTGAACAACAATGGTGGTCATATTAAACATTTATGCGAGAGTTCTGTCAAAATTGTTCAATATTTTTGATTATTTCTTTCGTCTATTAAATATCAGTCATCAACCAATCATACGTTTGTTTCCTGTTTGACAGGACCAATCAACACGCTCTATTAGCGACTATTTACATGATGCACAATAGTCACCGACTATTCAGCATGATACTCATATCAAGGAGCCTGAGCATCTGACAGTACTCTAAATAAATACATATTAAACGTCAAATAGAATCAATCGTGTTAAAGCTGAATAATTATTTGAAAATGAATCGTTTTGGAAAAATCAAAATCGATGAGATATCGAGGCTACAATCCCTGACAATACAATGTTATTCATATGACAGATATGAAGAAATGGATTCAAGAAATAATCTTCATAAATATAACACGACCTTGATTAATTGTCGACTATTTTATTGCTGCTAAATTTCTCTTGTATTTATTAATTTTACTCGACATTATTTTGGCATTAATAATCTGATGAGAGCGAAGCTCGAGGGCTTTCATCTCTCGTTAAATTATTATAAAATACAGTCGAAATTTGGATGCTATAAAAATTGTCGACTATTTATCAAGGTCTTGTTATATTACCCTTGATTAAATTATTACAATTTTCTTTTGTTTCCATGGCATATACACATAATCATTCTGTAAGATAAGGCATTTCTTGATTTTTATTGAATAACTCGATAGAGGTTGAACTTGGGTATAGGGAAAGCTGAAATAACTCATCCTAAAATTCAATTTTCTTTTGAATGGTTAAAAAAGAAATGGTAGGTGCCATTTGAAAAAATTGAGTTTTTGACAATTTTATATTGCAACATTCAAAAATCGGCTGCGCCCATATGGTACAAAATGGGACCGTCGATGGGACATCAGGTGTTAGCCTGGACTACCAACTAACTGCTCCATAAATTTGGTTTCCTAATTTTGAACGGTTTGCGGGCTACACGTGTTTTCGTAAACTACTACAGCCGTAATTTTTTTCATAAAAATGGACATATCTCAAAAACTGTGATAGATAAGTACACATAACTTAGGTTGTCTAAAGTCATAATCAGAAGGCCAATCGAACCATGTCAAAAAAACATTAGGTTTCCATTTAAAATAAAAAAGTTGGTACTGACTTTTGGCATACCCTGTATAGTTGTAGGACTAAAAACATTTGAGGTAGAATGCACATGATCAATTATGACAGCATACCAAATTTCAAGTTTCTAGTCCAACTGCAAGTTAAAAAACTTCTAATGCACGGCCTACGTAAATCACGCTGTACAGTTTGAACATTGAGAATGATAATTATACTGAGTTGCATTATCCGAGCTTGTTTTTATTGATTGAATGAACAAAGAGTCATTCTCCAACTTCAACATCAAATATCTCAAAAACTCAAATCGACACAGTAGCTTGGTAATTTGATATTCAAGATATAAATACCTCTCAAATGAGGATCCATCTACCATATATTATGTGGTGGTAGTCGTAGCACCAAGAGATGAACTGTAGTCGGATGTACCATCAGAAGATGTTGAATCAATATTGCACCAATGTTAATATTAGTGTAATGCTTTTTCGGTATTTAGTCCAATTGTCTCATTACCATTTTTCCAGAAGCAATATACCTATATTGGCGTCCAGCCAATATATTAAGAAACTAAGTGAGTGATGGTGATGGTCATGATGGTAGAGCGCTTGTCTCTTAACCTGAGGGTCATGGGTTCGATTTCCAGCATGTTCATCGGTCTCGTGCATGGCGTCACACGTTAAAAGGTAAGAGCTGCGTCTTCCCTAGCTCGGACAAGTATTTCGAAGACTTTTGAGGGTTGTACTCTTAAGGGTGTGCAGCTGGTTGACGGAAATAACAATTTTAACAACAACAACAACAATTAGTTTTTGATCTCAATTAACATACATAATATGCAAAAGGCAATTCAAAACAGGTGCAGATGTAGATAAAATCACAATAAATATCTGTAAACAGTAAAACATAGATTACCTTACATAAAAATTATAGAATGAAATAAATAAAACTTGTGAAAATCGCCAATTAAAAGGAATATAACTGGAGAACAAATGAGGAAGCAGACATCCAAAATGAGTTTTGTCCATTTAGGCTCATTCAGTTTTCAAATTCCTGGACTGGCTGTCAAAAGGAGATTTTTGGTAACAAGGCAATATTGAAGGACATATTTTTGCAATCTTTCCGGTTTCTTAAATCTCACCGAAACATATTCGATTCTTCATAGTGAACTTTCTCATTTCTTGCAAATTATTCAATTTGGACAATACACATTTTGGTAGTCTGCTCCTCAAATATTCTCAGAGAGTAAAAACTTTTTCAATGAAAAATCTTTTACTTTTCTCTTAAAAAACTTGTATGGTCACTTTCGAATGTTCGTTTGACGATTTATCAATCAATATATGTACCGTTGAGAATAAGAGCTTTACAAAATCTCTAGGAATTCATATTGATGGAAGACTAAAGTTTGAAGATAACACCATAGCCTTGAGAAAAAAAATATGTTCTGGATGTTATGCAGTACCAATAGTTGCAAAGGAGCTGGATTTTTCTGCTGTAAATCTCACCTGATATACGGAATTGCATTATAGGGAAGCTGTAGCGATCACCAAGTGAAACACATATTCACTTTCCAAAAACGAGATGTAAATCCGAATTTCAACGTCTAGCTCTTGTATCATAGCAGTAGTATGGCAACCTATGTTCTGCCTCATGAAAGTGAGGCAGAACATAGGTTGCTCCACACGGTGCATCTCTCGATGGCCGCGTCCATCGAGTTCTCGCCGTTGGTGGAGGGTTGGGGGCTGAAGAACTGAAGAAGATGACGTATTCGCCGACGAGTTTCGGGGGTGGGAGATCATCAGCAATTGGCTGGAAGAGAAAAAAACGTCACGTGATTCGCTGAGAGCAATTGGCTGGAAGAGAAAAAACGTCACGTGATTCGCTGAGAGCAATTGGCTGGAAGAGAAAAAAACGTCACGTGATTCGCTGTGTAGGAAAAAAAATGGCCGCCGCCTCAATTGATAAAACGAAAAAATGAAATATGAAAAATGCCTGAAATTATGATGGAATTATTAATTCACTCTCTCGAATGAAATTCCAAAAGAAAAATACGTCTCCGCCATGAAATAGCGATAAGGCACATCCGGTGTTTGTTTACGCTTTGTCTTGATCTAAATTTCTCAAAAATCACGATTTGACCTTGGACTTGTTTACTGTCTCAATCTGAAATTATAAGAATAATGCACACATCAGCTGCCGTTGTGTGACTCACGACAGTCAGATGTTGTTTTTCCAGGAAAATGATGAGTCAGCAGAGATAAGAAAGTTTAGTTTGAAGCCAAATTGATCGATTCAAGGCATTTTAAGTGTCTCACTCTAACCCATGGCATTGTATGTCTGTCTTTGTTTGTTCGCATTTATTGAAATGAATAACATCAGTTCGAGAAAAATACATTTATTTTTTCAAATAAAAAATTGTACTTCAGTGCCATGGTAATATTCACCATCTTTGTTCGAATTGTTGAATATGTATCTTTGTCGAATTGATTGCAACAGCTAGTACAATGATTCGCCCAGTTGGCATATAAGTGCTAAAGATACAAAAAACATAAATCCATCGTAGGCGTCTGTAGGGCATCTTGACGTCGTCGTCGTTACTCGGGGCACTGCAGGCATCGTGCGTGGGGTCACCTCCTCAACCACCTGAGATGCTGGCGGTTGGAGTAAAAACCAGTCAGTTTCTTGGCAAGTTTCGTTGCGAAATGCTTTCCTCAGCGGGTGGCGGGGACATGTTTGGTAAGTCGTAAAAAGCAACGTTTGGTCCTCCTACCTCCACCACACCCATGCGATACGATTTTTTAGCGAAATTACCGGAAACTTTTTGGCAACTGCAAAAAATCTAAAATCCAAGCCCAACTGTTTGAGAGAATACATGTTTCTCACGAGTGTTTATTTCGACTGTCAGTTGTTTATATTAGCATATTCGAATATTTGATATATTGAAATCCGTCAGTTTTCGTGAATACACCCTGTATAAATAGTCTCAAACCGCTTCATGAGAGCTCCGTAGGTAATAATCGAACTTTCAGACATTTCATTCATATAGGTACCACGGTATATTTATTTCATTATCAAAATACTATGTGAATTTTTGCCAAACAATCAAACAAACTTCAAGTATTTATCCACATATAATTTGAGTTTATTTACCATATCAACATTCATATCTATGCGTGGTCAACGATTTCAATCAGGTAGGTAGGTATTGCTGACACAGCAGAAATAAGCCCAGTGGCTGGAACGTTTTGAATGCTCGAGTTGATACATATTTGTCATTGCTGTTTCCTCAATACGCCATTAGCGATGATTTTTTAAGAGAATTTCGTATTCCGAGAATTTGTTTGCAAAAATCGGAAGTTGAAATATGTAGCGAATTTCTTAAGTGTTTGTGAATAAATTTGGTAAAGAAATTTGTTTATTACCATATTTGCGTTCCAAAGAATTCTCGATCACATGATGATACAATCGAACACCTGAATAAACAAAACCAATCGGATTTTGAGACCTAAGCACTCGATTCTGGGTGTGTATATCACCTCACTTTATTACATTGGATTTTATGTCTATCTCCCTTTGCATTCATAATTTGAACAGAGTTTGAAATCGAATAGTTCAGAATGTTCTGGAAAGTAGAGTCTGATCACGTGATACCTGGATTGGAGGATGATACAGCAGCATCTATTAGGTAAAAGTTAAACTAACATCGCGGTAATAATTGCCACTTGTTGATTGCTTTTGAAAATTCATACAAAGTTGAATACTGAATAGTTGAAATAGACATGGGCGAGAGATGGCGTGGAAAGACCTTTATGAAATCACCAAACATTTTTGAGTAAAATTCATGCTTTTTTTTAATTTAAGTGGGCTCGTGAACGACGTGGGCGATTGTATTGGTTTAGCATCTAACACCTGAAGACAATGTTGAAAAGAGTTGAAATATTCAGATTAGACGTGGAAAGTGGAAAATCAACCTACGCCGAAGAAATAAATGACTTCGAAGGTTGGAATATTTTTGAGTGAAGTCCATGTTAATTCAAATAGGCAACGATGGTCTCGTAGCGACGAGGTCCGCATCAAAAAAAGTACGATCCTGGGAAGACACCAAATCTGACGAGTACAGGAAAACAAAAACATAATTGAAACATTCAAGTGAGTGAGATGATTTCAATTAATCACGTCTTCGAGTATTTCAGAGAAGTAATCGAGTTCGTGAACAAGATTTCCGTTTAAAAAAGAAAATAATTTCAAAATGCTGAAGACAGTATCAAGATGACTCGACATATTTCTGAGTGAAGTGTGTGTTATTTCAAATACACCAAGATGGTTCCGCAACGGAGTAGGGTTAAGACATATACATACAGATTTGACACATAGTTGAAACGAATGGGAAGATCGAACTAATCAGATCGGTTTCAATTAAACAATTCTTGTTTCCAGAGAAGTGAGCAAGTTCGTGAGAAAGACATCACCAATGGGACGAATGACTTCAAAATGCTGAAGGCACTATCAAGATGACTTGACATATTTCTGAGTGAAGTGTGGTATTATTTCAAATACACCAAGATGGTCCCGTAGCGAAGTAGTGTTAAGACGTATACATATAGATTCGATATGTACTTCAAACGGGTTGAGAAGATCGAATTAATCAGATCCGTTTCAATTCAACAAGTCTTGTGTTCAGAGAAGTGGGAGAGTTCGTGAGAAAGATACCACTGACGAGACAAATTACTTAAAAAGGCTGAAGGCATATGGGTATATGGGCCGCAGTGGTCATGATGGTAGAGAGCTAGCCTATCGATCAGAGGGACGTGGGTTCGATTCCCAGCATGGTCACTGGTCTCGTGCTAGGAATCGCACGTTAAAAGGTAAGACCTCGTTAATCCTTGGCTCGCACAAGTTTCGACTTCCGAAGGTTGTCGTTCGTAGGGGGATGACAGCTAGTTAACGGAAAAACAATTTTAAAGCAAACAAAAAAAAAACAAAACAATATTGGCATATTTTTTATAGAACTACATGTTATTGGTTATGAGTGAAAGTGGTCTCGTAGCGAGGTAGGGGAAAGACATTTGACGCACACTTGCAATGGGCGGGAATTATTCAGATCGGAATCAATGAAACAAGTCTTGTGTAGTGTTCCAGCGAAGTGAGAAAGCCCGTGAGAAAGACACCACCGGCGAGACGAATAACTTCAAAAGGCTGAAGACATGTTGACATATTCTTTAGAGAACTACATGTTATTGGTTATGAGTGAAAATGGTCTCGTAGCGAGGTAGAGAAAGACAGTATCAGTATCAAGATGACCTGGCATATTTTTGAGTGAAGTGTGTGTTATTTCAAATACACCAAAATGGTTCCGTAGCGTAGTTGGGTTAAGACATTTGACGCATACTTGCAATTGGCGGGAAGATTGAATCAATCAAAGCAGTTTCATTTAAGCAAGTCATGTGTTCAGAAAAGTGAGCGAGTTCGTGAGAAAGACATCACCGGCTCAAGAAATCATGACAGCGATAATAGACGCAATGGGTAATCAGTGGAGTATACAGAGTGAATCAAAGAATAATCTTCGAATTCAGTATACCAAATGTGCCAACATATAAAGTGGGATAATAATAATGATGATTGAAAAAATAGAAAATAGATATAGAATGGCAGCAATAATTGACGCAAAAAATATTCAATGAAGTATACAGAGTGTATTGAAGAATAATCATAAGAAAGAAAAAGTATGGCGGATACCACGCCAACACAGAACGGTTATTTAACGAGTTAAAATGTACCGGGTGTATCAAAAAAGTAATCATGAAGAGAAAAACATGGCGGCTGCTTGTAGAATTTAGTGTAGAGGGTGTGACAACATATATAGCGAGATAATAATAATGATTGAAAAAATCGAAAAATAGATATAGAAAAAACATGGCAGCAATAATTGACGCAACAGGTATTCAATGAAGTATACAGAGTGTTTTGAAGAATAATCATAAGAAAGAAAAAACATGACGGATACCCTGCCAACACAGAACTGTTATTTAGCATGTTGAAATGTACAGGGGGTGTATCAAAAAAAGTAATACATACATCTGCGTGGTGGTGGTGAGCCAATAGGATCTCACGTACGAACCCCCAATCCCATTCAAAATCCCACATAACTTTGAAGGTTATTTTTGTATAAAAAAGTGTCATTTTTTTATGCAAAACTGTCACTTTTTCATGCAAAAACTAACTTTTTTTTATGCAAAAAAAGTGTCACTTTTTATGCAAAAAAGTACCTGTTTTTTACCTAAAAAGTAACACTTTTATTGACATGGTGGAAAAAGCTGAGTGAAAGCTGAGTGATTCACTCAGCCATACTGAAAATTCTTCACTGAAATCGTACCATCATCATCATCATTAAACAAATGATCGAAAATTGACATGATGGAAAAAGTTGAGTGAATGCTGAGTGACTCAAAAATCACTGAAAACGCTTTACTGAAATCGTTCCACCATGTCAATTTTGGGAGTTTTTTTTATCGAAAAAATTTGCTCTTATTTGCACCAAAAGTGGCACTTTTTGCATCAAAAACGTGAAAATGCAGTTTTTGATGCAAAAAAGTATCGTTTTTGAGCCAAAAACTGCCTGTTTTTTGCCCTAAAAAGTGACACTTTATTGAAATGGTGGAAAAAGCTGAGTGAAAGCTGAGTGTTCCACTTAGCTTTCACTGAAATTGTACCACCATGTCAATAAAGGTGTCACTTTTCTTTATTCAAAAAGAAATGTATTCTTATGGGAAAATGGTAATTTTTTTATCAAAAAATTTACCGAAAATTGACATGGTGGAAAAAGCTGAGTGAAAGCTGATTGAACGCTGAGTGAATGCTGAGTGACTGAAAAATCACTGAAAACGCTTCACTGAAATCTTTCCACCATGCCAATTTTGGGTGTTTTTTTATCGAAAAAAGTGCCTCTTATTTGCATCAAAAGTGGCACTTTTTGCATCAAAAACGTGAAAATGCAGTTTTTGATGCAAAAAGTATCGTTTTTGAGCCAAAAAGTGCCTGTTTTTTTCCCTAAAAAGTGACACTTTTATTGAGTGACTCAAAATTCACTGAAAACGCTTCACTGAAATCCTTCCACCATGTCAATTTTGGATGGTTTTTTTTGGTCGAAAAAAGTGTCACTTTTTTTCATAAAAAATAGCACGTTTTTGCACCAGAATTGGAAGAATGAACTAATCAAAAATGTGCTGCTTTTTTTCATAAAAAATTAGCATGCTTTTTGAAGCAAAATATGATGAATAATTCAATCAAAATTGTGCTCATTTTTGCATAAAAAATTAGCATGTTTTTGATGCAGGAAAATGGAACGTAATTTTCGAGTCATAAAATTAAAATCAAAAATATTCTAAGATATATATATTTTCAAAAAAGTATCGATGGACTACGCATGTGTCGCACCTGATGGCACACTAGTGTCTACATGGCATAAACAATACACTTAATTCATTCACAAGACATACACGACACGTCATCACTGTGTTCTGTTATTCTATGTTTATGGCATCAGTCACTCCGCTCATGTCACCTTTCACTTGTCGTTCTTCTGGAGCAGCATCAGTGCCATCTGTCGGTGGTGGTGATAATGATACCCAAACTGTCGGCGAAGTGTCATCTGCCCACTCGTCCCTGTGAAGGAACATCAGCGCCATCTGTCGGTGGTGGTGATGACAGCCAAACTGCTGGCGAGGTGTCATCTGTCACTCCGATAATGACGCCTGACGCTCTTGGTTCTGGAGGAACATCAACGCCATCTGTCGGTTACTCGATGCCACATGCCACTCTCCGTTCTGGTGGGGATATCAGCACCATCTGTCAGCCATTCAAACGTCATTATTCTTTTTGGAGACTTTACGGTTCTTCAAAAAATCTGTCATGTATTTCGTCACTCGAACATCCAAAGCTGTAATGGAGTCGATGACAGCGTACAGTCGACTCTGAACTTTCGCATGATGATGGTTTCTCCGCTGAAATTAGCTCCAGTAGTCAAAAATATATTATTTTCGCCGACAGATGATGATGATGACATCTCTGATAGTCTCATAAAACAAAAAGGGACACGTGACCGGCTGATAAATGCTAATAACATTTGACAGACTAATAGATGGCACTGATGTCTTTCTCTGAGTCACCGGGAACCGTCACAAATAGGCGTTGAGTGAGTTAGCCATTCAACTGAACCAATCACTCAGTAGTTCTCACTGAGCGAAAGAATCACTCTGTAAAGCCGCCAAGAAATGTCACACTCAGTCATCATCATCATCTGTCGGCGACAATAATATATTTTTCACTACTGGAGCTAATTTCCGCGGAGAAACCATCATCATAAGAATCATGTTACGCAAGCTGCCAAATGGGGGGAAGAGGACCATGAAAGTGTTGAGGGGGGCAGGCGTCAGTTCTGTCGCGCCGACGCAGGCATCGAGAGCACATCACACTCTTCATAATCATACTCTCTCTTTCTCTAGTTCGAAGACGTTATTCTTGCCATAATTCCATCGTGAGTATTAACAAGTTCGGTCCAAGTTCCTCAGCTTACCGTAAGCAACAGCAGTCTTACCATTCCCCTGGCGCCATACTCAACTATACGACCAATGGGGACATTGATGCTGAACATGTGAAAATATGTAATGTGGAAACGCCAAGTGCGCCGAATGATGTCAATAAAAAATGCGTTGATGATATCTTGCGAAAGTTCAGAGTCGACTTGTACGCTGTCATCGACTCCATTACAGCTTCGAGTGACGAAATACATGACAGATTCTTTGAAGAACCGTAAAGTCTCCAAAAAGAATAATGACGTTTGAATGGCTGACAGGTGGTGCTGATGTCCCCACCAGGACCATCCAGTGACATCAAGCAACCGACAGAAGGCGTTGATGTTCTTCCAAAACCAAGAGCGTCAGGCGTCATTAGAGGAGTGACAGATGACACCTCGCCAGCAGTTTGGCTGTCATCACCACCACCGACAGATGGCGCCAAATGTTCCTTCACAAGGACGAGTGGGCAGATGATACTTCGCCGACAGTTTGGGTATCATCATCACCACCACCGACAGATGGCACTGATGCTGCTCCAGAAGAACGACAAGTGAAAGGTGACATGAGCGGAGTGACTGATGCCATAAACATAGAATCACAAAACACAGTGATGACGTGTCGTGTATGTCTTGTGAATGAACTAAGTGTTTTGTTTATGCCATGTAGACACTTGGTGTGCTGCTCACAATACGCCATCAGGTGCGACACATGCGTAGTTTGTAGATCGTCCATCAATACTTTTATGAAAATATATATATAAATATATATCTTAAAATATTTTTTATTTTAATTTCTCGAAAATTACGTCCCATTTTTCTGCTTCAGAAACATGTTAATTTTTTATGCAAAAATGAGTACATTTTTTATGAAAAAATGAGCAATTTTTTTATTGAGTTATTCATCATATTTTGATTAAAAAAACATGATATTTTTTTATGATAAAAAGCAGCACATTTTTGATTGATTCATTCTTCCAATTTTGGTGACACTTTTTTCGATAAAAAAAAACACCCAAAATTGACATGGTGGAAGGATTTCAGTGAAGTATTTTCAGTGAATTTTGAGTCACTCAGCATTCACTCAGCTTTCACTCAGCTTTTTCTGCCATGTCAATTTTCGGTCATTTTTTGGATAAAAAAAATTAACATTTTCCCATAAGAATACCTACATGTTTTTTTGAATAAAAAAAAGGACACCTTTATTGACATGGTGGTACGATTTCAATGAAGCATTTTCAGTGAAAGATGAGTGGCTGAGTGAAACACTCAGCTTTCACTCAGCTTTTTCCACCATGTCAATAAAAGTGTCACTTTTTAGGGCAAAAAAACAGGCACTTTTTTGATTGATTCATTCTTCCAATTTTGGTGACACTTTTTTCGATAAAAAAAAACACCCAAAATTGACATGGTGGAACGATTTCAGTGAAGCGTTTTCAGTGATTTTTCAGTCACTCAGCATTTACTCAGCATTCACTCAGCTTTCACTCAGCTTTTTCCACCATGTCAATTTTCGATCATTTTTTTTATCGAAAAAATTACCATTTTCCAATAAGAATACATGTATTTTTGGATGAAAAAAAGTGACACCTTTATTGACATGGTGGTACGATTTCAGTAAAGCATTTTCAGTGAAAGCTGAGTGGCTGAGTGAATCACTCTGCTAACTCATCATTTTCCTGGAAAAACAACATCTGACTGTCGTGAGTCACACAACGGCCAGCTGATGTGTGCATTATTCTTAGATTTTCAGATCGAGACAGTTAACAAAAGTTCAAGGTCAAATCGTGTTTTTTGAGAAATTTAGATCGAGACAAAGCGTAAACAAACACCGGATGTGCCTTATCGCTATTTCACGGTGGGGACGTATTTTTGTTTTGGAATTTCATTCGAGAGAGTGAATTAATAATTCCATAATAATTTTCTGTTGTTCTAAGACAGGCATTTTTCATATTTCATTTTTTCGTTTTATCAATTGAGGCCGCGTCCATTTTTTGTTCTACCCAGCGAATCACGTGACGTTTTTTCTCTTCCAGCCAATTGCTCTCAGCGAATCACGTGACGTTTTTTCTCTTCCAGCCAATTGCTCTCAGCAAATCACGTAAGGGGACGTTTTTTCATAACTTCCATCATCGCCACCATGTTTTTTTTGCCTTCCGCTCCATCGCCGCCATGTTTTTTTTGCAGAAAACACGCGCGCACTTAGGGTGAAACGCAGCTGATGACCCCCCACCCCCGAAACTCTTCGGCGAACACGTCATCTTCTTCAGTTCTTCAGCCCTCAACCCTCCACCAACGGCGAGAACTCGATGAACGCGGCTATCGTGAGATACACCGTGTTGAGCAACCTATTCTCTGCCTCACTTTCATGAGGCAGAACAAAGGTTGTCATACTACTCATAGCCATAGTTTTCCCTTTGCATTTTGAAGTCAGTTAAGTGTTTCCTACTGAAAGTGTTGAAGTAGCGCATTAAAAGATATAAATAGACGGAATGGTGGAAATGTATTCTTCTTTAAACGTTTGTCAACAACTTTGGCGAAAGCTGAGGTTAAACATTTGCCATGACTCTTTTTTTGGGATATAAATACTCTGCTTACGCCAGGCACAGAGCCCCAAGCCATAAGGTTGTAAGGCAGGTGACTGTAAACGAAAGCGTGATACGGACTCATCAATCCAGATTCATGCAAGTACGCTTACATCTGAAAAATATCATCAAAGACTCTCCAAATTTCCAAATACATGATTTATATATTGCTGGAAGGTTTATATGATGTTTCAGTTAAGCCAAGTTCCAAGAAGTTTCGAATGAGACAGTTGATTTAAATTGAAGTTCATCATTGAAGTCTTATTTCAAATATACTTGTTTTATTCTTGTTGGGATTAGTGAATTCCTCTGACACCAGACCTCCTCATCGTCAAATGTCTGTCTAATCTATTCTTGGAGTTCACAGTTACCGTAGTGTCGTTAGCAAATATAGTTACTTTTTCATTTCTTATGTAAAAATGAACCTCGTGAAAATCCATTGTGCTACCTGAAGGGAATTTTTTTCTTGGGATGTGATTTTTGAGCAATGGTTGAGACCATTTCGTGGAATATCTACTGCTGTTAATAAAGTATCGTGCGAGTTTTGAATCACTGGTATACAGATGATTATGGACATCTCGGTATATGAATTCAAACAAAGTTCGAAAAGAGTTTCAAATTAATGAAACGAATAATTTCGACGATGTCATATACCCATTTCCTCCACAATATCACGCAAAGTGCAAATTCGAGGTTAAAAAACGATCACACTTCCATTAGTTCATTTAATTATATCTGACATCTATTCATGCAATATTCCTTCAGGCACTTGCAATAGTGTCCTTTTGAAGTAACCTCGCACAAATTGATGTCAGATATGATTCAGTGTATGCGGGGGGAAGTAGTTGTTTTCTGATGAATATTTCCTTCAAATTTTCCACCATGAGGGATAACGTGCTGATAAAGATATTTTGACTTCGTCGAAATTATTCGTTTCAATTTTTTGTCGAAATTTTCCATTCACGAAGTTCGCGAAAGTTATCAATATTTCTTGTATTGGCTTAGCAGTTATTTTTCGATGAATGGTATCCTTCTCAACACACTGTTTTATATTTTTATTGTAGATTCTGAGGAGTTGACCATCTTTCTCATTCTAATAGTGAAAATCCCCATACTATATAATCTCATGAATCCAATATTCCATTCCAAGTATTAGTCTGAACTTTCACACAGTATGCAATTGAGCCTGAATTATGGCTTTGTTTGGCGAAACAGATTCACAAACAGCTGAGCAGACATGCATTGTGGGGAAGACATATAGTCAGCCTCGCCAAACATAAACATGAATGCGGTCTTTGGTTTCGATCTCGAAGTATATTTAGTGGGAATAGCCGCATAGTATTTCTGTATTTGACCGAATCTAACAGTTCCGATAGAATAGCAGAAGATATCCCACTTTGAGGCACGTTATAAAGTTAAATTAGTGGACTGATGTGTGAAACGGTATTTTGATATATTTTGATATCAGGCATCTCTTCTGTTGGCAGGTTCATTTGTTCAGCAGTTCGCAGAACCAATTTATTTGAATACCATTCCCATGTTACAGTTTGGCTTTTTACATTCCTATGGGATGGTTAAACCCTTCATTGTAAGTACAAACAACCGAGAGGTTGTGAAAAAGTGACAAGAGTCAAAGAATCCTGATCATTTGAGGTAGGAAGCACACTGAGCGACCAAGATCGTCCAACCTACGACCAGAAATTGAAAAGGATCAATGAAGAATTTCCATGAACGACAAATGGATAAACGTAAAAAGTATCTGGGTTAGGGAACTTTATTCATATTTTATATCTGGAACAAGAGGGTGAGTTTTGAATCAAATATCTCAGATTACTAAGATATCCAATAGAATAATATCAAATTTCCATAAATTGCTTCAACAGCAGTTGAAAGAGTTACAATTTTTCGTTGTCTTGGCATTTCTTTTATATATGAGATCAGAGGAATGTGTTCATTTTTTAATTTAGCCCTTAAAACTTGCCACTTTCTAGGACATTATTCAGCTATTAAGGTATTTACTTCAAGTACAAATTTGTTTACAAACGTATTTGACAAGAATGATATGACAGCCAGATTTTTCTGAACTATCATTAATACTCGAGGTGTTATAAATTGAAAAAAAATGTCACACATCACCACGTAGCTTCAACCAGTCCAATTCGTCATTAAACGTCACATGTTATTTAATGGCATACCTAGGGGATAAGGCATTCGAAGATCATATGAACTGCATAAGAAAAACTGTCCACTATCTGTCAACTCATTTAACTTCGATTGAAAGGTCTTTACAAACGACAGTTGGCTGTCATTGAGTTTGTTGAGTGATCTGGTAACGTCGCATATTATGGACAATTGACAGCTCTTGTAATTCCTATGTATAGATACAGAAATATAGTCGTTCGTCAATTGTTTCAGCTAAAAACAATGTAAAATCAGTTTAAAAGAAAGAGTGAGGCAAAGGAATAGCTACCCAGACTACTGCTGGAATTCAAAATTCCCAAAATTAATTTATTTTTGAACCATTCGCTTGACTTCATACAATTTATAGCGCGTGGAAAAGTAACATTTTTTTTTAACTCACTTCAATATGGATTATTTTTTCATGATGGATATTCATTTCAAATATCTGCTTCGTATAACTGTGGAATGAAGAGTATGGCAGGTATGAGTGAATGAAAATCATCAGGACTCTTATCTTATTAGACTGTCGCAGGTCAAAGAAATAGAATACAATTGTTATTTCATAGTTTTCCATGAATAATCCGTTTTTGATTTCTACCATGAATGCAGGATTTAATGGCACTTTCTATCAATGAAAAGTAGCTTTATACTCAAAAATAGGTGATGTCACACAACAATGTCTTTTTCTTTTACTCATTTTGAAGCTGCATATGATCCGAAACTCATCAATACCTAGGTATAACGTTTCGACTAGTTTTAAAAACGTCTCTCAAAAAAACAATACTCATTACTGAAAGTAGCCTGGATATTTTGAAGGTTATAACCAGATTTTTTTGTTGAACTTTCTGCATATATGCGATATGGCCATCAGTCAGGCATAATTTAAAAAACTGAACATAAGACTAGCATAACATATCAACGAATTACTATTCCTAGATGTCCAAAATATTTATATTTTTGTCTTTCCTTGCGGATGAAACTTGTATATTATATTTTGCATCCAATGTTATATAGACCTTTCACCCCTTTGCAAGTGGATGAAATTGATACGGAACGTTCATTCCATGTATTCAAACATGTCATGTGAATTACAAATTGGTAGGTTTTTTCGAAGGCATTTGTCCATTTTCATTCCTGTGCAGGGGTGACTTCAACCCTTCATCCCCTCTGCAAGTGGATGAAATTGATACGGAACGTTCATTCCATGTATACAAACTTGTCCTGTGAATTTCATGTTGGAAGGTTTTTTCTGAAGGACTTTGTGAATTTCAATTCTTTTGAGGGGTTGATTTCAACTCTTCGCCCCTTTTGCAAGTGAATGAAGTTGATACGAGACGTCCATTCCATGTGTACAAACATGTCATGTGAATTACAAATTGTTAGGTTTTTTCCGAAGGCATTTGCCCATATTCATTCTTGTGAAGGGGTGATTTCAACCCTTCATCCCCTTTGCAAGTGGATGAAATTGATACAGAACGTTCATTTTATGTTCTTGTTCTGTGAATTTCATGTTGGCAGGTTTTTTCTGAAGGCATTTGTCAATTTATATTCTTTTGTAGTGTTGCCTCCATCCCCTTTGCAAGTGCATGAAATTGATACGGCATATGCATTTTGTGAAAAGTTCTTATTCCGAATGAGTTTTTTCGCATTATATCAATTTTTATCAGTGAAAATTAACCAGTGAAACTTATATTTTTACTGACGCCACTAATGGATTTACTGCTGGATCAAAAGTTACTACTGAAAATTGACTGCTAACTTCACACCGGTGGCCACACACTACCTGGTATGTCTATTTCACAGTACCTATACGATTTTGAACGTCCCACACAGGCGAATTTCTATACAAGGTGGGGCACCGAAGACGAAACTGATCGAATATCTTCAAAACACATGAGTTGTGAAGAAAATACAAATACACGTCGATTTTTAATTCCAAGGCGGACATCTTCCTATTATAACCTCAACTGCCATACCTCTCCCTCCACCCCATGGTCACTATCACTCAAAAAATTTTAATAGGGAAAGTAGTGTGACACATCATTAGAAAGGTTATTTCATAAGGAATTCAACCATGTCAATTTTCGATACCCAACTTTCTATTTTGGTGCCCTCTTGCGGAAAAAACAACTGATCTGTATTCCAAATATGATACTTCATTTGCAAGCTAATTTGACATAAATTTGGTGATAATGCATTATGAAATTTTTCCAAAGAAAAACACAAAATGGCTCTAAAATGGCGGACAAGATTAAAAATTATGGTCCGATTTGCTCCCAACTTGATAAGTGTGGTTTTCAGGGTCGGTAATTATAAATTATTTGTAAATGTAAAAAAAACGAGATGGTGGGTTCAAGATGGCGGACTAAATTTGAAATTATGGTCCGATTCGAATCAAAATTAGTATGTGGGGATTTTTAGGGTCAGAAATTATGATTTTTTTGTCGATAAAAACAAGATGGCGGGTGAAACGGACCATAATTACAAATTTCGTCCGCTATCTTGGAGCCACCATCTTGTTTTTTTGCACTGACAAACAATTCATAATTTCCGATCCTGAAAACCACCACTTATCAAATTTGATTCAAATTGGACCATAATTTTAAATCTTGTCCGCCATTGTGGAGCCGCCATTTTGTTTTTTCCTTAGAAAAATTCCATATAACATTGTCACCGAATTCATGTCAAATCAGCTTGCAAATGAAGCATCATAATTTGGAAAACGGATCAGTTGTTTTTCCCGCAAGAGGGAGAAAAATAGAAAGTTAGGTAGCGAAAATTGACATGGCTGAATTCCTTATGAAATTACCTTTATGATGATGTGTCACACTTAATACTTTCCCTATTCAAATTGTTTGGTTGATAGTGACCAAGGGGGGAGGGAGAGGTATGACAGTTGAAGTTATGATAGAAAGATGTCCCCCTTGGATTAAAAATCGACGTGTTTTTGAATTTTCTTCACAACACATATGTTTTGAAGATATTCGACCTGTTTCGTTTTTGGTACCCCACCCTGTATATACTTCATCACACATGTTCAAGAATTGATTACAAACAACCATTATCAACAAAGCGCACTACCAGTCACTAACATCCACCTTCCACAAATATAAAGTTTCAACCTATAAAATATCAAAAGGGATGCTACGAGATTTCCGAGGATGGTCAGTTATTGTACAAAGGTAATAATCAATGTAATTACACATAATATTTCCCAGAAAATCCAAACTTTATATTTTATAATTTTGACCACGATTTCTTGGAAATTCACTTGTGTGCGTCCGTACAAAAACCGAATGACTGTGAAATTGAAAAAAATATGGGATCCTTCAGATTTTACATTAAGGGTAAATTGTCGGTACCGAGTCTTGTTGGTAGAATTTTCAAGGGGTTTTATAATTTGTTTTGAAAATTATGCATAAGTATCATTTTATGACTGAAATTATTTTCCGATATGTGAGCCTACCTGATGGACAGGTACAACGATACCCCATCATGCCAATAGGTAATTATTCCTGTTTCGGTATCAACTCGAATAGCTTAGAATTTAATGGCTCATTTCATCATTGATCAAACCGTTATTGTTGATAGCAATATTTCAATAACAATCTAACTTTCAGTAATCATTAACTGGTTTCACTAATTGTAAATTTTTAATATGAATTTTATACTCCAGTTATGAACGTTTGCACTGATTCTATGGATGGTACTTTTCCTTATTCTTCTAACCTGAAATGAAATACTAGGTCTGAGTTCCTGGTAAATTCCAATCAACTTCGGACCTTTACAATATATTGTTGAAACGGATAGCGTACTGAAGTAGGAACAAGAGAGCCAAGCATCATGTTCCTGTCCGCTATCTTTATTATTCATTTTGTTATTATTGAATTTTATTGGCTGAAACCATCTTTATGTTCGTTCGGCTGGATCGTGCATAATTGAGACAGAGATCTGTTGTTTATATTCATCATCAATCTATATCAGCCTTATATACCATAATGAAGTTGCAAAATCAATAGATTGGGTCACCACTTTTCAGTCAGTGACCCCATACTATAGCAGACTTAGGAATCGAAGATTAAAGATTCGATTCCCACTAGGTTTACATTTCCAATTCAGTTTCATGTCTGAATTGACGTGTTCCTATATTTTCTGTGTTCGTGTTTGATTCTCTTAACTTTTCCATTCTATTGATTTCTTTATACTAATATGAGGATCTGAAATGGAAATGTTATTGACCGGTTTTGAAGCCAGTTCCTTTATATCCATTTGAATAATTTTTTTCATATTTGAGATTAAAATTTTTGGGATCTGCTGAAAATTCTACCGAAGTATGACATCAATAAACCAAATACTATCATAGTCTCACCACAACATAACAAACAATTGTATGAAAAAGTTGTTACTACATGGGGTCAAAACGCTACAATAAATTGTCCAACTGTTATGAGTTAGTATGAGAAAGTTCAAATGTTGTCTGAAAAATCTACTATGAAGTAAATACTACTATTCTATAAACGAATTCCTTGAAGAAGAACACAGTACTCAACTACACTAAGCAGACATGTTAACCGCTCTTCTCATTATATTTATTGGAATGTCATTTTAAGAATGAAGTCTGTTGAAAATCTCAAATAATCGTTTCAAATACTGCAACAATCTGGTTAGATATGTATACGTATTTGATGTCATCATCAACAACCCGTATACATTAACATACACGGCTGATTGTACATGTGAGGCACTGGTTTTTGAGTTAGAGCCCCTATGATGCGGTGATTTGATTTGGATCCCAGTCGGTTCACATACGTTAATACAATTATCTTCTCATTTTATATCTGATTTTCCCCGAACTAATTGTGTTCATATTGATTTATCAACATCAATCCTTGCTCAAACGCACAGTTATATCCTCTGTTACTACATGATCCGAGTTTTCACACTGTATGGATGTCCAATAATAAAACCCAATACCTAATTTTTCATGTACTATTGGGAGAATCATTTAAAAACGGACTGTTTCGTCAAAATAGTAAACTTGTAATTTTCTTGTATCTTCATGTCACTTCTATAGCTTCAAACAGTTACACATGATAACATTTCTTGTTCTCAAGGGATATTTCAGTATTGAGAAATGGTTTGCGAATTCATTCAAAGAATATTTGATTCAATTTAGTACTTGCATGGAATACTAATAGCCGGGGTAATGCTGTAATACGCCATCAAAAATCAGATGTCAGTCCGGAGTGCTATAGCAGAGAGTGTTATTATCCGTCCTCTGGCCGCATAGGCTATTCCACTGGGTGCATTAATACGAGTTTTCATGAAGAAGTATCATAATCGGCTTTACATTTTGTCTTATCAGTATCGATACTCCTATAGCGACATGTGATCTGAATGTATATTCTCAAACTATTGATGTAGTTTCAAACTCTCAATCTGACCTCAAACTATTGAATGATATAGAGGACTATATATGATGAAATAGAGTAATTCATTGATAGTAGAGTGGCTTGCTTGACTGCGTACTTTCAATATCCTTCCGTCGGTGGTTCTAGAGATGGTTCCGAAGAAAATAGCTCCTCTTCTAGCTGAAGAAATTTTCATCGCCAAATCTCAAAAAAGTCTTCGCCATATCCGCGTTTCCGTCAAATCTCAAACATGCCTTCGCCAAATCGTTAACTTTTGTTGCCTTGAAATGTTGCACATGTGCATTCGCCAAATTTTAGAATATTCAACGGACTGACTTTAGCTTGAGTGATGACTTTACTGGCAACATTTTTCATGCACCCTTTGCCAAATATTTGACTTTTCAATGAAGTCCTTGTTTTCCAGCTTGAAGAGGTTATATTTTCTCTGACATAATTTTTATTGACGGACTCGATATGGAGTGTAGCCATCCTCTGACCGTACAGGCATTAATACTAGGTACATTGATACAAGTGTTTATGAGAAAGTATTATAATTTTTCAATTTTATCTTAACAATTTTTTAAAAATTTGTGAAATTTGTTTTTACGAATCACCCATTTTTGGACAAAACTTTTTGAAAGCAGAGCTTATGCGAGCAAGTTAGATCCGGTTCCCAAGCCTATAGCTACAAGTGGATTCCGAACCACTTTAGCTCAGTGGCAGGCAGTAGGGATCGTACAAGCACCGCCTGGGTGCCAGCAAACGTTCTACCACGATGACCACTCCGCGTTATAAGATCTGAATCTCCAGTCTCAAAATTTTCATCTAGAGAATTATAGCAGAGTGGTCGATTTTGTATTTCCAATATATTTCCGTCATCAAACTTTTCATTCATACTGCGTGTGCTATTGTTCTAGTAAGTTTTGTATCACTTTCACGTCGCTGTAAAGTGTAAATGATGAGTTGTGACAGTTTCCTTTTTCAAGGATTTTTTTATTCTTTAATGGGGTAATTAATCAGTTGCAAATTCTAACTGGCACATGGATATTTGTAAACGAAGAATTTCATTTTGGGTAGTGGGAATAGATTGTTGAAAAATGTCATGAAAAAATTGAATAGGAACCATTTATCAATTGTTGCTATAAAAATGCCAAGCATTTGACAATGAACGGAGTAGCTAACAACATGCCAGAATGTATCTCGAGAATGCCAACCACTCGTTTTGGCGAAACTTCGAGAATATCTCGAAATTAACGTGGGCACAAAATATCCGGAAAACAGTCATGTAATCTGAATATTGTCTATTACATTTTAATCTTTCAATCGGACCTTTTTCAATCGGAACTTTTTCTCATAATAAAAGCGCGAAACATTTTATCGGACAAACATATTGCGTTATCATAGATGATATTATTCAGAATTGTATAAATATAATACTTGAATAACCTTACACAGATATCATAGATAAATGACGCGATCAATCACGAAGCTTCGTAATGTTCACCCCTGTGTCGATGCATTTGAAATACCCACAATGAGCAGAAGAGATAAAATCCACAGACTGAGAATCGGACACACGCGACTAACACATGGATACCTAATGAGCGCTAGTAACCCTTCAATCTGCCAACAATGCGACACTCACCTCACTGTCTGTCTTATTTTGTTAGAATGTACACAGTATGCTCGCGTCAGAAACCAACATAACCTCAAGTACCTACCTACGGTTAAAAACATCACTTGTATTCTTCTGTTGAATTATCCATACTTATATTGTATTTCAATGGTATTTTATTTAATGTATCAACTGTACCTATGTCAATGACTAATGAGCAGTCGAGACACGTTAAGTTGAATAAAAAAAACCTTAGGGAAGTTCTAGTTGTCAGAAGCCTTGATTGGGAGTGAGAAACTGAGCCCCTCCGACCTAGTTTTGGTTATCATACATTTTGTTAGATTTGTGTTCGAGGACCATTATTACTGTTACACTTATTGGTAGTGATGAAAGATGGTCAGAACTACGTCACCAACGGCAACAATTTCCACTAAATTTTGCACATTGGTCGGTGGTCCGTCCGTCCATAAAGAATGTTCCAGAAAAAAAAAACACGTGTTCTACCTGAAGAGATGGTGACCGCCTAATTCGCTATATCCCCATCTCCGCCGAATCTTAATTGTGCCTCCGCCAAATCTAAAATGTGCCTTCGCCAAATCGATGACTTTATGCTTATATGAAAATATTACGCGTGCACATTCGTCAAATTTTAAAATCTCTTTTCAGATCAAATCATTTTTGGCCAAATTTTAATCGTCCTCCTTTACCAATTTTTCTTACGAAATTGTATAAGTAATGTATCATATTCACATCATACCAGAAATTGTTGAGAAATGTACTTCATCATATACCTTCTGTTACCTTACTGTAAATAATGAGTAAATAAGAATTTCAGTGAAAAATGCCTCTTTTGAGGAATCTGTTCTTTAAGGACGTAATTAGCTTCGAAATTCCAACTGGCATATGGACCGTTGTAACATAATATTTTAGTTTGGGTACTGAGAATATATGGCTGAGAAAAAAAAAACATTCAAAAAGTTCCTAACTTATCTATGAACCAGATCAGTATTTTGAGAATGTATTTTGGTATTCAATATCTTCATTATCCAGGGTTGGCTATGTTGACCTTGAAGACTGTCGAAAGATCTCATGTAGGTAGGGTAACCTCGTTTGAAAAATTTCCTTACCCACAATTGTAGCTGTAGAAATAAATACCAAGCAGTTAACAGTGACCTGGGTAGTTACAACCTGCAAAAATCTCTGTTGAAAATACCGATCACTCGTTATGGCGAAACGTCGATTATATATTGCAATGAACTTTGGCCTGAAAACCCTGTTACCCTCCAATCTTTTGATGTTTCAGTCGAAAGTGATTCTTATATTCAAAGTGAAAAGCATTTTATCGGACAAATATATTGGGTTACTTAGGCGTCACCACGAGAATGGCAAAGTTATGACGTCATAATCCTTGGTTACTCACAGATGATTTCTTTTCAGATTTGTTCAATGAAACTTTTTTTGAATGAAGTGGTTACCTTTTTCGACGGAATTCGGAGTTGTTTTACGCCTTAATTGAATTTGCGTTAAGAACAAATATACGCAGTCTAAACGTTCAAGTTATCATGAATGTTTTTAATTTTGTCCGAGGACTATTACTGTTCGATAGGGATAAGTAGTAGTGATAAAAGAGAGTTGGGAGTACGTTTCCCTCCACACGTTAACACCTTCCATCGAGTTCTGCACATTCGTCGGTGGTCCATCCTTCCATAAAACATTCAGAATTACGAATTCGCCAAATATAATTCCTTCGACAAAATTTTGGACGCGCACCTTCGCCAAATTTTAGACTGTTCAACTAAGTGGATTTTCTTTAGCTCGAGGTGGATATCTTCTTCGGCAACATAAATAAACCCTCATGGACGGACCACTGAGGAATATGTAGAACTCAATGGAGGTGTTGCCTTGGTTGCGAAGTCCCACTACTACATTCAGAATTCTCAAACAGAACACACATTTTGTAGGAATTTGGAATGGTAGTGAATAAAAAGATTGAGTGATTCAATAGCAATATTTTTAATAGAGACCTACTACCCAGTGCGTTTTCCAAACATGGTTCATAGTTTCGAGACAAAAACTCCGACTTGGCAAAACATCTAATTGAAGTTTCCTAGAAAAATTTTCAAATCGAAAGAATATTTTCACCGTTACCCACTTTATTTTCTCACAACTGATATAATTACTGACGTTTCGATGTCTATGCTGTATTTTGCTTTATAGGTCATTCACTGATTTATAACATGTGCGTCACAGTATAAAATTTTCGTGCTGAGGTCAATCATGTTGCGAGCTAGAAAATTGGTCCAGACATAGCTGAATATTCTCCATTTACGTAATATCTAGAGATCATAACTTAGATCACTGTGCACTCACAGGTTCCTTACCCATAGCCACAAAAAATTTATGCAAACTCAAATGTTGTCATCATTCAGTTACTGTTTCTCCATTTATAGCTTTTGTATCGATCAAGACACATATAATTAAATGCAGCGTATACAAACTACATGCTTTCAATGGGAGAGAGATTTAGGTTCCGTAGCTTGTGTCTGTTTCCAAAAGTTTAATTGTATGTAAAGTAATAAAGTATGATTATTAAAAAAAAATGTATGTGTACAAACTATACAACGCATCATGAGTTGAGGGTAATACAAAATGTTACATTTCGTAAGAGACCTCGAAATATATTTATGTTGTTGATGGTTGAATAACGTATTAATCAGTGACCTAAAAAAATATTTCAAAAATCAATAAATAAATATTAGAATGAGTTAGGTTGGGTTAAATTTGATAGAATTAGGTTATTTAAGCATGAAATTAAATTAAATTTGATAACAAAAAGGGGTAGGGAGCAGAGTATCAATTTATGAACATCCCCTTGAGATTTTCTCATTATTTTTTTTGTCACTCTGTGATTGCCTTTTCTCAATTATGGAACGTAGAAATGAAGACATTATTTTTATTATTGATGTGATTTTTTTTGTCTTTATCAGGACTTCAGTGGCTGGACTGCATGCATCTAGCGTTCAATTCCGACTCTTTTCTGATTTTATTCACACCAATACATATACTGTAAGGACTTTTTTTGTGCATTTTCATATTTACACACCAGCGATTTTTATATTTCATTCTGTTTCGTTTTCTACCTTTCCTATTCTCATATCACAATACTTGTTAAAATACATATCTTGTTTTGAAAGAACATGAAATCATATACTCATATGCAATTCTGTTATGAAATTGGACTTTCAAGCATAAATATATCACATATCAGCCAAATCCTTTTTCGCTTTCCCAAACTTCCAGTGAATCCACGTTCCAATGAAATGCATCATAACAAAAAAATATACTTCAAAGCGCTTCTCTCTAATTCTACCCTAAAAGGAAATGCCTCAGCTGGTAATTGGATCATCCAGGAAGTAATATATTTTCATTAAGAGATATGTATGGTTCATAACGAATATTAAATTCCTGAACACACAAGGAAATGAGCATTGGGCTCGAACATATCTGATGAGGACAAAAACTTCATATATTATAGACAGAATAGAATGAGGTTCTAGTAGCCTTTGTGATTACTCGTAGAGTTTGTTGACATAGTTTGTTCGCTGCTACGAATTCAAACATCCATTAGGCTAGATCTAGATGAATGAAGTTGTTTTTGCTGTTTTTGTAAATCACTGATAAAAATGCACTTTATCAAAACAAAATATCCGAATAATATCCATTAGGAAATTCACTATGGGTATTTTGAAAGTTTTCATTTGAATGCTTTCCAGAACATATGAATCTACATTATTGAAATCATCAGGAACTATAGTCTAACTAATTCATGAATGGATTATACAGTGTCTTTCAAAAGTATGGGAACGGTCTCATATTTCAGAAACGGCCCTGAGAAAATTTACGAAAATTTCGACAGGGTGGTTTTTAATGATGCCCGATTCAATGGTGATATCGGCAATGTTGCCAAATTAACAGTTTTTCAGATATTGAGAGTAACTCAATTTTTTCAAATGGAACACCCTATTTGTTTTCATTGCAATCAATTTAGCGCCGCCTCGTTACTTATATTTCCAAATATCAGATTTTAAATTGATGCAGTTTTCGAAATATGACAACATGGCTCGTTCGTTCAAAAGTCTGGGAACGTTCCAATATTTTCAATAATGTTCAAGAAAAATTCGTGAAATTTTGTGAAAGGTGGTTTTTGATAATGTCCAATTCAATGGTGATATCGGCAATGTTGCCAAATCAAAAGTTTTTCAGATATTGAGGGCAACTGAATTTTTTCCAAATGCAAAACCCTATTTATTTTCATTGCTGTCAATTCGGCGCCCCGTCGTTACTTATGGCTCCAAATACCAGATTGTGAATTAATGTGATTTTTGAAATATGAGAACATGGTTCGTTGAAATCTCTGCGAACGGTCCAATATTTTCAAAAGGGCTCGAGAAAATATGAAATTTCATACAAAAAAACTTTTTAATAATTGAATTATTTTCCAATAGAGTTTTGAATCAAAGAACAAAAACTGAAAACTATCTGACCAAGTGCTCAAAATGTTTGCCATCATTTGCTAAACAATGGCCCAAGCGGTCATAAAATTCCCTCAAGGTATTAGTTAGCATTTGAGGCGTGATTAAAAGAGCTGCCTGATATATTTTACTTTTCAAGATTTCTAAATTTGCTGGTTGCTCTAACTACATCAATTTAAAATATGATATTTGGAGACATAAGTAATGAGATATCGCTGAATTTATTGCAATAAAAACGAATAGGATGTTCCATTTGAAGATTGAGTTTATTTCAATATCTGAATAACTGTCGATTTGACAACATTGCCGATATCACCATTGAATCAGGCATCATCAAAAACCGTCTTGAACCGTATTGTAAATATTGGAACGTTCCCAGACTTTTCAACGAAAAAGCCATGTTGTCATATTTCGAAAACTGCATTAATTCAAAATCTGATATTTGGGGACATAAGTAATGAGGCGTCGCATTGCATTGAAAACAAATAGGGTGTTCCATTTGAAACAATTGAGTTGACCTCAATATCTGAGAAACCGTTGATTTGGCAACATTGCCAATATCACCATTGAATCGGGCATCATCAAAAACCACCCTGTCGAAATTTTCTCTGGGCCGATTCTAAAATATGAGACCGTTCCGATACTTTTGAAAGACACTGTATATGATTTTTTTGCAGCGTTTCTTCTTGTTTCGATCTGTCAGTGTGCAAAATTTCTTAAGTATATTATTAAAATGAATATTTAAAACATAAATGGAGAAACCACTATTTTCTTCATGAAGGTGTGAACCGTAACGGAGACATTATAAGGAACTGCATCAACACTTCTAATAAACACTAGGACCCGTAATTTTTTTTATTTTCATTGAGGAAATACTCGTTTCCGGTAAGATTTCATTCTAAACCCCTTGCAAAACTTTGTACGATCGTATTTGACTTTTAAAATTGGGACTCATACGGTGGATATGTTTTATAGACTTCACCTTTTAGATATCCCGAATGAAATCAAGAGATGACTTATCTGGTGACCGTGGAGGCATTTCAATGATGTTTCATCACACAATCCAGTGGAGTGAATGATGTTCAATACAGACGAACAATCAAAGCATGATATAAAGTAATATTGCGAAGGATCATGGAAATGTGATAATTTATCTCCATTTCATAGCAGTCGACGGACAATGTGATTATTCTAGATTCCAATCTCGACGTCTTGTGCTTGATTGGAGTGCGTCCATGGAATAAGTGATAACTGGGTCCGAGAATCATGTGCCCTGAGTGGACGGAGTGAACTAAGAATTACGGCCTTCTGCATTCGTTCGGCTGAGATTTCTGCCATATTATGGCTAGCCGGTATGATTTTTAAGCTTATTAGCAGTGTCCCCATCATTCCTTCAAGGACCCCTATTATCAGAACCACCATTTTTAACGAATGGTTTGGGTCATGACAAAAAAGTTGCTCAAATCGAATAGAGATTACGCCTAATGGTATATGCTGCCAATTCAAGAGTTCTGTAAGAAACTTTGTATGAAAATTGATGCACATCTCTGATTCGCCCCCTACGTACCCATGATAGTTCGTAGAGGCTTCAACAATCTGAGATTGATATATTCGAATAGGAAAGTTCTTAACAAAAATTTAAAATATGCTTTGGTTCTGTCATACCTCAGATATGATCCGAACATCCATCAAATAGACTCAGCACGCATACAAAAGCTTCAGAACTCGTGTGCCCGACTTGTATGCTTGATCAGAAAGAAAGATCACATTTCTAACCACATTCGGAGCATTGGTTGGCCAACCACAAAACAACGCCGATCACTTAATGCATATAGTCTTTTTCATTCAATTATAAAATCTCATAAACCTCCTTATTTGTACACTAACATTCGTTTCAGAACCGACATACATAACCTCAATATACGCAACAAAAATAATATAACTATTCCAAGACACAGAACGCATGCATTTCATGGTTCTTTTACTTATTACTTGAGCAAACTGTATAATTGAAATCGAGAAAAATACAAATCTCTGAGCAAATATCGATTTACTAGAGAACTCAAAAACGAATTACTCACTGGTATTTCAATTCCTCCAGAATAGATCATTTATGAATCATTTACAAACGTATAACTAGCTATTGATGTATTTTGTTTTTTTTTTTCATTGTTACCTACTGGTCATTAGATTTTTGGTTACCTGCGTGATATATAAGCCGGTGCCCCAGAGCTAAAATTTCAGTTAGTAATGGATATTACCTAGTTGGTGTTGATGAATATTTCGCAGCTCCCCAGAACACTAATGAACACAATAGGATTACCGACTCTATGATTGTAAGTAGAACAGTTGTATAATTTTTGGTTTGATTTTTCAAAATTCCTAACATGTTTTTGTAGCTTTTCTCACCTGAAGAAGCTAATAAAGATTAGATATAGAACGAATGAGTTTTATTGGTTCTCGTCATATGGCCTCATGGTTACGAAATCTTAAACACGTTCTTAGATCACCTAAACGATATCCATCCCAACATGAAATTTACAATGGAGACCGAAATGAACAACTCCCTAGCTTTCCTGGACGTTCTCATCACGAAATCCAATAACTCTTTCACCCACACAGTACACAGGAAACAGACCCACACCAACCGATACCTACACGCAAACTCTCATCACCATCCAGCACAAACAAACTCCGTATTGAACTCCCTGATATACAGATCAATTCAGCTTACCGACAACCAGAATAGACCACAAGAGCTGGAAAAACTAAAATCAGCCTTACTTCAAAATGGTTACAACAATTCGCTAATCGACAAGTCTATCCGCCATCAACTGACCCGTCCTCCAAAAACAAATGATCCACTAGAGAGTTTTCAGCCACACAAAGCTTTCCTACCATACATCAAAGGTGTGACAGACAAAATCAGTAATATCTTGAGAAAACACGAGATAAAAACAATATTCACAGATCTCCCAAGGACACTATACCAAACGATTCTCAAGGTATATATGAAATACCATGTTCAGACTGCCCGAGAAGTTATATTGGCCAGACTAACAGACGAGTAACTTCCAGAGTCTACGAACACGAACTTGCTGTGCGTCAGGCATCTTCCACTTCCGCACTTTATAAACATCGAGAAGACACAGGTCACAAAATAGACTTCAAAAACACAAAAACAATTTCCACCGAGAAAAATCTGCAAACCAGGATCATCCGAGAAGCCCTTGAGATAGAGAAGCGCCCCAATTGCCTCAACACTCGCGACGACGGACGTAGACTTCCCAATACCTGGAAGCCTCTCATTGCACGCATCAACCCATATCCCACCAACCCAGTTCCCGCACACAGCTCACTTAGCGCCAACCAAGTTCCCGCACGCAGCTCATCTAGCGCCAACTCAGTTCCCGCCCATAGTTCACCTCGCGCCAATACATTGCACACGGCCATTACAGCCACGTCCACTATAAATACAGTTCCTCAACCCACAATTCCTCAGTTCTCTCGAAGGAGTAGGCAGATTGAGAACCAGTGACGAGGAGATTATTGTTCAGAGAAAGTCAATGAAATATGTTTTCAGTTCATCGGAAATGGAACAATGAACAAACATGATTTAACCACAAAAATGTGCAAGAACTGTAGTGCATTTAAGGCATAATACCAATTGAATTCCAGTAGATACGTCGTTAATGTTTTTTTTACCTAATCAAGATTACAGAAAAAGATGGTAACAATCACAATTTTGACGAAATTATTGATTTTTAATAATTACATCACTGAAGCCCTTCAGTTATTAAAAGTGGCTTCAATTTCTTTCTTGTCAGCTATGATTGTTGACACAATATAGGTAGATTTGGAGCAGTTCCGTCTGAACAAATTATTTTGTTTTTAATAACTGCTCCTTACAATACTCGTTTGAATGATGTTGATTATTTATATTATAGCAGATTCATCTTTCCAAGAATCAATATAACTTTTCCTTCATTGGATACATTTTTTTCAGCATAAAATTTTCTATTCCATTACACAAAATTGCTTGACCCCCGTTCTCACAAATTTTGTATGTCAATTCAAATTATTGATTGGCAATATTATTTCGTTGTGATTTCACCGGTGATAAAAAGGATACATCTTTTACATGACAGTCATAATCATCAAATAGGTGTTCGTTTTCTTTTACGTGATGATTTATCTTATCAAAAAATTTTTTTTCTTGTAATGGATGCATTCCATTCAACTCAAAATGTTTTCAATCAATAATTTCACAAATCTGACATTAGACAAAATGTTTCGTAAAGTTGTGTTTTTACTGTTGACTTTCTGAGAAACAGATTTCATATCTATAATTATGTACTTTCACTGTATATTGTCCAGAACTTTTGTTTTGCTCTACTAGCGTTTGAACTTGAAAGCGAAAATAAACGATAGTACTCAAGTGTAATTGTCAACATATTAGTATTTCGTTATCTACATTGTTCAGTAGATACCTAGTGAGTTAGACATTCTCATCTGATATAGCTTAATGATATCCCTAAAGCACCTTGGATTATTTAGTCCTGTTATTATATCCCAAAGATTGATGTGGGTGCGGAAGGAACTTTAATTCGTGCCTTCTATATCTGAACTTTAGGGCAGGAGCTGAAAGTATTTTGAATTGAAGAGATCCTTCAAATTAGAGTACAATAACAAAGAGATATTGTTGATGGTTGATATTCATGAGAGAATAAAATATGGCGGACCTAAATCTATAGAGGAAAATCATATACAACAAACTGTTTTAAGGAAACTGAAGCATTATCTAGGGATGATCGACGCTAACTGGTTCAGAATCATCCAAACAAATAGTTTTCACGAGAGTTTTTCAATTTCCAACAACTGTGAAACCCGATCAACAGCTTATTATTATTATTACGTTACATCTGATAGATATATGCCCAACTTCTTCCATGCGATCATGGAGACATCTTTGCTTTTGGATACACCCTGTGAGTGTTTATGAGGGAGTATTTTTATTATATTATTATTGCTAAGGCAATTACCATGAACTGCAGCTCATCACGTCGTCCCACAGAAATCTATTGATCAGTACAGATCATCATTCGGTAGGTGTACCCATGATCATAATGATACTAATATCAAAGTAGGACGATTTTTGTCTTAGTTTTCGGTTCCTGGTGAAACGAACATCGTCCGAAAAGAGAATGAAAAACGGACTAAATATCGAGATCTACTCTTTGAACTCCACAGGCTTTACCCAAACCATTCTGTAGAAATGGTGAATCTAATCATAAGGGTCCTTGGTGGAATGATGGACACACTGCTATCAAGCTTAAAAATCATACCGGCTTGACAAGATAATGCAGAAATCTTAGCCGGACGAATGCAGGAGGCCGTAATTCTTGGTCCACCGCCTACTCAGGGCACATAATTCTCAGAACCAGTAATTACTCACCCCACAGACGTGAGGAGTAGTTACTGAGGTTAATGATACACCAGCACGCCCTCCGGTTGTATCGGGACTCCGGAGACAGGGCCTGACTGGTATATTCCTGTTTAGGTGGATGCTTATTTTAAAAAACACGTCTTGCTCGCATGAATAATCAAATGATACGAAGGCCAATATTCTGGTTATACTATGCTGATTGATCGTGAAATTACGTAGGAATTCATCTAAACAAGTTAAAAATGATGCAGAAATGAGAAAAAATCACCGAAGAAATGGAAAGTAAAGGTTTTTAATTAAATTCATTCAATATACAATACATTCTTTTCGAATATGGTATGAAAGGTTTTTTTTAGGTAAAAATACTATACTGAGATTGTTCTACACCAATGGGACTGCAAAAATTATCCCTGAAAATGTCTCGTAACACGTCTAGAAATAACGAGTAGTATTCTTCCGTAACTGCATGGTCTTGAGGAAAATAGTTTATTAACGCGTTAAGGTTTGCTCATCATAAGTAATATTTCTGAATAATTGGGTTTCCCAAAAATTTCAAGCAATGTTTTTTTCAGTTTCAGCAATCTTTGAATATCTTGGCAGCACAGAATTCGCCTGCAATATAACCACAGATCTGACTAACAATTCTGACGTGTTCGTCAGAACGATAGTTCGTCAGAACTCGCGTCTATTATAATCGTAGTCTCAGTCAACCATGAAGCAGGGATTTTCAAGGCAGTAAGTAGCCCGTGAACTTAGTCACGTATTCGACACCAAACGAGGTGGCCCAAATTGTCTAAATGATTTGGAATCTGTTCAGTAGAGAGCTCTCGTCAAAGCTGTGCAGCTACATTGAAAATATCGGCTTACCAAAAATTTGATCTTTGCTTTCCTCAGGTCAAGTGGGCTGAAGTTGGAAATCGAGGGATTCGAAATAGCCTGCTAGTATGGTGTCTTCAACACCTTGGTCTGCCATAGTCGCGTAGTGGGTATAAAGGTCCCAAACACTAGATGTACAACATGTCGTAGGGCTCCTAAAATCAAAATGCATTTGCTGATAGCTTGTCAAGTTTATGCGGTCTCAGCCTGTATCCACAGCCATAACGCGGCTATACGAGTGAACGATTTCGTTGGAACTACTTATTCCTCTCTCTCTCTCAGACAAATAAACCTAGTATAATCCTCTTCGCCCATTAAGGTAGGACGATTTTCGTCATAGAGTTTTCAGCTTCTGGTGAAACGAACATCGTCCCAAAAGAAGACCTACTCTTCGAATTCAGTAGGTTTTAAATCTGAAACTTATACCAATTTTCCATGCGACAGATGATTGATATGCATGAGAGAAACCTTACCCGTAAAATGCTGAAGGCAGAGAGTCTTGCTTCATTCCGGATATTCAGGGCACATGGCTCTTAGACTCAGTAATTACTCACCCCACGGACGTAGGGAGCATTCAATGGGGTTGATGACACACCAGTGCACCCTCCAAATGTATCATGGCTCCGAAGACATGGCCCAACAGTGATATTCCCAACAGAATAAAAAAATAATTAGTATAAGGGTCTTCATTGGGTATGTGAAAAAAACTGCAGGAAAATACCGAATATTTTTTTTCCACCACTTATATCTCCATTGACACAAAATCTCACCGGCCTCTCGTCTATCTCTCCAGCCGCGCGAATTCCGGGCTTCCAAGTTCACAGTTTTAGAGATAACGTGCACTGGGTGTGGGTGTGCACGTGAAGAATAGGTTATTTGCCGTTTATTTTCTGAATATTGTCGTTTTAGTTTGCTGTTGCTATCATAGCGGGTTTCTAAGTACCTACGTAGTGTTTGGAGTTTACTCACATGCTCGAACTAAGTTCTGATATTTCAAAGTTTAGATTAATGCAGCGTTTGAAGTTTCCTACTTGTTCATTTGGAAATCGTATTTTTCTTGCCTTAGTTCGTGAGCCAGTTATAAATTCTGGAAGTTTGTTGTGAACTGTTGAATTGTTTTCTCTAATTTCATTGATTTTCAAATGGAAAGTGAACTCACGAAAATTAGTGTTTTATCGAAACAAACTTCATGGAATTCGATGCTCGTGAGTGAGTCTTCCAACTGACTCGAAAACGATCTGGAGGAGAAATATTATATTTTGTCTAGAACATCTCTCGTCGATTCTTCGAGTAATTTGGCTTCGAATCCGTATTCAAAGAAACTCCAAAATTTAAAGAATGAAGCACTGTGGGTTCCCTCTAGAAAGTTTTTGAAAATTAAAATTTCTTCCATTTAGTTTGCCACACTAACTTCGGTTAATTCTATAAGATATCGAAGAGAGAGTAGCATAATGTGATTCAAGGTATCGAAGGCTTTGGAACAATCTGATAAAACTAGAGCTGTTATCAAATCAATTGAGTAGCGCTGCTGAGCAACTGTGATGCTTCTTAAAATCTGATTGAGAATTTGGTAGTATATCGGGATTTTCTACTTTTAATAAGATGTGCTCGTTCATTATTTTGCCCAAAATTGTAACAGAATTGAAATTGATCTCAAGTCTTTGAACTCACTGGGGTCACTGATTCTTGAAAGTGGAATTACTATTGATTGTTTCCACTGTTCTGGGAATCTTGAGTATTAGATACAAAAGTTGGTGATGTGTGTCAGAATTTAAAACGGACAGCATAAAATTATTGTTTTTGTTTTCAATTCATTCATACTTTTGATATTCTATGTCTCAAGCCTAGTATTATTTCATATACTAACAGTTCCGTTATATCTTCAAACAATATTTTTTTTTATGGTGTTTATAGTGGCGTCGATTGCTAAGATCATCAGCCACGTAACATTATTATTCTACTCGTTTCTGCTATACTATTCGACTAGATCTCTGTTAATTGCTAACTGAGGAAAAAGTATTTATGTCTTCGAGAAGGTTCAAATAGGTGGAATTTCAGTTACATTCTCAGATTTTCCACTATTCACCATCCGTAAATCTTTCCATATGTTGTTCGAATTCCGAAATAAGCACTCAAACAATGCTTTATTTTCAAATCTGATGGAGTTCGTGTTCAAATCCTCAAGTTATTGTAATATTCCCAATGAGCAATATTACGGAATTTTTTATGTGGGTAGAGCGCCCTATCTCTGAGACAAATCATAAGCTTTATGGTGTCTGTTATCCAAGGCCTTATTTCTCTTTTTATTATAGCGCTCTTCCTTGTAGCGAATATATCGAGAACAGAAATATTTTCAATAACTCAATTGATTTTGCTATTTCCGGTGTGATGTGAAATTTCTCCATGGTATTAATTTGAGAGCCGTAACAAAGTAGTGTGTGTGTGTTAAAAGAATAAGAGTCACAGTAGAACTAACTATAAATCAAAGAAAACCCTTCGAATGGTCGTTTGAAAAACATTTAGTTGAAGTAACCGATTTTTTTTTTTTTTTCAAAAACCATTTAGTTCCGTGAACAAGAACTCAAAGTACCTTTGAGGAAAGTCGACTTTTAAAGCTACCTTCTCATATTTGTTATAGTACGAGAGCTGGTGAACCCTCCGAATAACGGTATGTCTGTAAGACTAGAAATTCTTATAATGATGAGTGATAGCATGCTAAGTACGGTAACAATCGCCTAGCACGCATCAGCCCTGCACGTCATCAACCCCTACACCCTTGAAAGTGTAAATGAAATCTAAAACAAAACTTGTTGCTGTAAGCTTGAAATTTTTATACGAGTTTGTTGATTCATTGAGAAGTTCAAAAAAAAATTCACAGGCGTTTTCAATTAGCACAAGCACCTAACAGGTGAACCGGAAGGTGTGTAGCATATGAATTAAAATAAACTTTATTCTGTAAAGTTGAAATTTTTATGTGTTTGTCTAAGCGATTTTAAGAAGTTACGTACAATGACAGGCGGTTCTGGCTAGCATAAGTCTTCGACAGGTGAGGGGAAAGATGCTGTGGGAGTGCGAGTAAGAGGCACAACGTGAAAACTCATTCATTCATACAAATTACATTATGTGAAAATAGAAATTATGGGCAAAATTGATTTTATTAGGTATGATAAAATATACATAAGTTTTCAATTAATCTTCATCATCATCAGATATGTCACTATTAATTTCTTCATCATCATACAGCGCCGGATTGGGGAATTTTTTCTTACTGAGCTCAATCATAGAAGCGGCGGCCTCCGTCCTAATACCACCTCATCTGATATGATTTTTTCGATACGAAATTATTCGAGATGTCCTTATGTCTGAAATTGAAATGATGCACTGTTTCATAATACTTGTGATATGATTCAAAAACTAGAGTAACCTAGCCTATAACCTGAAATAATTGTCAAATGTAAGGGTGAACCGACAAAAATCTACAGAATCGAGTATTTGTTTCAAATAATTCTTTGAAGAATTTTTGTGACCTCCATGCGCTCTCCAATATTATTATTATTTATCTCCCAACCACTTGAAAATTATGGTTTTTGTCAAAATGCCATCTAAGTATGGCATTCAAGAGGAATTAATAATAATACCATCTGATAGACAGATTTGATATTTCTGATCCATTCACATATCCTCAAATTATACAGGGTGGCTAAAATGATTTTTCAACGTGATAACTGGGTATATTTTTCGACCATATGATGTAGAATTAGACCACATTGACTTGAATTTTGAGAAATTTCTGTTACTCTGTATTCACTGACATACCACATTCCTAAAGGGTCTTCATCTCTGAAAAAAAGAGAGTCAGAAACGATTTTTTTATTGAATGGGAGATCTATGAGTGTATGATGATAAAAATAATAAAAAAAAATTCTTTAAGTATCAAATGAATGAACAGTATATTCCCACTAATTTTTGGGCATTTTTGTGTGGTTTTATCTCAGTATTTTAATCTATCATTTACTCACTTTAATTTTTGTAAAGATACTTTTTCAAAGTTTTCACCGAGAACAACACATTCTTGTGAAATAATGCGTGCCGTGATGCTCTAGTGATAGTCCGATTTCAATTTCTCAAACAGATTCTGAAAGTAAAGTATATACTTAGTACCATAAACATATATTCTAATTTTGCGCTACAATGCTGCGAAATTGATGAAAAAAACTTGCAAACATGAATGAAATCATCCGAACCCGCGTAAGCGGTCGAGTAGCACGAGAGATCGGGAGATGAGGGGAATTCTTCTAATGAACTCGGTATAATACGTTCTCCCTCATCTCCCGGTCTCCCCTACTACTCTACCGCTTCACGGGTTCGAATGTTTTCAGTCATGAATCATTTTCATTGAAGATATGGAATGACTATTATACTTGGAGTGAGGAATTGATTTGTTAGTTAGAGTTGAGTTCGACAATAAACGATCGGTGTTCAGTAATATAAAGTGTATCAGTATTTTCTACGTACCCTAGTAGTAGTAGAAGTGGGGTGGCCGCTACTGCAGCCAGGCAAGAAGGCCCTTATGGGCCCTTTTTGCCATCCCACTGTCTCCTCATCCATGATATTCTTATATAAACCTATCTCACTCTCCAAGTCGTCTCCTCAAAATGAATCCTTAAACTATGTTTGGGTGTGTGTGTGTGTGTGTGTGTGTGTGTGTGTGTGTGTGTGTGTGTGTGTGTGTGTGTGTGTGTGTGTGTGTGTGTATGTGGGTGCTTGTCAAGAGAGCGAGTTCTTTCAATCTGCCTCTTCCTGAAAGTCCTGGTAGGGCTGGTTCTCAGTCGGGTGGTGCGCCGGCCACGGGTGATACCATCACTGGCTACCAGACCCGCAGTATCCGATTCGAGGCCTCTCCTCGGCTTCCATAGGAGACTAGTTCTCCAGTTATCACCGCGAGTTCCTTTCATCCGCCTCTTTGTGAACGTCCTGGTAGGGCTGGTTCTCGATTGGGTGGTGCAGCGACTGCAGGCGATTCATTCACCGGCTACTACGGCACCCGATCCGAGGCCTCTTCTTGGCTCCCACCGAGGACGAGGGGAGCTATTCTCGAATCGTTCGACTTCCAATTCTTACACAAATAAGAGAGACAAACTTACATATTTCATGATTATTAGTGTGAAAGAGTATATCAAATTGGTATACGTACAAGCTCAAGAATAGGGCTCCAGGTTTTCCAGTTCCCGCAGCGAGTTCCTTCGAACTGCCTCCTAGTAAAAACCCTGGTAGGGCTGGTTCTCAAACGGGTGGAGCGGCGGCCGCGGGTGATTCATCACCGGCTACCAGCCCCGCAATACCCAAACTGAGGCCCCACCTTAGCTCCCACTCAAGGCAGATTTTCAAGTTCTCGCATCTCTCTGTAATGTGTGACAGGATGTGTGTTTAGTATCGGGGGAACATGTGTGTTTTTGACGTCGGTGTACAGTAAGCTCAGCCACCCTTGGGGGTACCCTACCTAACATCAGAAGTGGTTGCGACTCACATTGAAATACTCTTCAAGCAGCTCTCCTTCTAGTAGCAGTTCGAGTTCTTCCAGTTCAAGTTCCGACCAACGGATTCAGAGACGTAAATTAAAATCAAAAAGAACCAAACGAAGTTCTAGAGAAGCGAGACATTCAGCAAAGATTGATGCACTGAAGTTGAATTTCTCGAGTAAAAACATAATTTTCCTAGTTTTGGGTGCTATAGGCAAGACAAGAATATCATTTCAGCTGCAGAGGCATCAGATATTACAGATCTGAATACATCCGGCTCTTATTCACGCAATAAAGCGTCCTCTTCGTCAAAGCTAGCTTACATAAATTTCCAGATGACTCGCACTATAACAAACTTAGTTGTAGTGAAGATTTCAGTCACACTGATATCGCAGTCCAAATAAAAAAAATTATTAGAAAATTATAAGGGACCATTTAAAATAATAGTAGGTCTTCCAAACGACCGCTATAGGGTGAAAAAAGATATTCATGCGACTAGAGACAAAAGAAATGTTTCTTGTGAAGGAATTTATTGTGTAGAAGATATCAAGCCGTTTGTTTTCCGCAAATGAGAATAAGGTAAATCCAAAGTAACTATAAGTATCAAGGCTTATAGTAAAGTGAAATAACTATAAGTATTAATCAAGGCTTATAGTGAAGTGAGCTACCATAAGTTTAGTATCAAAATTAATAGTAAAATGAACGAACTATAAGTATAAAGGCTTATAGCAAATACAGAAATAATAATACTGTGGATATAAAGGCCAACAGTGATTATCAGTGGAAACTGTTGTTTGTGACATTTGAGAATTAAGGCTGAACGATTTCAAGAGAATGCAAGCCAATGGAAAACTCAACTGCATTTTATTGTTACAAGTTATTTCAACCACTCGTTCAGGTGTGAACAAGACGTAGGATGGCCGTGTTAGGAGACATCACGTATCGGGTACCCTAAGTCGTAGTTAATGATTCATTGAAGATATGGAATGACTATTATAATTTGAGTGAGGAATTGATTTGTTAGTCAGTCTATGAGTTGAGTTCGACAATAAACGTTCGGTGTTCAGTATTATCAAGTGTATCAGTGTTTTCTACCTACCCTACCTATGACATATTGTTGATGGAACAGATTATGAAAACTCAAAATGAGAATTTTTGGATATAGGAGACTAACTCCAATATGTAACCGACTGTTAATGTTCTAACACAAGAGTTGCCAATGAATACTCATTTTATATTAATTTTACCTGAGAATGAAAGCAGAACAGTCGTCATAGGCGAATGCGAGACAGTTGGTGGCATTTTTCCTTTTCCGCATTTCTGTCGCTTGTCGTCGAGAGCACTTAATTGAGAGGGCAGTTAAGTATGATTCCTCTTTCCCAGTTAGCGCTGATGAAGTTTCTAGTTAATAATCTTGAAAAGTAACTGGGTTGGAATGTTGTTGGACCGAATTTCATTCCATCCAATCTGGATTTGCAGAGGAATTTGATGAAGTCTAAAGGTTGTTATTCAAGGATTTATTTCAATTATCTAGTTAATCCTGAGTGCATCATTTGAATCATCGAATGACTTGAGTATGGTATAACTTTACTTCTGTCAGGTCGATTTTAATAATATGTTTGTTGAGCCTACAATGCGTACATTTTTATGAACTCATGAGGGCGCCAACTTTGTTGGCGAAACCCAAGACGAGTAATATTGACGTTGTTTTGGTGTAGGTAGTTGTGATTATACCTGGCCGCAGTTATATGTGCACAGTTAGGATATTATGTTAATTATTATTTTTATTGTTGTAGTTAGGTTAATTATTATTTTTAATGATTGGATTGATTTAAATACAACTGGTTAGGTACCTATCATTAGTTCATTAATCCTTCTGATGGAGTTAACTAGGTTATATAAAATTACTAGTGTGGTGAAGGAGATGAATATTTTCTGTTTTCAAGTTTATGTGGCTTCAAACAGAGTCGGTGTCCCAATCGTAGTTCTTTCTATGGTTCCTATAGAGGGCCCTGATGTTCACTTTCCTAGTGAGAGCTGGAGCCAGTTGACATAACCAATTGAAAATCATTTTCATGTTGTCACCTAGTCTGCACTGATAAGCGAGTGAATCGTGAAAATAGTACACCTCTTTTCGTTTATCATTTAGTTGTTAAGTATTGCAAAGTATATTCTTGTAGAAAAATTCAGCCAGGCGTTGGACAGGAGTTACTTGGCAGTAGTATCGAACTTTTGGATCATTTTCTGTTCGACCTCTGCCGACAATCCTATTGTATAGGAAATAAGTGAAAGGCTAGATTTTTTTTATGAATTTCCATTTTGTGAATGTATTGCCTTCTGCCAAGTTCACACAATTCCACATGGAAAATATTTAAATTTTTTTCATGTGTCGATTTTCGAGACTTAGAAGGGGATAACTCAAAAAGTAATAGAAGCCCCGTCGAATTTTCAATCCCAATCCCATTTTCTTGCTATATTCTTTGTACAGATAATATTCATTTCAATGTGTTCCTGTGGAAAAAAGATATAAATCTGAAGGAATAAATTATTTTTCACTGAACGCGGTAGTTTGGTTTTAATTCCTGCTCCAATGGCAATAATTCTCGGCGTGGTTCAAAATGAAACCAAATGACGCGATTTATAATAACGAATGAATTTACAATTCGCGGTTATTGCGATCAATCGAAATAAATTTTGATTCATACTCAACTAACGCTTCCGTTCTTTTATGTCCATTGCTATGTCATTTCAATATAATAATAATTACTTTCCATTGAAGTTTGTACCTATTAGTCAATAAATTAATAACTCAATCATCATTCGGAATTGATTGAACCCGTCTATAGTTCAGTACGAGAGGTGAGTTGGCTATCAACGTGATTTTTTGCATGGTATCAAGTTCAAGTGGAAAATTTTCTCTCATGGAATAATAACTCGAAAAAGTGGTTGTGGTGTATGCCTCTCACAAAGACGATCTTCTCTTTATCATTCTTTGAAATTCTGTAGTTCTCTCTTTTAAGAATATAAATATGTTATCATAGAAAAAACATCACAAGTATGTGATGTTAGCGATACTAATATATCAGTGAAATACGTATTAGAAATTTGCCAAAAATACCAAGAAGCGAAAGAGTGATTTAAAATTCCTACTGAAACCACTCTGCCATATTTTTAACCTATGGAAGCAACAGGGAATAGTACCTAAACATTTCAAACACAAAATACAATATAATTTCTGATAGACAATATGTGTTTAGAGAAAATTTCAATACCCAGGATGTCATCACCCAGCTAACATCACTAATCTATGATGCTCTTGATTGTAAACTTCCATGTCTTGGTATTTTCGTTAATCTGGAAAAGGCTTTCGATACGTAAGCCATGAAATTTTACTGGATCGACTCGAAAACCTGGGAATTTGGGGAGTGGTATTGAATCTTTTGAAAAATTTTCTGATAGAACGAAAACAAAAAATTAAAATAAATTCAATATTTAACGATAGCGAAGAAGTAACTGTGGTGTACCATACGGTACAGTACTCGGACCAATACTTTTTATAATATACCTAAATAACCTGCTCAAAATCAGGTCATCGGGAGCAATCATATATTTTGCTGACGATACTGTGATCATATACATAAGAAAGACGTGGGACAGTGTGGATGAAAAAGCAAAAAATTACCTAAATAAATTGGTTCAACAACAATTTATTAACTGTGAATGTAGATGAAACGAAAATAATCCCATTCACGTCTTACGAAAATAATCCCATTCACGTCTTACGAAAATCATCTACCTAGTTATGGACATATTGAAATGAAAAAACAAATTGTAGAATTATCGTCTAATACTAAATATCTTGGAATTCATCTAGATTAATTTTTAATACACGTGGAAAAACTAAAAATAAAATAGGATCAATTCTTTTTACCAATGCCGGCAAATACTATACTTGGGTAAACTGAAAACTATATACTATGCGCTTGATGAAGGAAGAAGATGTACCACTGCATCACATATGAAACTACCTAGAACAAATAAGTATATCTGTCAAAGATCATTCATTTACTTAGCACCAAGGATATTGAACCAAATCCCTGTAAACATCAGATCAGAAATAATGAAACACCTGTTCAAAAAAAAGTTAAAAGATGGATATCATCACAAAGTCACTTTTTTCGAAAACATAATATACCCAGTTTGGAATACCAAAGCGTAAATCATATAAGACCCAATTAATCAAAATATATTCATAAAAACTCAACTTCACGGTACTGAAATATAGTGTATTTTGCAAATACAGAGTATCATAAACAGGTCCTTTAAGCACCTGAATAGTTCATTTTGTGATAGAGTAGTACTATTATTGTTGAGTACTTTTGGTTTTCGTTTAATGATATTACAATTTCTTTCATTCATTTTCTCTCTATTTTATTTATATTCATATCATAATGTACCCTCTATTTTCATTATCAATATCAATGTCATTATGTATTTTATGAAAAATGTACTTTTATATATTTTATTTATATTACATTTTCCAGTTACAGTCCCCTGGATTTATCCCACCGATGTTATTTATTAATTATAATTAACCCTGTATTTTTTCAGAATTAATGTACCTATTGTGTATTTTATTTTATATCCGCTTTTTTTAATTTCCATTCATATTAATTTTCAGTCACACACAAACTGGTAACAGTTTACATGACTTCCCCGGTTTATTAATGATTATTATAACCCCCGATTTATTATTTATTTAAGAAATGTCATGCTATTCCTCAAACATGTGAGTATGTGAACCAGAATATAACATACTGGCATAATGTAACGTATGTAATGTAATATAAAGTGTAATGAGATGCATAATGTGACGAAACGTTGCGTTATACGATAAAAAATATTTGTCCAATTTATATTATACAGTACAGTTTGATTCCTGTTCAATTAGTCTTCGTGATCAGCACAAAATTCAAACTGGATTACCCGATGGATTTCAAATTCTTCATCCAGAAATAACGAACGCTTTAAAATGTTTATGGGTAGTTGAGTTAATGCGGTTCTGCCTGACCTGCACTTATCGAGTTGTACAAATTGAAATAATTATAACGTATCCCATATAATTTCCAGAGTAATGGTCCGATATTAAAGTTAATTGATAACGGAATGACTTCGGAATATTAATAGGCTCATGCTATAAATTGCATTATTCATTGATCGAGGTTTGCCGTTCCAGGAAACGTGTTCGGGTTTGGAAAATCGAAAAACTTTTTTTAATTATGGAGGCATGTGACGGAACTGCGATGAATTCTGAGACGATAAAGTTGAATTTTGATTGAAAAATATTGTGATTTTGAGCAAATATAGGGTAAACAAATTATTTAGCTAGGCAAAGCATTATTCAAATGACCTGATATGCAATCTCCTATGATTTCAAATCATTATATTGTGTGTCATCTCTCTCTGATTGTCATAGCTTGTGATGATATTCTGCAATGGGCTTGTCTTATTGAATGATTTATAATTGTATAGTACTCAATATCAAAAAATTTGATTCAAAATACTGTAACGATTTCGAGAACGGCCTCGAGACCGGCCCTGATCATGTAATTAATTATTCACCCCAGACAAGTAAACATTCCTAAGCTCTCAAACACATCTAAGGAACGAAATGGAAGATTCGAGAGAGCCATCTGACTGGATCGACGTGTAATCCCGATTGATCGAGAACTGTAAATGCGGGTATATAAGGCGCTGGATAGCAGAGGGCAGAATAGTCAGAATTAGTCGCAGAAAGTTACAAATACAGTTCGAGAGTTCGCAGATAGAGAGCCACAGTAGAAACAAATTGAAATAGTTAGTAAAGTCAATGTTTTAGTTGGATAATTGTTTAAGTAGTGTTTAAAATAAATTAGCAAAATTAGTTAAGTGCATTTTTATTACTTCACTCTCCAAATCGGAAGGTGAACTTGTAACGAAATGTAAAACATTGCGTTACCATTTTTTCGGTTTGTTGAATTTTATGTTGGTAACACCATCTCATTGAGCTGTTCCAATTTATTCAATTGTGCTATGCGATTGGTAACACTAACGATAGACAGAGTGAGAGAGATTGCCTTCCTCCCTTGGAGAACTTCTGTCGCCCCTTTTCTGAAGTGAGCATTCGAAGCGGTGGTTTGTTCTCTCAGTTTTCCCATCGAGAAATTTAAAATTTTTCTAGACCGAGGAAATGAAAGGTCGTATATATTATTATCTTTAAAATAATTAACTTCTATCTGATTCGTTAATCGAATCGATATTCTTTTGGCACGTTTTATTTGAAATTTAAAATTAATTTTTGCTACTTTCTAACATGAATGCAAAATGGCCGTAAGTGCGTCATTCATGATTATCTTTGAAATCTCCAAATCTTTAAATAATTAACTTAAACACAATTAACTTTTATCTATTTCACTGATCGAATCGGTATACAAATCGATATTCTTTTGGTACGTTTAATTCGAACTTTGAAAATTCAATTTTGATACATTGTAAAATGGCCGCATGTGCGTCACTCTGTCACTCATGAATTTCATGATTAATTTGAAAATCTTCAAAGTTTGAGTATTATGCGTGATAATAATCGAATGTCATTTTGTACTCGTACCCTCTTTTGACGAGTCGGTCCTGAATCCTGAAATGTCACAGCTCACAGCTGAAATAAATTCTAACCTGTGAAAGTCGAGACAATTTTCATTAATTCTATCAATCTTGAAGTTAAAAGACTATAAATTAGATCTGTTTCTGTTTGTGCTTTATGGTTTTCAGTGATACAAGTGTTTCCACAAGTTTTTCCTGAATGTTCAGAAGTTATCAATCTGCTTAAAAGGCAAGAACAGTAAACTAGGATCTAAATTCCTGAACCTGGATGATGATCGGTGAGAAAGTCTGATCTGGCAGCTTGGAGAACAGGATTCATGGGTGAGTAAATGCTTTGAATTCCTCATTTCTTTATCTTAATCAGAAGAAGCTACACTCACTCATGGAGCTTTGAGCTCTTGGTAAGATCTTTCGCTCTCTTCTACATCACTACCCATGTTTAGATGCCTAGCCAAAAGAAGTTTGATATATTTTGATAACCTTTCATTTTCAGTAGGTAGTTCTGGACACAAATAAAGCCATCTGCTTTCTTTGTGACATTATAAGAAAGCATTATCTCAACTCTCTTGCTTTCTCTTTCTCTGTTTCTCCTCAGTCAGGAGATACACATTTCCCTTTCATCCTTGATGATTTTGCTTGTCAGTTCCACTGAACGTTGGAAATTAACTATTAAATTGAAAAATAATAGAAAACAATATCTTTATAAAAATCTTTTTCTTATGCTCGCTTAAGATTGAACTCTTCTCTAACACTGCTTGAGAAATTACCAAATTTGAGTTTCATTGTAAAATTGAATTCTTTCTATACCTATTGAATATTTCAATCATTGTTTAACTCAGCAAATCTTACATTTATTGTAAATTTAAATTCTTTATCTCATTTATATATTCCCTGAATAAACTATTCATTGTAAATTTCATCATCATTCATTTGGTAATCTATAAGTAAATCTAGATTAGATTTGTACAATCATGGTCATATCTCGAGTCGTGTGACTCAACCTGCCACAAGATACTGGTTTGTGTTTATTTTTCACAGCGTTACCTCATCGTTCGACATCTTATGAGATCCAGGAAAGACCCCAGACCGACTACAGATTGTATCCTGCTAGTAGAGCAGCCATTGTCTCAAGAGACCATACAAGGCTCCTACATTCTTCGATAAAGTAGAGCTCTGGAGTAAGTCTTTCTCATCGCAAGAACTGATCATAAAATGTGAATAAACCAACCAGTCATTTCAAAGCAAATATTGAGAGACCAGAATCCTTTGTAACTTTAAAATAACAAATTTGATTGTAACTTTGTCACTTCATTAGAATCTTGTCACACATGTTTTGTCACTTGGGACTTTTGTGAATATAGTGTTTTCTGAACTTTGTTTTTTTTTATTGTTGAGAAGCACAAAGATCATCCTTTGACAAATCAGTGTTTTTGGTATTTTCATTTAATAAAAAAAGAACCTGGTGCACATGCATACCTAATATCTTTTATCTTTATACCTTACATTTGTCAAAGGATATATCTGTCGTACTAGCAGATAACGATATCCACGACCTCTCGTAACAATCTGAGCAGCTCATAGGCATTGCTGTAAAAAAAGAGCAAGCAAATAAGGATAAGTGGTTATCTTTAGTTGCAAACTAGTACTTATAATCTCCCTAGCAGCAGAATTATTCTCCCGAGTCGAAGACGAGGGAAATTTTCTATTGACAAAAACATGAGTGAAACCGAGAAAAAAATATCGGGAATTAATTCTGCTGCGTGGGAGATTCGATAAGAAAATTTCATAAATTGGAGTTGCTTTTAATAATGCCAGTGTTTCCAACACTTCTTCCAGAATTGTCTACAACTGAGTGTTTCATATTAATACAAAAAATTTGTCATAATTGTGAAGTTTTACGTAAAACCACTTTAATGAGTAGTGTTATACTGAATATGCAATAAACAGTTATTCTATTCTGAATGTTTTAGCTTTTCTTTCCTGCTTTCCTTCTGAAATATATATTGTTGGACATTATACATAATTTTTTCTTATAATAATTTTTTTCTAAAATGCTACAAAGACATATTGCCGGCAAACTAATTAGAGTTCTAGAAATGAAGGTCATTTTACCCGTTAGTAACTCGTTTTTATCACTGAAATGTGAGAAACATTAAATAACAAATTTGTTATCTGAAATCCAATGTCTTTATAGTCTTAAATTCAAATAAAACTATGATGACGCACTGTATTTTTACGATGGAAAATGATTTTACTTGTTAGTAACTAAGGTTCATTACTAAAATTTCAGAAACATTGAAAACATTCAAAACATTCATTCGTTCTCAACCATAACATCTCATATTACATGTCTGCATAGTTTCAAATGAAGCATATGCAAAACATATTTCCGATTAGTTCAGTTAATAACTACGATTTTTTACTCAAATTTCTGGAACATTAAAAACATTAATTAATTCTCATCCATAACATTTGAAATTATGTCTACATAGTTTCAACTAAAGCTTAAAAAAATTATTTCCAATGATTTTAGAAAAATATTGCATATTGTATTCACAAAAGAGAATTTTACTTTGACGTTTAGTAACACTTTTTTGTTCCTAAATGTGACGGACATTAAAAAATATTATAAATTGTTCACATGAGAAGAAATTGATAATACGTTTTTATTCAGATATTATTCATATAATATAAACAAGTTTTAAATATTTTCAAAATTTTTGATGTGTTTCTGTTAGCCCCGGTATTCGATATGTAAAGCAAATTGGTTCGTATCAATAAAAATCATAAGTTAGCAACAAAATGTATTTTGACTTCATTCTGAGTGACTTTTATGCAAATACATATAAGGCGCTTCATTTTTGACAGAAAACTTATCACATATTGGTTCCATTAATTTAATAGGAACTAACAGAATTATCAATTATAATCTCCCTAGAGCATGAATTATTTCCGGAAATCTTCTCGAAGTGTGAATTTTTTGAAAATTTCCTGAGGCGTTAGCCGAGGGAAAATTTTCTGAAAAAATTTGCAACTGAGGAAAATTTCCGGAATATTAATTCATGCTCGCGGGAGATTCGGTAAGAAATTTTTATACTAAAACTTTTTTAAAATAGAAATTAAATTGGTGACATACTTAGGTGCCATATTATTATCCATGTAACGGACATCATAGTAGGCCGTTTTTAGGGTTTTGTCTCACAACAACGAATTATTTTTTCTGCGGATTTGATATCAAATATTTTAATTTCCCTATGCTCTAGTGGAATGTGGTTTATATAATTAAATAGAGAAGCAAATATTCTGCCAAAATCACATAATTTTATAGTACTAGAGGAAAGGGAAAAAAGTTAAGGTCTACTTCTATTGGACGCTAATGAATTACATCGGCGGCACCTTCATTTATTAAGCTCGGATTTGTTGTCAAATAGTGTAATTTCCCTATGCTTTATTAAAATGTGGTTTGAATAATTAAATAACAGATAATAACATGTATCTATAATTATATTATACATAAATATCTATCAAAAATATTTTACGGCAGTGTGTTTATGACAGCTGTCAAGCCAGAGGGAAATTTCCACTTATTAATTTCCTCTACGCAGGGAAAGTTCCGGAGAAATTAGGGTATTGTCATAGCAACATGTCAAAATGCAGGCATCTGATTGGCTAAAATCAACTGGTATAAAATTTTCGCGACATTTCCCGTTGCTATAAGCACTACAAATCGAATTGACAGCCGCGTGTGTTTGTCTGTATAAATAATTTGCATTTGCATTGTCAACAAAATGGTATAAGGCACAGCTTGCTCACTATTTTTCATAATGAATAACTCGAGTGTACCTATCTATAGTTTCAAAAATATTTGATAATTATGTGTACAGGATGTTAGGAAAACATGGCGCAAAAATTCAAGGGGTTATTTCTTGACCTATTCTAAGAAAATATGGTCCCATTAAGATTTTTTAAAAACCCCTTTGTTCCAATGATACAGGGCGAACAAAATTTACGACATCAACAAAATTGTATTACCAAGAAGTACATGTGAAGTTGTTTAATCCCCAATAAATGTTCGAAATGACTTCCTCCATCCTTGATACAAGCATTCAATCTTTTCGAACTGCCGAACTCTTTCAAACACACCTGGGACGTTTCTAATTGAGTAATACCCTGCAGTTATCTGATTTCGCCAATCAGTCAAATTCGCCAATATGGCAGCGTGAACTAATGACTTCAGATGTCCTCAGAAGAAATAATCCAGGGTGTTAATAGTCTTACTACCTGTAATTATTAATTCTAGATCCCTACAATTAACAGTATAAATTATTAGTGATTTAAGTTAATGGATTTATGAATAACGATGAACACAGGTAGTACCTATTAGACGATGTTACCTGAGCTTAGAAAATAATGGTCACTTGTTCGAACATCTTTTGTAATTAAGACAGAGACGTAATCGGAGGTTTTTCATGGATGATTTTGAGTAATATCTGAAATGAGCTGGAAACATTCTTAAATGAGTATAAATGATATATGAAGCGATTAAAAATAAAAAATGGTTTTGATTTCTGCAATAAGAAAAACAGAGCCTTATTAAAAAAAAATTGATGGAGGTTCCTCGTAAACGAAACATTGTATTGAAAATCTGTGAGCATCATCTTGTTAAGCTTGAAAAGTGACAATGAAAAAGTATGTTTGATTTTTTTATACCTACTAAAATAACGTCAGAAATAAATGAAATCAAATATCGAAAATTTTACTTTATTCAAAATATCTCGAAAACCGAAAAAGATACCCCACTTCTGCAAACTCCATATGAAGGGCATTTGGATTGTGCAACTTTTCTCTAATTCAACCAACATTTTATCTGCAACCGTTATCGAGATACTAATGCTATCCCATCCTTATCTTGGACACACTGTAGTTCAAATTTCGTCCGCAAATGCATAAGTCAATTTATTAACATCCTATTAAATTAACTTCTGTATATAACGAACCTTAAAACATGTGAGTTAAAGTACGAAATAATCTTCAAATGATTAAAAAAATTGTTATTTCAACAACTTTAGGAATTGTGTGAAAAATACGTTCAATTCGCTAGGTGAATACAAAGTGACCTGACTACTTTGCCATCCTCAATGTTTGCTTGTGTACTATTTACTATCCATTATTCATTTCAATTAATAAAATATTTGATACAACAATAATAAAGTAACAATACGAAAATTGTTAATTTGCGCTCCAAGGTGGCTTATATGGACTTAATGCTTTTACAGCTGCAGAAAAAACTTGCAATACCACATCAACTGGAGCGTTGAATTCAACTGCATGAAGCATCCGTCGAATAGCGAATTTCTCTAACGGCAAAATAGAATCGATGAGGTCTCCAGCGGCTCCAAACAGACATTCTACTGGAGCAACAGTTATCAAATTTATACAAGTCCATTCTGTTCTCATTTATTATTCATTATATGATTTCTATTCACCACTACTATTGAATTATACATGTACATTCAATTTCATGACTTTATCCTAATTTGCTATTTTAATAAACGACGCAAGAAATAAAGTATTGTTTTTTATTGTTGTATTGTATTTTCGTGGTTTTAGCCAGGGACGTCTTTTGTCAGATATTGGGAATAGTTCGAATAGTATATTGGGTATGTAATAGAAACAATACATTATCGGTTGACAATGTCCTAACGCCTCGGCCAACAAGCATCGAAGTCAATAAGAATGTGCTGTCATATTATTTTTTCTGAAATGAACATTATCATAAATCAAGGAATTTCTATAAATGTAAAATAATTGGTGATTGCTTTCTGCCTATGAAATCGTTTCCTTGACAATCACTGAATTTAGGTAAATATCAAAAGAGATATATTCAAATTTGACGAGGAAAATTACTATTCAGGTGGAGTTCAGCCTAAGTTCAATTATTGTACAAATTGCAAATACAGAGATATTATAATAGTTATTTATGCAACAAGTGCAAAAAGTAAGTGTTTATTGCACTCGACGTGAAATTGTCCGACGAGGCCGTTAGGCCGAGTTGGACAACACGTCGAGTAAAATAAACATTTTTTGCACGAGTTGCATGCAACAATTTTTCTACGTTCATGCAAAAAGCAAAAAATTATCTATTTAGGTGCGGCACTAGGTGAAGGAAAATGAAATACGCTATTTAAATAAATAATTATTACTATCGATTTCATCACCATCATCTAGTTTTCCATTAATATTTCTCATTTTAAAACTTTCAGTTCTGTAATTGTTAGAATTAAATTTTGACTGACGTTTATATAACCAAAGTTGCATTATAAAAATCAAAATCATAGTAGCCATGAGCGCGTATGTTATCACGAGGTGTGATCATAGTACAGACAGTTTGCTCTATTCAGGTAGACGGTTTAGAACATAGCGGATCGGTTTTGATTTTGGAGTTATTCTCGGGAAGGCATTGTTTGTTCAACTCTGACTGCTAATATTAATACAAAATAATATAAAATATGTATGTTTAAAACGTATGGCAAATCTCACAGAATATCTGTTAAATATTATGTTGATGAAGAAACAGGAACAGCAGAAGAGAAGCGAGAGAGTGAAACAACTTTGACAACAGAAAAAGGAGGGAAAAATGTTGCAGATACAGTCAAAACTACAAAGACAAGAAGAAAAGAAATATATGCTAAACCAGGTCAAAAAAGTCCGAAAAGGAATGCCTAAAGATCTCGATTTTCTTGAGGACAAGAATAGCAAGTCTATATCTAGAAAATCGTTGGTAAAAAGGAACCTTAAAAATAAGAAATTTGGATTTGGAGGCAAAAACAGTGGCATGAAAAGCAATACGAAGGACAGTGCTGCAGATATAAGTGAATTTAGAAGTCCTGGTAAACCTGGAAAAAAATGTGGAAAAGGTAAACATGGAGGTAGTAACAGACCAGGGAAGAACAGAAGAGTAAATATCAAAGCAAGAGGAAAGAAATAAGGGAAAAGTTTCAGATATTAAAATAAACTTTTTGTTTTTTTTATACGAATACTGATTCATTTGTGAGGAATGAAACCAGAAATTAGGGTGATTCAACGGAATTGGACAATCTTATTTCATATTCCATTATTTCCTTCACCCTATTAGAATTACTTGTCAACTTTTTGTTTATATATAATGTATATATTTACCTAATCCAATATTTCGACAAATTTTATTGTCATCAGGAAAAGAGTGTCTTCAAAGATGTGTGAAACAGTTTGTATAAGTTAACGTGAACAATTTTAGTAGAAATATTGAAAAATAATTAGTGAAAGTCGTCATCAGAATTAATGAAAATTTTGTCAGAAAAAATAATAATATCAATAACTTTCAATATGGCACTCAATTCCTTGAATAAATTTGATTCAAAATTCCTTCCTTGATCGGAATGTAGTTCCACTGGCACTCTATACCTTGAAAACAATATCGCGAGAAGAAATGAAACCATATAGGTGCTCCCTTCGATCGAATCGCCATCGATGTAGATGGACCATTTTCGATGACGAATGATGGCAACAAATACATCCTCGTTGCCATGGATTACCTTAGCAAATGGGTTGAAGCTTGTGCCATTCCTACGGGACAATTGAAATACCGACCTGAAATTCTTTCGAATATACCAGTCTTTGTTCCAAACATTTCCCTAAGGAAGCGTGATGTATTATTTTATGTAGATAATTCCAACGGCCCTCTCAATCGATACTTATGGAATGCTAACATTTTTAACAAAAATTGTGATATGGATATTTTTTCAATGCTAGGATAGGTGATATTTTAAATATGAAATATCTGAATTTTATTTTTCACACTGCTATGATCCATGATGTATTTTAATATTGGACTGTCACTGTATATATTTCACTGTGAACATGTAATAGGGCTCTGCCTGTTTGTATCACAGTATAAATAAATTCTATTCTATCTAATACCCGCTTTTCAAATATAGTGTGGAAAACCAACTTGAACCTACCAAAGTTGTTAATGTGTCCTCTATTCTTGGTAAAGAGTAGCTATCTTTCTTCGTGATATCATTCAATTTCCTATAATCCACACAGAATCTCGTGGATCCATCCTTCATAGAAACTAGCACGACAGGTGCAGACCAAGGGCTGGTTGATTCTTCAATCACTCCATCTTTCATCATCTTGCCAACAAAGCTCTTTCACCTCTTGTTGTTTGGAAAATGAAGTTTTCACTAATCGCAGTTTCGCAGAAATCGTTCTTTCTGCTTGAGTTGTGAGGACAAATTCTTTTCGTCCAAACTCCATAAACCTCTCTTCATTAAATGAAAACCCGTAGTTACTGATCAAATTGATTCCAAGTTAAAATTCATCTATATCTGCGACATACTCTGTATTTCTGATAGAGAGTCGCCCAAGAATCAGTGTAATCTCAACTTCTCCTCGGATACATGCGTTTTCACCAGTGACTGTTAGAAGCAGTAGTTTGAAGAGATAGGTATCACGCTTTCTGGCCGAAGAATGTCACTGCGTACCAAAGAAACTGCAGCACTAGTATCTAAGGTGCATATGACGTCTATTTCATTCAAGTTTCCTGAAATGGTTAGGCTATCGGTTGTTCTTCTTAGCCTGTTAATAGGGATGACCCTGGAGGCTTTATTATTGCTAGCCGCTTATCCTCTCCTTGTTTTTCTTTCTGATGAAAATATACTTTTATATCCATGATGGGTTATATCGATCACGGTGGTCGATATTACCCATTAAAGTGGTCGATATTGTACGCTTTCTTTTTGAATGGAAAGTTTGTTCTCATTTAGGCATTATAAGAAATTATACTTAAAAAACTGCCCGTTGTTCCTGGACAGAAGAAGGGACAAACCTAGCATAAAATGCTTTCAACCCTGCAGGACCGTCTCAGAAACCGGGTTCTAGCCAAAAAAATTGTATTCGGAAAAAAGAGGTTCTTCTAACAAACAAGAAAATATGCTGGCTGATTATGTTATTGAATTATCGAACATTTTTTTATGGATGACAGCATACGAAAAGTTGCCTAATGCTCTGTCAAACAACATTAAAAACAACTTCAACTTCAATAAAGAAGCAGGTGGACAAGAATGGCTATATGGTTTTCTAAAAAGACATCCCCAGCTGTCCTGAAGAGAGTCAGAAGCGACTAGTAAGAGTAGAGTATTGGCTTTTAATAAAGCAGATAAAGATGCCCCTTATGATAATGTGGCAACACTCATGGAAAAACACAATTTTCGATCGGATCGCATATACAATGTGGACGAGACTGGTATGACAATTGTGCACAAACCATCTCCTGTTCTGGCACCAGTGAAGAAAGCAAGTTGGGTCCATTAGTAGTGGAGAGCGAGGTCAAACCGCTACTGTAGTTTGCTGTAGGAGTTCTGCACGACAGTATGATCCATCAAAGTTTGTTTTCAAAAGAATGAAAATGAAGAAAGGATTGAGAAAAAATGGTCTAGTTGGCTCAATCTATCATTGCTCAAAGTCCAGTTGGATGACCGAAAAATTAATTCCCGAGTGGTTGAAACATTTTTGTAATTTCGTCAAAGCCACCCCTGATGATCCTGTCTTGCTCATTTTAGGTAATCACACCTCACATTCTACTTTCTAAATATGATTTCTCTTCCTTCGCACACATCGCATAAGGTTCAGCCATTGGATGTGACTTTCTGCTGTGGCTTGAAATCTGCATACAATTATGAATTCCACCAATTTATGAAATCACTTCACTATGAATCAATCGCTGTAACAGATATAAAAGAGTTATTTGCTGAAGCTTATAACATAGTAGCTATGATTGAAAAAGATATAAATGGTTTCAAAAGTACAGGATTATATCCGATGGATAGAAATGTATTTGAAGAGGAAGACTTTACTCCAATAGTTGACTCGCCTATTGCTAGAGAAGATAATATTATGGACGTACCAGCTTCAGTTCTTGATGCAAATACTTTAACTTTGTCAAGCTCAAGTCCCGTTGCTGGTCCAAGTTCCATTGTAGGCCCAAGTGGTTCAACTTCTTTTGATAAGCGTAAGAAAACAATTTCTGTTTCGAAAAAAGCAAAACAGCTAAAACATTTCTTCAGACACTGATGACGAATCATTTTACGAGGTGCAAGAAGTGTATGACGATGAGGCTACAGATGTTGCAGACAAAACTACACAAGTCAAGAACAAGTCATTCGAATATATATCTAACACCTGAACCGAAACAAAGCAAGAGAACAGAAATCAAAAATTTCCACCTCGACACCGATGAACGAATGATTCGAAGAAAAACAAAATATTCAACAGAAATCAGCTGCATACTTCATGAAGATGAACAAACTGATATGCCACACACACAGCAGAAACAAGAGACAAAAAATAGGAATGAGAAAGCAGTTGTTGAAGTTATAGAGGAAGAAACACCATCAACATGTTATGTTTGTGGTGAATTCGGGGCAGATAATGAAGAATGGTGTCGATGTAGATCATGTGCTACATGGTATCATCCCACTAAACATGATACATAACAAAAATATTTTCCAGATATAACTTTTGTGCAATTTTGCGATATTCGCAAACTAACATTATATTAATGTCATCTTGACGTTTCCAACAGAGTGTTTTCAACTATATGCTTATGTAACATCAAAATAATATAACCAATAATATTCATTAGATAATACATGTAATGTTGATTATATGTTGCCCAGATATGTCCTAGACAGAGTAGTTATGTTATTTGTTCGATATTTTTGTCTAACCTTCTCAAAACATTACTGACATGTGTACAGGGAGCCTTGAAAATAATATTATCTTAAAGGTTTCTTAAATGTAATTTTTGGGTAATGACTACGTCATGACGTCATTCAGCTACGTAACTTGAAAAAATAATATCCACGTTCAAACAATATTACCCAGTAAATATGAAATAAATATGTCACTGACGCCATCGTTCATTTTATCCTAATAATCATGGCGGTCATGGTATGAGTTTTGAGTTCATAGAATTAAAATATATTCAAACTACTAAAAAGTGATTGGAATCAATAGGATTGCAAAACTCATAATTTTCATGGTAAGATTATGATTTTCCACTACTCCATTCACTTATTGTTATTTTAGCATTTAGGTTATGTAGTGAATGTAGTGATATCTACTATTGATTAGAGAGTATCTACATATGATGCTATGAATAGTAGAAAAGCTATCAGTTGTGGTTCCTGCTAATCAGATATTGGACAGCATGAAAATGGTTGCTGACATCTGGAGCTGTGTCAAATTATTTTGAACCGATTGATCAAGTAATTTTTGGAACTGAAACCAATGAATTTAGCTTGCTAAAACAACAATATTGGAGCTGCTTAATTTGTAAGTGAACTCAAAATTATATATTTTATACAGAGTGTTCGGATCTTTCTTAATTTCATTAATCTATGATAATATTAACATTTCTTGAGATTGTAGAGAAATCACTTGAATTGTTTAATACAAATTATCAATAAACTAACTGCATTTTCTCTTTTCAGTTTGGTAGTGTCCTTTCACATTCCTCTATCAGTTTTGATGTACAAACTGGTACTTATTGAATGATCAGATTACAAAAACTTAAATAGCAGTTGTTGTTTCCGAACTAATCGAAGATGAGCCCTTCTGGACTGGGCAAAGAAAAAAATCCAAAATTTTGAATTGGACATGGACATACTGAAACGTAAGTAATTATTTTTCTTTTACCTCTAGGGGCAACATAGAATTATTAATAATTATTGGATGGTCGTTTTCTTATATCATAAAGATTAATATGAGTTTTCAGTGACTGTAATGATTATATTTTCAGAATATGTAAAAGATGTTTGCAGTTCAATCACAGATAAAGAGTTTGACTCATAGTGATGGATTGGATGACATTAGCCGAGCAGAAATTAAAATGAAAGGAGAAGTGACCGAGACAACAACCATATAACTATTGATTCAGTGATATCTGTTTTTATTTTTCAAAAGAAATAGGTTTTCATTCAATATTATTCTTCTAATAACACTTAACTTTGGTAGATCTATCAATAAATTTTTCATCTGATTGAAGTGGTAAGTCATATTATCAGGTACTTTGGTCTGTTCATAGTGATTCAAGATTATATTTTTTACACTGCTAATTTTAATTTATTTGTTAATGATGTAACTGTCTTGTTTTATAACGCTTTATCCATTAGATTTTAATCATTGACAATAAAGTTTTTTGATTGATTGGTATGTTTTACATCATTACCCCCTTATATACATATTTTATTTCTTAGTATACAGGGTGGAGCTTATACTAATTGTTTACCAACACTTATTTTTCTACACTTAAAGTTGTATTTCAGGAATTTCAATCGCCACTCTTTGGTAGATGAATAACTTTGTTAATTGCTATTGTTGTTATTCATCTACTGAAAAGTGACTACTGAAATTCCAGAAATACAACTTTTAGTGTAGAAAAATAAGTGTTGGTAAACAATGAGTATATGCTCGACCCTGATGTTACAATGTTACATTTTACAAATGTTGCATAGATGTTTTGAGTAACATTATATGTATGTAATAAAGTCACATTAAAGTTGCGCAAAATATGATACATTTATGTAATGTTAAGTAATTAACATTACATTGTAATATTTAAAAGAGGCACAAAGGCATATGGACGCAACGTATCTGTAACATCAAGCATATCTCTGAATAATATCACCAAGTCACAATGTGATATAACAGTTATGATTAAGTTATGTTTTTATGTTTACTGGGATGCTACTTGCTAATTTGCAGAAGATTTCACATCATGTAGACACTGCGAGTAAACAGTTTTCATTTAGTTTGTCATTATTTAGCATTTCTGTCGATATTTCCCCACTCCTGGTCCGACAGCTGGTCATTATTTTCCATTAGTTGTTCGGTGATATCGACCTAGCAACCGTTTTAATTATTTTTCTTTCGATATAAAGGGTTTTTTCAAGTTGTATTGTGCTTATTCAACTACTTTAAAAATCAGTCAATGTATTCACATCAATATATGTTTATTATATTGTTACGTATTTATAATAGGTACAATAGACACTTAAAGCCAATTGTGCATATTTAAACATATCCGTATATGTATACATATCGCATCGATTTACGTTGGTGGGGAAATAAGTCCCTAAAGCCATTCATCAACCCAAACGTATACGGAACGTTCAAAATATTCCTCTCGATGATATTTAAATATGAATATTTTTTAGACAGATCCGTCTCCGGATACGTATACCGAAAGGATCCGTATTGATACGTCGCCCGTAACGCATATCTTTCCCCGTATCGAGTTTGCGCATGGGCAGATCGATACGGATAAGGATAGGGTTGGAATTTCGACTTGGCTTTAAGTGTCTATTATTATATTACGTTAAGTGGTCGATATTAGACCAAATTCCCCTCAACCGGCAAATTAAAAAATTAAAATTATGATTTTTTTTCAAAATTTGTTATTCATTTTTCCTATAAGTGATTATTTTCAGAAGATTACTATTTCTCTACCTGTCATTGCAAATATTTTATTTTATTGAATCCGCCGTTTTGGATTGTCAGAGTCTTTCCTGGAATAAGCGATGGATGAAATACATATTTTTCAGCTCCATGAAATGAAATGTATTTTCATAGACAGTCTGTATTTAAATTATTCATGGGGTTTTGTTCTCAAGACTGGTGGAATAACAGTGCGAGCGAAGGATCTAAAAATGAATTATTTATGGATATCTTGAAAATCAATAGTTTTCATTGCGTATGTCTCAATCGTAATATGGAATAAATATATTCCACATTAAGTTTATTTGAATGGGACAGAAAAACAAATTCTTTGATATTATCATCGGCAGCCACTAAACTTGTGAGCCAATTGTAAATAGGGAAATTAGAATAGAATAGTCTTCCTTCACCTTGAAAGTAATATTCAATGGTTTCGTTAAAGCTATTGATCGATACAAGTAAAAACAAGTAATAGTTGAACAACTTTAATATTCAGAGCTTATGTTAGAGTTTTTGAATGAAATAGGTACAGCTTGGCAAATCTATTTCTGAATGTGAAATCGCCACGCCTATCGATGCGCAGTATCAGAAGGGTTCAGTACAGTCTGTTAAACGAGTATTAGTTAATGTACTGGTCAGTTCTATTATCTGTCGCAACGCGAAGTGCACTGTCAAGTGATTTATTGACTATAAAATGGAATTCCAGTCCAAAGTGAATAGAAAAGTTTTGAGTGGACAGAGTCGAGAAATTTTGGCAAATGTAATTCATTTTATGCGCCGCGAAGCATCACAAAATGAACCTGTGATAAATATTAAAAAAGTTCAGGAACGTGTTGCTATTGCCGCAGGTGTCAGTGTACATACTATTTCAAACATTGAACAGAAGATGCGGAAAATAGAAAATGGGGAATCTTCATTATTTTCTACTCCAAACAAAAGAAGAAAAGTAGCACATAAAAAGACAGACTTGGATAATTTCGATAAAGGAGTTCTGAGACGATATATTTTTAATTAACAAGTGACCAATAGGAAAGTACCAACTCTGCGAAATATACATAAAATATTTCACGATGACTATGGCTACACGGGTTCAAGAGAAAGTTTAAGAAAAATCAGTCACAGCATGGGATTTCGATGGAGGAAAACTAAAACAAATAGAAAACTGTTGATGGAGAAACCCGATATCAGGCAAAAAAGAGTAAACTTTTTGAGACGCATAAAAAAATTTCGGGAAGAAAATCGGCCAATAATTTACATGGATGAAACATATATTCATTCATCACTTACACACAAAAAGTCTTGGAGTGACGATTCCAATGAAGGTCTGCGTCAGCCGGTGTCGAAAGGTAAACGATTAATCATAGTGCATGCAGGTAGTGCAAGCGGTTTTGTTCCTAATGCTTGCCTAATATTCCAGTCACAAACCAAATCGGGTGATTATCACAGGGAAATGAGTTACATTAACTATAAAAAATGGCTGGTGGAAAAACTTATACCTAACTTACCACCAAAAAGTGTAGTTGTGATTGATAACGCACCTTACCATAATGTAGAAATTGAAAAATGTCCAAACTACAATACTAGAAAAGCTGAAATGCAAGAATGACTAAGACAACGAAACATTTCGTTCACAACTGATATGCTCAAAGTTGATTCATACTATTTAAGTAAACTGCATAAGCCACTATTCAAAACCTATGAAATCGACCAACTTCTAAAAACCCATGGTCACGAAGCTCTAAGCCTTGTCACCCTGATCTCAATCCAACTGAACTGGTATGGGCATCATTGAAACAATATGTAGCAGACAGAAACGTGAATTTTAACCTAATAGACGTAAAAAACTATTGTGCCGAATTTTTTAATACGTTCAATGAAGATGAGTGGAAATCGCGGTGTAACCATGCAGAAAAGTATGAAAAACTTTATATGGACCAAGAACCTTGCCTTGATTCAGCAATAGACCAAATTATAATTAATCTACAGGACGACCACAGTGACGTTTCAGATTTAGAAAATGATGGGAGTGACACAAACGATAATGACAGTGACATATGAAGAGTTCATCCAGTATATTGAATAATAAATGCATATGTAGTACTGCAATGAATGTTTTTTGTTCAAACTAATTTATTTCTACACGACATGTCATTTTTCTTTTTACTCCCAATACTCCTCCCTCAATAAAAAATGAAAATACATTATGACAAAAAATTATGACATCAGGTCAAATTTCAATTTATATTAAAATACACTACAATACTTTTTGAAAGTTCTAACTAGGTAGTAGATTTCTTATACAGGTACATTAAATTCTCATTGCAAACTACAATAGAAATACCACAACCATTTACACTTTTACTTTTATCACTGAATGTAAAATTTAGAAATATTTTACCTGACGGAGCGTATACTACCCTCTTTGTCGTTCGCCGTACTTCGCGCATCTCGTACGTTTCTCGACATTCACAGCTAGATTTGCCAAGCTGTATATTAATTACAGTATTATTGAAACAATTGCTAAAATTTAACATTAAATTCTTTTTCTCAATTGTTGTTAAAGTCGGATGATAAAAAAATTTCACAATGATAAAAAGCTTTTTCTAAATAGAGATTTTTATGACTATTGAGTTTTTTACATTTGCTGGTAGTTTATTGAAAAAAACTGGAACATGATCATTTTTAGAAAAACGGCAATGATTGAATCTTGTCCTTGTGAAGTCAATTCTTATTTGATGTAATTGTCTGGTTTTATGTCCATGAAGATTTATTTGGTTTTGGTATAGATGGAAATGATTTTTAACAAAACTTATACACAAATGAATTTAGAGAAATTGTTCATTAGTTTCAACTGATATTTATTGTGTAAATGTTTTAGATAGCATTTTATGTTTTAACGCCAGAGTAGAGCTCGAGCGTTTATTTTTCTTAAGCGAATGAAATGTATCTTAAACACACATGCACATGCAAGTTTCATTCACAATCATATTCATTTAGAATCGGAATCGTCAAAATTCTTCATCGAAAAATTATTTGAGATTTTGCTCTGACAGCGGCTGTCACCTCGAGAAAATCGGAGGGTTATGACAATAAATGAGAAAATCCTGGTCTATGAAAACATAGAAATTGGGAAATATAGTAAACTCATTACCTATCTGAAGAGTGAGGATACAAGGTGAAGAAAGCTGCAGTATTAGAAAAAGATTACGTGGAAGAATTTTTGACGAGAGCTTGAAGAATATTCGATGATCAAGACAATATTAGCTCACGACCTTTTAGATAATTTAGATAATAAACTTCGAAATATTTAGGTTGCACTTAAAATGGGAGTTTCTGGTGCCTGTGAATCAAAGAATTTGAGAATCAGTGATATACAGGGCGCATATCTTGTTTAGATACCATATACCTATTCCGACATTTCACGAGAAGTCCGAAGAAGTTATCCAACGACAGATTCTTTTTACGATAAACTATTCAGAAATGCACTTCACAACATGTTGGAATCAACACTTTGTCGAAACTTCCTCCAAGAGTTCATTTTTGAATATGGCAATCTCAGAAGCTTATTGTGGCCATTGTATCAGGCGTACTTCCATAACGTTATTGGCTAATAGAGGTGCTGATCTTAAAATTGGACGACATGGTGGGTGAAGAAGAACAGAAATGTAGCAGAAAGTTATATCGATGATTCTTTATCTGATAAGCTTGAAAGAGCAAGAAAAATCTAAGGTTCTACTAGTACAAATCGTTCCTCACAACTTCGAATTTGGCTTCAAGTTTTCATGAAATTGAAGTTGAAGAAGATAAATAGGACATTCAAAAAATGGCATTCCCTATTGAGAATGGTCACTATGAAAACCTCAAAATGCCTTCTGGGTTGAAAAATAGTCCCAGTACATTCCAAACAGTCATGGACAACATATTCTTAGGTAAGTATCCAAAACGAATGATGTCCAGTTACATGGACGACATCATAGTTTATTCAGCAACCTTATACGATCATATTTTCTCGACTAACAGAAGTATCTCAAAGACGAAAAGCTAATCTCAAAATCAAACTAGACAAATGCGAATTTTTACAAAAGGAAGAAGCATATCTCGGATATTCAATTTCAGAGGAATGAGTGAAACCAAATCCAGATAAAATTAATTGTGTAATTCATTTCTGCGAACCAAAAAATCGAAAACATATCAAATCGTCTTAGGACAGGTTATTACTTCTACACCATAGCTTTTATTTTTAATGAAAAATGTTAAAAAGCTTTCAATCAATTGAAAAAAATGAATTTCCCGTAATAATTTATTCAAACAATAATGAGCCATTCATCTTATCAACTGATGCGTCAGCAATTACAGTCGGAGCCATATTATCGCAAGTACGCATAGGTCAAGATCTCCCGATAGCATACGCATCATGAACCCTTTGTCCCGCAGGGACCAAATACTCGACAATCGATCGAGAACTTTTTGCAATCGTGTGGGCAGTGAAACATTCCAGACCATATTTATACGGTAGAAAATTTTAATTATTTTCGATAACAGAATGGCAAGATGGAGACTAAAACTTCAAGAATATGACTATGAAATAATTCATAAACCAGGAAAATTTAACAAAAATGCAGACGCTTTGAGTCGAATTAAAGTCAATCATTTTAAAGAGCTTTTGTCAATTCCATTACAAACTAATTACAAACAACAGAACTGACAACGAATCTGACAATTCAGAAAAATCTGAAATTTCATCCGAAACTATGGAACAAGAGTTCGATAATTTTGTTGACATATGTATAAATAATATAAATCAATCATTGATTACTCGAAAAGTGAATTTTCCTTGATTCTAGAGAATTATCAAAAACTTCCACTATGTGTTCTGAAACCGATGATAACAACAATCTTCTTATTAGTGGAAACAAAGTGATATGTGATAAAACATCTCACAATAACGTATATGAATTCAATGTTGTATCTCTCTCCAACGCCCCAAATTTGTGTCGCTCTGCGCCACTCCAAAAGGGTGGAAAGGGTTTTCACATGAATTCGAAAACAGACTTTTCATATGAAAATGAAAATGATTCACATCAATTGTGAAAACCTCTCTATATAGAGTTTTTCATTGAGTTTCAGTTATGCAAAGTCATTTTTCGCTCCTGTGCATCTCTTGAATGATTCTACTATGACAATTTTTATACATCATCATTCTTGCCAGATTTTTGAGAAGAATGAAAATTCTCTAATATTCAAAAAGTTATGTGTTCGGACATAAAATTTCCGGAATTGTTAAGCTTTATTCGGTACTGCCCCAAGAACAACACGCAATAAAACTATATAATCTTTATGGTCGTTTCGGGAAAGCCATTCCGGACGAAGCACCCTCTGTGTGCATTACTATTCATTGGCCTACGCAGCAATCACATAAATTTTGTAAAATTACTCTGGATATTGTTGAAATATACAGCATGGAATAAAGAAAGCGGCCGCAGATGTAACACATACAATACAAATCCATGTGCCCATTAAAAATAACGTAGAATCAATAACCCTCTTCTTCTCTACGATATGAAAGTATGAGGTGCATCCAAGGGCATACTAAGGAATTGGAGTTCAGGGTAGTATTCAAAATTTTCGTGGATAATACCATAAGTGCTTTAAGGGTTACCAATAATAATTCTGAAAGACACGTGTTTTTTAAAAACCGCACGAGTTTATTTTCGTCGTTGTTCCAAAGCATAAATTGCCCGACTCAATTGACTTACTCAGTTGGCGAAACATCGAGTTTAGTTAATTTTTATTTCTTGATTTGAATTCACCTCAAAAAATCAAAATATTGGTTTATCTGATGTAATGGATATGACTCATCAGTGATATCAATAATGCCTAAAATTTATAGGTTTCGGAGCCTCATAACAAAGTAGCATATAGTTTCTCCCTCTCTAGGGAGTTTTTAATTGAAAACTGTGTTATACTTGAGGTAGACCACTCTGGTTACTTGTTTCACCTATATCGTAAGCATAATATGGTGAACAGCATAGTCGAGGGCCTCAAACAGCGGCATCATATAACTATCACCCTAATATGATCCGTCGAAAGCCTTTCGCTGTATCACTCATGATAGTCTTCTGCAGAATCTATACCATTATTGCACTTTCGCTAATAGAGGTAGTTTCTTGACGAATTATGAAAATTGGTCGATTACGTATTCCAATCTTCCGCAATAAAACCTATACAATAGGTATGGTCTACTTCCGCACCGGTTTCATGGTCCTTGCCAATCACAAGCAAAGGCTTGTTCGACCCAATAGAATCGAAAAATCCTTTCAGCTTAATTGGAAATCCCTGAGACAAATACAGCAGTCGGAGTGCATTTTAATTCTGGAACCCAGAGATGACGGTGAATTTATACTTTATTATTAGTCTCAGGGATTTACAACTAGGCTGAAAGGAATTTCGATTTAATTGGGTCGAACTAGCCTTCGCTGATGATTGGCAAGGACCATAAAATCGGTATGGAGCTGTTCCTCCAATAAAATCGAAAAAAAAATTCAGCTTTGATAATTAATAAGTATTTAAAATGCATTGCAGAGTAGTTCTTGTAGAAAACTTTGGCAAGTATTAAACAGATACCATTCAAGGATCATAGGGGGCAGTAGTTGTTTTCTGTTGAATACTTGCCGACGACCATACCTATTGTATAGGTTTTTTGCGGATGATTGGATTACGTAATCCACCATTTTTCATAATGCGTTCAATGGTTTTCCGTCCAGTAGTGTCGCCCCTCTTCATGAGGAGTTTCTTGACGTTACAGCACCACATTTTCTTACATATTTTCTCTTGCATGTATTTATCCGTGACACCCATGGATGCCAGAGGTGATCCGCTTTAGAATGATTTGTAATCTATAGTTACTTTCTGCAAAACAAAATAAGGACCACCCTGTTATTTGAATATAGTGTCGCTTTCTTCAGTACTATTTGAGTGTTCCTTTATCCTTCTCTTTCTTTTAATCCTAACCATCTCGGTTGTCCACTAGTAGGAACTGGCTTATCATTAATTTAAATAAAAATATCTTGAAAACGGCTGCTTGTAGCGACTTTTGACAAGCATTACTTTTTCACGTAAAATTTATAGGGAAATAGATTTTGTCTTCTAGAAAATGTGATACATTCATGCACGACAAAGTTGTGATTCCCCAGAAGATACTAAGATATGTAGGTGGCGTCCCCTACAATTAAGTGCAAAACTAAGATCACATTTGAATTTCTCATACTAATAAGTTCCTATATACCAATTTTTATCAAAATATCGACATTATTTCAAAATTTATTCAAGAAAAAACAAAATAAAATTAAATTTTCAATGCTGAAGGCCTTGCAGTCCCATGTTCATATGAGCTTTTTACCTTACTGAGGAATCGTCCTGTAGAATATCGGACTCTTATTACATAACATCCTGTATAATGAGATGGAACTCATGACAAGAACATTGTAGTTATCAAAATAACTACTGACAAAACCTATGGAATTGCAGAATAACTGACTGTGCGAAGAAATTCTGGGAACAACGTAAACACTAGGCCATTGCAAACCACGGTCAAGACCCACATCATTTTGGGAAGAAACATCTAGTCTAATCGGAACTGTTTAAAAGAGATTGATGAGCGGCTGATTTTTGAATCGAATATGAACAGATGTGAACTGTGGAGTTTGGTCGAAGTGAGGCTTGGATAAAAAGGGAAAAAAGTTGAACTGAGGTTAGACCAGGAGAGGATAGACATCAGAAACAAATCCGTCCTGGAAACTATTAATATCGGCAAGATCCATTTTCGTTGAAAAAAATTTAATGTCGATATCCGCATATAATAGAATGAATGGTAGGTGTTTCGTCACAGCGTTGAACCGAACCGGCTCGGTCAAAACGTAGCGGCCGTTAGGGAAATCTCTCGAATTCCTGACGAATGGCAGTATATATATATATATATATATATATATATATATATATATATATATATATATAAGAAGGAACATTTTATTGGACTAAGCCCTCTAGTAAAAATGCAACCGTAGACACGTGTTTCGATCTTAGGGATCTCATCAGTACGGTGAAAGCAAGTGTAAGGATGTGCAACACTTGATTGCAGGTGAAACAACAAATGAACGGAGTCAACAAACAGGAAGCCAACCGCACATTTGTGGCTTCAGTCGTAACACCTCGTGTTTACAAGGCAAGAAACGACGTCGCCACGGAGGCAGCTATAGCTACCTGCGTGACATCCGAGTCCAGGAATATAAATGAAACAGGGATATGCTCTCGAGGGAAATTGTGAATAACAAGAAGGAACATTTTATTGGACTAAGCCCTCTAGTAAAAATGCAACCGTAGACACGTGTTTCGATCTTAGGGATCTCATCAGTACGGTGAAAGCAAGTGTAAGGATGTGCAACACTTGATTGCAGGTGAAACAACAAATGAACGGAGTCAACAAACAGGAAGCCAACCGCACATTTGTGGCTTCAGTCGTAACACCTCGTGTTTACAAGGCAAGAAACGACGTCGCCACGGAGGCAGCTATAGCTACCTGCGTGACATCCGAGTCCAGGAATATAAATGAAACAGGGATATGCTCTCGAGGGAAATTGTGAATAACAAGAAGGAACATTTTATTGGACTAAGCCCTCTAGTAAAAATGCAACCGTAGACACGTGTTTCGATCTTAGGGATCTCATCAGTACGGTGAAAGCAAGTGTAAGGATGTGCAACACTTGATTGCAGGTGAAACAACAAATGAACGGAGTCAACAAACAGGAAGCCAACCGCACATTTGTGGCTTCAGTCGTAACACCTCGTGTTTACAGGGCAAGAAACGACGTCGCCACGGAGGCAGCTATAGCTACCTGCGTGACATCCGAGTCCAGGAATATAAATGAAACAGGGATATGCTCTCGAGGGAAATTGTGAATAACAAGAAGGAACATTTTATTGGACTAAGCCCTCTAGTAAAAATGCAACCGTAGACACGTGTTTCGATCTTAGGGATCTCATCAGTACGGTGAAAGCAAGTGTAAGGATGTGCAATCAAGTGTTGCCTTGTAAACATGAGGTGTTACGACTATATATAGTATGATGAGCTAAAGCAATTAAGTAGGTAGTTGCGAATTTCAATTTGTTATTTTACTGGCATAAAAGTCGCAGAGGTGGCATCAAGTATAATTACTTGAAAACACCTCAGACAATTCGTAACAAATTTGATATCTCCGATGCATAACCTAGATGAGTGATACTCAAGTAGTACTGAAGGGAACATCTTTTCATAATGTTATCCCTCTAGTCATGACATTGTTGCCATATCGCAATTTTTTAAGGATAGGTACATTAAGCACGTTAGCTAGATTTTGATTTCTGTCGGATATATTCATGGCAAAAAAAACTCAAAAATACTGTCTTGGATGAAATATGTAACAATAAGAAGGCAATTGAAACGTTCATTGCAGCTTGTTGGGAGCATGTAAAAACGATAGTATTTCCATCGCCCAATGGAGATTCTTCATAGTCGATATAGTCTGGTCAGTACGGCAACGCTGCATTTGATATTCGACATAACAACAGAACTTTTCTGTTTGTTTTCATCTTTGGCTTATTAAAGTGTTTTTTTCGTGAATAAACGGCAAATTCGTTAGTTTGTATTAAAAGCAATAGTGAAAATGTCATTTCGTAGGTAAGCTACCAGTGTCTTAGATAACTATCGAGAAACGAAAACCAAATTTGAAAAAGGTAAAATAAATGAATTATGAAAAAACATGTTAATTAGAGCATCGGCTGTTCTCAAAATCCTGTGGAGATTCTTCCATCATAATTTAAGGTTTCTATTCCATATTGGATATCCTTCATTTCTATTTTATTGAACCTCAATATTTCTGTACACAACGCACGTCACTGCCGCGCCGGTGAGGAAAGATGTCCCTTACAAATAAAGTTTTAGGCCTGAGCGGCGAGTTACTCATCTAGGTTGTGTTATTTGATCGCAGTTTGATCTCAACACATCCAGTAAAAAAAACTTTTTAAAAACCAGTGAATCACATCCAACTGAGAATTTTCTAGTACAAGCAAGCATCTCAAGAAAGTAAGCGAGATGGAAAAAACATGTTCTTTTACACCCTGTGAATCAACAAATAAGGAAATATGTTCTATTGAGTTTGGGTCCTGAAATATGCCAAAAACTTCAATATGGACACGGCAATTGGAAACATGAACAACGAGAATTAAGTCAATGAACGTAAATGAATTATTCGAACCACTTCAAAATCGAATTTTTTTATCGAAATTGAGCTTCTAAAAATACAGTCTGGTTTTGAATTCTCATTTGATGAAAAATCCTTACTATTAAACATTCCTAAAACATGATGAGTCCTTGCTGGTATGACAAAGTTAACTTTTCCTGACCACCAACCAGTTCAGTTTTATAGCTGGATGAATCATTGATTGAGTTTTGAGGGCTTTACACATGCATCGACGAGCGCCATAAGGCAGTAAAGTTGGTTATCTGAATATATATTTGATGTTCGAAGACCCATGATGATGAAAGTTTATGTGAAGCGACAATGTAACGGTATTACGGAAATATTCATTACTTTTTTAATATAGCAGATTCTCCGCACATTGATGAAATGTGAGTAATGGGGATATTCATGGATAGAATTGAGTATGCTCGAACAAAGTTTCAATTATTCACAAACTCTGATGAGTTTCAGAGAAAATTACGTCTAAAAGTTCTACCAGAACGTATACTCGTTTTCATCGAAATTCAACTGATGGAATCCATATATTGCTTTCATTATCATACCAACAAAAAATAATTACTCTACTATTGTGATTTGTTTCAGGAGATATTAATGGCTTTTCAAATTATAGTCTGTATGTAGGGAACTCAGGATTTGTCAGAGATAAATGTTGGAAAAGTTGAAATGAAGCTCTATAATTTAGACAGTGCTTATGAAATTACTTCAGCCTCAAAATTTTCGACATTATCCATCCTAGTGAAATTCATTACCAACTTTAAGTTTAAGTTAAGAAACGAACTCTAATTGAATCAAGCCTTTAAAAAATCGAAAGATATATATGTTGGAAATAACCAATGTTTGTGATTTGGTTTGGACTGTATATTAGGTTTGAATTGGAATGAATGAGGTTGTTTGTTACTACGAAACTTGTAATGACATACGTTCCATTCATCAGACTTTTCGTTTCTGACAGCCGTGCACACGGCCCGCTATAATGAATAGTATTAAGCTCTACAAATAATATACCTAGCCTTCAACATTTTTAACAACCAATGAGCGAAAGGTTGATATTGCCAAGGACAACTAATTCATCATTCATTGAATGAATATCACTTGTCAATAGAAGAAGCTCACCGTCCAGGTTTAATGTTCAATATTGATATATAAGTGCTAGGAATCGCATGTTAAAAGGTTAGATGTCGTCAATCCTTGGCTCGCAAAAGTTTCGACTTCTGAGGGCTGTCGTTCGTGGGAGAACAACAGCTGGTTGACAGAAAAAACACAACAAAACAATCTTCTATATATGAATCATTTGAATAGAACCGATGGAAAGTAGTGAAATGATGAACATTAGAAACATTGCGGAAAATGAAGTGAGAGAAGCAATAAAAAAACTCTGTTATAAAATGACAACTGATGGTTTCGACTTATATACCGTAGTTTATAATGAAAGATTGTAGCTCTACTTCATGTTCAACCTTTCACTAGAAACAACTTTCCTGATGCTTGGAAACTTGTTAGGATTTGCCTTACTTTGGAGAACGGATATGGTTTCACCATACCAAATTATAATAATTTCCAACTTTGCAAAGATGCAAAGACATTTCAGATTGTTTTGTATGAACACATCTACCAGTCAACTTACAAATAAGTGAGTTTCAAGATGGTTTCATGAGACTCCGCTCTACCATAACAAATCTAGCATTGTTTTTCCAATGCTTTTTATTTACCAACTGCTTCCCAGTCACATTGCAGTTTGCTTTTATCTGCCTTGAACTTCAGGGTGCGGAGAATGCAGTCAATTGATTCTCCACAGCACGAACAAACTCGATTTCGTGATCTCCAATTGAATATATGTGTAATAACTATAAATCAATGTGCAGTTTTCGCTATATCAATACCTATTTCTGGTTTTTCTCAATATGTCCTGTAATTGGGTGTTACATAGTAGACAATAAAGAATAATAATTATTATCAGTAGCTGATCAATAATTAATGCAGAAAATCCTTCCAACCATTGATCCATTCTTAATTCCTCGATAATTCACTGTGCTTATACGAAAGATATTCAACTACTGAGGTGAATTCGATATTCAGTGATATAAAAAACAAAAATTTCTCAGGTGAAGACCATTTGTCACCAAAATTGATTTCACAACTACCTGACAAAACCCTCAGTTCTTTGATAACGGCTATAAACACTACTTTTGCTACAGGCGTCTTTCTTTCCAGCTCAAAGTGGGCAGTAGTGATACATCAGATGACCATAATAAAAAAGAAGGAAGTGAAGACTTCCTTGGAGAATTGAAGAGAAGACACGTGCAGCAGTTTTTCTTAATCCCTTAGCTGTGATCACTAATGGTCAGTGTTAGGCCCTATTCACTTTCTACTGTATGTTAATGACAAGTTAGCTTTAATATATCTGGAAAGTTTGTAGACGACATTACAGTTTATTTGCACGATTACAATCATACGACTGTGATTCTATCCATTAAAGAAACTTTGAAAAACAATCTTATGTTGGTATAAGGCAAATAGGTTGACACTGAACATTTCGAGAACCAACCTGATCATTTATAAGTGGGATTTTCTTCAATTTCAGGTAGTAGGTGCTGGAAAAATGTCATATTTTGATACATGAAGTAAATTGATTCGTCTTATTTATACAAGTAAAAATTTTAACTTACGACTGGCTGGAATTTTTGCGTTATTGAATACACAGATGAGTAACAATATCAAAAGGTTAGTTTATAAATGTAATTGTAATGTAATAACAAGGAGCTGATATGTATTACAGGAAATAAACAGAAACTTAATAACAAGTGTTCACATAACGCGCCGCTATTTTCTATGCACAAGTACGCTCTTCTCACAGACAAATTTAAAACTTGAGGATGCAGTAACCGATCTTAGCAAATTTTCTTTATTTTGAAAATTTTGATTAGACTACACTTGATTCTTGATATATCCCTAAAGGAGAAGTTTAGTGGGGTTGGGTCGGAGGCCGTTGCAGGCCAGGATGTATTACTATGAGTACCAATCCACTGTCCTGGGAAGCGACGGTTCAAATAATCACAAACAATTCTAGGGTTATGTGCTGGTGAAACCAGCAGCCGTGAGTAACCGCTAAAGGCAAATTATCTAGGGCGTCCTCCAAATCATTTACTACTGTTAAATTGTGTTGGTGGAAACGATGTTGATGTCTGGACACATTCTGTACACGCGGATTTTGTTGTGACCATTAATGAACATTCCGCCTATCGAAAATGCCATTGTTGGTGATAACATCAGACCAAAGTATTTTGAAAGGGAAATTTTTATCGTCTTGGCATTTTCTAGTGTACCATTCACAAAAGGTTCTTCGCCTTGCATGAAAAATCCTAAATTTTTATGGACGATATTTATTTTTTCTTTAACTGAAGTGAGCGGTGGATTTAGGTACGCCAGTAATATCTTCCGTGGTGCGAGTGGATTTCTCAGGATTTTCAACAACGGCCTGTAACACATCACGCTGACTTTCTTCATTAGATTGCTTTTGTCGAGAAACCACAGGTTTTTTAAATTAAAAACTAATATCTGAATATTGATTCACCAGGTTGTCGCCTCTCTGGATACTTATTAGAGTACGTTCAACATAACACATCAACACAATTTCTGTGGCTTAAAATGTAAGATGACAACATTTAAAATTTTTCACTATTCGAAAAGCCGCCGTATTCCATTTTTAACGCAAATTAGGTAGGTAACAGTAATATGTCAAAAATTCTACCAATCTACACTATTGTCATTTTTTCCAGCGTCTACTATCTAAAATTGAAGGAAAACTAACAGGTTAAGTAATGACTTTTCATTTTGCGCGAGCAATGGTTTTGAAATCCTATTGTGTTATATATATGTTGCTGTATTCACAATGAAAAATGGAGTCGTATACAGGGTATACTTTAGTTTCGGCCCATATAAAAATACAAAACTGATGATGTTTTCTAGAAGACCAAACATCGCAGAAAAATTCTGCTAAAGTAATCGTATAGTCCTTGAAAAGTGGCAAGTACCATTTGTTTCAAATTTCCTTCGAAAATAAAGCTAGGAGAAAATAAAAATGAAATTATCAAATTTCGTTTTTTCTCGTATATCTCCGAAACTACTCGGAATATTGAAACTTTCTGAATAGCATATTATTAGGCACATAAATTCACTACTTTTCTCTAATTTAATTGACTCCGTATGTCTTATCGTTTCCGATATCCCCATGCTGTTCATTCTTATTTTTACGCAAGAGTGTATAAAATGATTTCAACAATTTTTGAAAATTTTACGCACCACAAATGTGTCATATTTGAATACTTGACCTTTGTTCACAAAATGTGATATTTCAGGCAATACCTGTTTATGCGTACCGCACCCATGAGTTTTGGGATCACGAATAATGAAACATCGTCGAGAAGGAGGCAGGAATTAATGTTCTCCTTGAATTTCTGTAGTCTATATGGGGAACATTACGTTGAATGAAAGTTTCCGAAGCTAATTCACGATCAACGGGTGGGCAAGTTAAACTAGTCGCGTCAGTCTTCATCAGGAGGACTGATTTCCTGTTACCTTTCCAGTTTTCATTATAACCGTTGATTGAAGGTGTTTATTATTATTATGAAACTACCAACGAATGAGAGATTATTGATAGACAGATCCCCAACTTTCATGCCGTATTCCAGAAGACTAAGCAAGTTTATGAGTGAGGCACCGCCGACGATACCGGTTGCTCATTCTTTCACCAAAATCCAAATACTGATATTTTATTCATTTATTAAAAATTATGCAATAAGTTTTTTTCTATTATATGTTCAAGAAATGTCAAATTGATTAGACGAAACGTTGGCCCTAAACGAATAGAGTTTTCTTCGATTCAAATCATTGAATCCCAAAAAACAAACATCAGTCATAGTTCTAGAAAATCAACAAGAATACACGATTATTTTTCTTGCAAAATAGTTCACATTACTTTTTTTCACATTTTCGTTTGTTTTTTTTTCCGAAGCAGACATTCAATGAACTTTTATGAGAGTTGTACCTGAAATCCAGAAACCGTTGAAAGTTCGGCTCTACCTATTTGTGAATTCCGGTGGTGCGAAACGATAAGTTAAACAGAATCGTACATATAATGCGATAGTAGAGTTCGTTAAAGTGGTGCTTCTCTTGAAATAAAGAGCAGATCTTATCGGTAGTTTCGAAAGAGTAGAATCACCGGAAACAGTCGAGTAGGAAATGTATTCGATGAACGTTTCAATATATAAAATTTCATTCTGACTCCTCAAATGTTAATCTACTGAATTCGGTTCGCTGACTTCCGAATGTTCAAAGTCTTGCTTAATTTCACTTCCTAACATGCGTTTTATTTAAACTTGCATTCAACAACGATTTGCTCAACTACCACGTCTCCATGGCTCACCTTCTCTGTGTACAGTATTAAAACTATCAAGAACCCCGAGAACGCCGAGAAATACTTAGATCCTGCTCATCGATATGTGTATGGAAGCTAGGAAACCAAATACATGAGGAAACCTTAAAAACATCTCTAATAGGTTACTTTGCGTCCTCTTTTGTATTTTTCTTGTTAGATTTTTGTCTTGTAAGATTAAAATTGCCATATCGCTAGAATATCCGCCCGCCTACATTCCCCAACTGGCAAAGTCTTTTGACAAATCAAGCAATATTTAAGTGAATTATAGAGGTGGCACAAAAATAAAACACATAGTGTACCTATCTAGCGAGTCGAAATAATATTGATACTACATAAATTAAATACCAAACATGACTTCCCTGACATCACTACTCCACCAAAAGCACAACAAAAAACTGACAAAAATAGGTGGGTCATACATTTGACTAACTCTATAAAATCACGAAACCAAAACGCTGCGGAATATTTATTATAAAAATTGTCTCTTTCGTACATGAGACAGTGTTTACAGAAATGTCTCCAATTTGATTTTTTCTCGCAATAGAAATCTCCTCACTCAAGTTATCTTTTAAATACCCTCTTGCAACATTGCTCGATTCCCAACCACCAAGTTTTTGTAAATCTATTATATCTCCACCGCATTAACAAGAAAAGTTGCTGGAGATCTTCTAAAACAATGACCATTATACATGCAAGAAATGAATACCAAAAAGCTGAATGGTGCATTTTCTGTTCTTGTATGATACGAACAATATATGAGCTGGACGTAAGGCTATATATTTTTTAAGGGTAAAACGTTTACTAATAACCACGAGCTATCAACATTTTTTTTTTGAAAACGCTACTTTTTAGGAAAAAACTTATCCTTCTTTTTTGATCACATAACCTACAAATCTAGGCAAAATGGTAAGTGAATTTTATTCATGTCAAGTTGGTTTCTGGAAAAATAGTGAGTGAATATTTTCCTTTTCATGTTGAAATAAAATGCATAGGAAAGTTGGCTGTGCAAATATGCAAAGTTCAAAGTTACCAACTTGACATAAATATATTCACTAAACATTTTAGATAAATATGTTGTTTTGATGTTTTTAAAAGAAGGTTGAATTTTTGGATAAACATTGCCATTTTTGATAAAAAAAATAGTGCAAAACGGGTGAATTAGGGTGTGTACTTTGTGTTAGTTTGAAGAAGGAAAAATTTTGAAAGTTTTACCGCGGTAGAAATGTGTCCTAAAAAATGCCATTAGTCATTCAAAAATATGCCCATATCTCCGAAATTAGTTGAGACCGCCAAAGATTTCATTTGGATTTTTTGTTCAGGAGGCCAAACTACGCAAGTTCAAAAAAAATTATGTTGATAGCTCGTGGCTATTAGTTAACGGAATTTTACCTTTTTAAATAATATCACAGGATTAACGTCTCCATCAGATATCACCGCCAAAAACCTTTCCTTATGGTCTTTTGAATCAGGAATTGTGATTACTAACTTGCTTTTCAGTATGTCAACATTTTCCATGGACATTTTTGTTAATTCATTGGTTCTGCAAGTTCCGCCCATTCCAATTAGGAAAGCTAATTTCATCATCAAAAATATCTCGTCTGAGGCAGTACGAACAATTTCACTATAACCTGCTCTTTCGTGAATACTTTTGCTCTATATCCCACAGTTTTTTCCTTAATGAATCGTATCAAAGCGCCATACTTATCGATTTCTACTCTTTACTTTGGCTCCAAACATGCTCGTAACAAATTTTCACATAATATGCACCTTGAACCAGTTCTGTATTTCGCCACTCACGAAACTGAAGTTATTTTCTTTCGTAATGAATTTTTGATTTATCTGGAAGCAAATTTTATCTTACTGTGTTAGCAGACACAAGAAATTTTCAGGAATATCAATATCTGCCATGATTTTAGCCACAGTTTTTTGACATGTTGAAATGACAATTACGTAACAATAACCGATTATTAGGCAATTTAAATAAATCTTGGAAGTTGCGATTATTATAAGTTGCATAATAATCTTGATACATTCATAGCTATAAAACTTGTATTTCTATATTCAACATCATCAGAATATTATCTGCTTATGAGCACGAACAACTACAATTTAACCATTGAAACATCGTGATGAGCAATATTTAATATACCTGTATCGGGTAATAAATGGAAACCATTAGACATCTGAAAGCCCTTGTAAAGTCTCATTAATATTTCTTAAAAAAGATTTGACCTTGTTATAAGCTGCCTGGTTCAGTATTTGAGAAATTACTTGATCCTGAATTTATGTCTGTTGAAGATTCGATTAGTTTCTCCCTTAACGTTATACTTCCACTTGGTAATAACACCACATCCAAACTGAGACACATGTCATAAGATATAGATAAATCTAGACAGTGGGTTCAGAAGAAAACACATCTTCATTCTATCTGGCAGCCAGAGTGCAATAAAAGCTCTGAATTCAGTACAGATAAGGTCAAAGTTGGTTTGGGAATGCCTTCAGAGCCTCAATGAACTGACAAAACACAACAAAGTAACACTTGCAGACCAACTTGCAAGTCGTACTTCTGAATTGCCATTGACAGTTCCAGAACCAGTGTTTGGAGTTAGCAAAACTCGAAGCAGAAACCTAATGAATGAGTGGAAGAAAACAAAACACCAAACACAATTACCGGCTTACCAAACGGACATTGCGGCCTTAGATAACACCTGCACACTATGGGAATAAACAGAGAAACCGTGGAGTGCAGACTTCGTGGTGACGAGGAGGAAACAGCCTCTCATATCATCGAATGCGATGCGCTGCACAACAGGCGCTACAGAATATTCGGACAGCCCAACCTAGAAATAGGCATGCTTTCGAAAAACCTAGTGAATAAACTATTGAATCTGGTAGAAGTCACAAGCCTATTCAACTAGGCCACTGAAGACAGAATGATACAATAGACCCCAGCAAGTCTCAGTGTTAAGGGACACCTTCACGGGCAAACCCTGCATCTGGCCCGTCAGCTTCAAACCAACCAACCTTTGAATTGTATCCACTGTATACAAATTGTGGTTTTAATCAATTCTTTCCATATTTTCTACCTGTTGAAGAGAAATGACCCCAGCAGCTTTCATAACTTTTAGTAATTATTTGAAATGGGCTGATATTACTTTTCCACCCAGAACTATCGTGAGTTCATTGAATTCATAGCTTCAACACATTCCGTTTTGATGAATGACACGGAACTAATTTTCAATCGGGTCTCTTACCAACGCGGTGGCAAAGCGTAAAAAACCCATAAAAGGAAATTAATTAGTTGTTTCCGAAGGCTCAAAGCCAAAGGAAGTAAAGTTTTGATTTATGCTTGGCGAAATTGTATGTTAACTTTTAATAAGTCGATGTCAGAGCGGTAGCGGCATCTCATAAACTAAGTGGCTTTTCGATAAAGACTCTTCGTTTAACCGGTTTAATTAAAGTCTGACTTTTAGCCCGCGTCCCGAGATTGGCGCTCTGTAATAGTGAGCTTATGCTGAATTAGTCGCAATATATCAAATGATACTTAATCGCACACCCGTTAAAGCGAGTTTTTTTATCTCCATAATTTATTTTTCTGTTGAAAAGCGACTTTGGAATTTTGTGTGGATGATCAATTGCATGAAGAATAATTTTGAATATGCCTTTATTTGTGAGCAGTTTTTAAATTTGATATGGTTTGCTACACAATACTGAATAATGGAGCTTACTATAATAGACAACGCCGAAGTCGAAATTCTATAGGCCACTGAAAAAAAGGTAATTCATTTATTCATGTATTTAAGATGTAGCAGTATTAATATGATATATATTCATTTTGAACTATGATCATTGCAGTTTCCGGGAAGTTTTATAGTGTCGCGAGCAACTATATCAAGTCTACCGATTCAATATTATAATCCAAACTTCTAAATATATTTGTTCGTAGCGGTTTTATGAAAGAATAATTTGTTGAAATATTGGTGCATTGCATACTTTCCAATCGATCAAGATCTTTCGAATTCTCAAATGTTTCAATTTGAAATTGACAATTTTGAGAACGCGCAAAATTGATAAAAGAGAAATATCGCAATCTTGTTCTATATTTCTAAATGAGATATTGAATCCAGTTAAAATGATGCTTTTTTTGCTATATTCAAAACTAAGCGTGTGAAATACATAGGACAAGGTTTACTTTTACCAGGATAACGCTGTCTCATCTTTCCACATTTCCCGGGTGCTTTGATCATTTCCATGTTTCCTTGATAAGTGAGGTTATCATCATTTACTCTGATATCCATTCTTGAATGTCAATTTCTCTAAAGGCTAGTTCATGTAAACGCAAATTAATTCAGGTAATGCTAGAACGTAAGGCAAGGTAATGGATATGTACGGTTCACGAAAGCGTAAGAATATTTGTTTCGCAAATGCTAGTGAGTTTGAATTTATTATGTAGGCTGTACTAAAATGGCTACTGGCACATTTGAGAGTTGTATACTTGAATTCGCAGTATAGTAGATACTTCGTTATTCAGTATTTTCTCCTTGTTCTTATTGTTGTGGGCTCAGTGTCATGATCCACCCTGTCCCATACTGATTATAAGAAATGATCCGTCATCAAACGACGTCATGCAATTCATTATTCTCGAATATCAGTCAAATATATCAAAATAATGAACAATGTTGAATGCATCTCTCTTCTGTTTGAGAGCGAATTGCGCGAATACCCAGTTCACCGCTATCTTTCCCCCGTCACGATCATAATTGACGAATTTCAAAATAATGAATATCTCGAAATATTCCATCCTACTTTTCAATAGCGCGTTTTTCTTCCATCCACTGCATAAGATAATATCAATAAATTATGGTCGTAAATTCGTCTCGCTAAGTGGGATGTGCTATAAATAACAATAAAAGTGTCAGCCATACGCTATTAAAAACATGATTAATTATGTAAATGTCGTATTTTATTGCACGTGTCCGAGCGAATATTAGTATAAATACCGAGAATTTATCAGACCATATCAGTTCGTCTTTGACCAGTGCCACGATTATCTTCTAAGTACAAGTTATGCAAGTGCGTTACCAGTTCGTCTTCACGTACTAGTGCAGTATGTAGTCTAATCAATCGTGAATACCAGAGTGCCTCGGAGTTTAGCCAAGGTAGTTGTGAAATCACTTCGTCAGTAAAAGCCGTAAGATGAAACTATCGTACTATTAAAGGTTATCCAGAAACGATCATGAATATAATGCCTGAACAGATATAATGAGTGCGGAAAATTATGTGTCTTCTCGTGGAAATAAGCCGCCTTAAAAGACATATTAAACCCTGATACAAAAGCTATGGCTCATATACTGGTTACTGAAAGCGAAATTATTATATTTGGTTATTGTAAGAGCTGTTCTTTAGGTAAATGTGTATACCGAGAACCATGAATGAGTACAGCTATTGTTTATATTTAAAGGTTTATGTCTACTAGTACAGTGAAAGTAATTACTGTTTCTTCGGATATTGGTGTATTCATAGAGGTATCATGTGTTTTGTGTATTTGATTGATTTGTGCTAATCAAGATTTGAACTGATTAACCGTTATTTTTATGTCTTATATGTCTGAACAAAGTTTTACTGATTTATTTGCCTGATTTTATCGCATTTTCACCTGTATAATGACTTGAAACATGTACTGTTAGTACACGTTCATGTATGTGAACTGTTATCCAGAAACATTTATGTGTTTTCTACCATTGTTTATTTAACTGTTTCTAATATACCTCCGTCAATAGAAATAACGGCTAGTAATGTAGGAAATGTCTCGTTGAATATGCGTTTAGAAAGCTGGCTTATTTTCAACGGTAATTTAAGTATTCAAGGTGTTGTTTATCATGCGTTATATTATTAAATTGTGTGTTTGATACATGTTAAAGAGTTCTGACTTGCGGGATAGCAAGTAGATCTAGAATGGAACTTCTTGTATTTAATGAGAAACTAATCCATGTTTATTTAATATACATATCAAATTAATATGTCTTGTTTTCTTTCTATACTCGAATCTCACTATAACAGGACGTCACGTACTTTCTAGGACCGTCAGGGGTATAGCGTAGCCGCTCACCTTATATTCCTTATTTTTGTGAGGTTTACCGACGTTTCGATACGCCTCGTCCATCATCGGACCAAGGGCTGATGGCGAATGGGACATTGCGTTAGAACCTCTAGGATATTCTAAACGGAGTAGAGACTAAGGTCGATATCCGCTTTATCACATCAGTAAATTCAGGAATGGATGGATGTGGTTATTACGATTCACACCAGTCGTCTTCATTCGGATTACGTCGTTTTTAAAAGCCCTCTGATTGGATAGAGGTAAGAACGCAATGCAGAAAGTTTGTCAACTTTTGCGTTACCTTGCGTTTCATATCTTACCTTGCGTTTTATCATGAACGAGTCTACATGATTCCAATAGTTTAACTTTTTTTCGTTTTTCCATTACCTCACCTTACGTTTACATGAACAGGGCTCAACACACACAACCATTGATATTTATAAACTGTCAAAGTGAATGTTTCTACCGCACTTCACCTTTTCTATTTCAGAATTGTCAATTCTTTCAATACTACCTATTGCTAATACTATCTAGGTACCGTTATGAAAATGATGTATTATTGATAGTACATTTTCAACTATTGAAGTCAAAATTAACATTATCAAAAATATTGTAGTCTACTGCAACTCTTTAAATTTGAAATACCTAGTGACGTTTCCTTAACCGCATCTCAAATGTAAAATTTATAATTTATAATACATCTTTGGGAAGAATTAGAAATAGAATTCGAAAAATATATACAGGGTGCTATTTGAAATGATAGAGTTACAGTCATTTCCGATCTTTTGGATTTTGAATATTCCGATGGAACGTGTACTGAGACACCTGGTATATTGAACTTATATGACTATTATCTTTTTTGTTTTTTGAAATGCCGTTTTTGTCGGATCGCATTTTTATATGTAATCCTGCGAGACTATTTAAAAATGGGATTTGATATTAAATGATTTGGTTACTTAAGATGTATTATCAAACGTTGATTGTGCCAATCAATATAAAATCATAACATTCTGATAAGTAAGTATAATAGTGTTGATGAATTTTAATACTGATATTTTTCTACTATGCCTATAGCTATAACTCTCTTCTACCTTATCCTTTTGTAGCTTTTTCTTTACCTATTTACAGCTGTGTTAGTGACACTAATGTAGAGATGATTGTCTCTCTCTCTCTCAGGATGAGTGTCTGTACCGGTTTTTTTTCTGGAGTCTTTTATCGCTGACATCTAAGTAGTGATATTTCGATGTTCCAAGGTAAATTACTTCTCGATGTGTCAGGAGTTGGGATTTTTATTTCAGGATGCATGAATTTTGACTTTTCTTCTTAAGTTAGTTCTTCGAAATTTCAATAAACCTACTTTTTCGAAAAATTTTCTTGCTCTCCTATTGTTTCTAACAAACTCTCCAGTAACCATCCCATTTTTCAATTTCACTCACGCACTTCTCGATTTTTATAACCTATATCTATTTACAATGACTGAATGAAACCCATTTGCTACCTTTCTGATGCTACCAAATGATTGGAAATGGTTTTAAAAAAAGTAACAAAATTCAGGCATAATGAAAATTTTATACAATTTATTTATTAATTTATTTACTCATTTTACGAAGTCTCATAAAAAGTTGAAAGTTTCTTATGTGAATCAGTGGAAATATATCAACCTCAATTCTAAAAAAATGTTTCTAGAAAATTGATAGTTGTATTATGGCAGTTCAAATTATGTCTTGGTCAATAACTGTTTTGCTCAAGAATAAAAAGCTGATATTACCTTTGATATACCATAGCAGCAAAATTGAATAGTTTTGCGACACAAGATAAATATCTATTCTATTGGTGATAGTATAATGGTACCAATTTCAGAAATGAAGTGAATTCCTCCAACAAAGACAGCTCAAATAATCGAATGCACTCTGCGCTTTGGTATAGATAAAAATGTATTCAAAGCAAATTTAAAATGTGAAAGAATGGCACGTCGAACACACATTTTGCAAACCTGCGGATTTTTACACAATTCAGCCAGTTGGCTGCTTCATTGTGACTCCATTGAAAGAAATGATATTTAGGAACGGTTCTCTCCAGATATGGGCTGGCCCACGAAATTATCAATACTCAGCTGATTCTCAAGGTTTATGCATAATATCTGATATTGAATTCGATTTACTGTTCAATTATGAATGGAGTGGGAATTACTTATGCTCGTATTTCTGATTGAAGTATTTTTCCAACGATAATACAACAGTGACACTGTTGTAGGTGTTAGTATCAATATTTGAAACTTTTTTATTACAAAATTGAAAAGTACCTTCATCATACTCGTACTAATTTCGAATAGTATGGTCTAGTTCTCTTTATTTTCTTGAGATGATGATTACATGTACCAGAGTAACGAATGTGACCCAACTCAATTGATGACGAGATGATGAAAATATAGGTGGGATAACTTTAATTACTACGCAGTCTCGTTTAAAATCCAAAAGACCCCTCAACTTAAGACTATCGACGATGTTTGTAAAATAAAAGGTAATGAAACCAAAAAAAACGTGCATAACTAACCCCCTAGTTCGATCAGTGAACAAAAAGTTTCCCTACCTTGAAAAACAACATAATAATATTTGAGTGGTTGAGGTATACAATAGTATATTCTGTAGTAACAAGGTAAGAATGAAAATTCGATGCGAGTGGAATGTTCCGAGTGCGAGCCGAAGGCGAGTGGGAGGAATCACGAGCATCACGAATTTTCATTCTAACCGAGTAGCAGACTATACTTTCTCCACAATCAGAAATTTCAAGATATTTTCAAATGGAAACGAACAAAAGTTAATTTCCACACGAAATAATAACTATTATTCAAAAACACTGTTTATCAGAAAGGACTAATCCTGGACTAACCAGAACAATTTTTTTTATCGCAAAGATGCATAAAAAAATTCTCTTGTCGGTGGCTTGAACCAACAACCTCTTCGACACTCCCAACGAACAAAGACGTAACTCATTTTTCAACATATTTCAGGAGACCCAAAATACTGAAATTTTGTTTCAATATTTAAATCGAAATACAAATTTTTTCAAGAAAATTTCTTCGTAACTAGTTGGTCTAGAGATACGGCTTTTTTATCGCCAGCATCAGTTTTTTAAGCTGAATACGCCTACACCTATAACTGAAAATATCTGTAACTTTAGTTACGGCTTTGTTCGTTGGGGGTATCGTCTTGTCTACTATGCCAATGCTATACCATCTGAGCCATCCGGCCTCTCATTAAGTATGTTTGCATTCTCTTATACGAAAACTACGAGTATCAATTATTCGGGTGTTTTGGTAGTAAACTTTCCAGTATATTATTTGTACTCTTTGTAATTTCAGGTGGTGTATTTTCACACTCTGATTCTGAATCACTGGATAAATTCATGATACTTTTTATATTTTCGAATGAAAACGTGACAGCAATAATTTTGACACTACTGAAATTTTCCACTACGGTGACAATCAACTGTGTCTGCCTAATGTTATTATTGCTAACCAGTGTGAGAATATTATTCTATTACAAGAGAAAGAATGTAAATATATTTCAATTGCATGGGGGCAGAGGTATTGCAGAATATTTCTTCAATCTCAAGAGAGAGAATTCCAGCATTCTGTAATCAAATTTCATTTCAGAATTTGCAAATTCTATGATGATCGTGAAGAAATGTTATTCAGGAACTCTGAATAGGCTGACTGAAGAACAAAAGTGATTATTACAAAGTTCAAATGAATAAAAATTAAAATTGTGGGGAAAACTGTAAAAAATATGTTCAGAAATATTCAACTTAATGGAATACAATATATCAACGATTAAACTGGTAATCTGACCTATGAGAAAAGAATAATTGTGGAATTATTCAACAACAGATCATTCAATATAGGTAGAAATTTGCCTGTAAAAATAACTAGGAAAGCAAACTATCTTTTCAAGGAAATATTATCATAAAATTCCATTTATCTCACTCTGACATATCATACGGAAATGAGGAATGTTATCAGAAACTTGAAAATTGAAAAATCGATTGCACAATACCTATTTCGTCCATTATAAACTTCAGAAAATAACTATTATAAAAGTGAGACTATACAGGGGTCCGTCCGGGAAATGCATCGATCAATAGAAAACCATAGGTGCTGGGCCGAATTTGAAATTTTGGAAGTTCACTATTGTTAATAAGAGCAATCAGGCTAAAATAATTTGAGGATTGTGGCACTTCCGGTAGTACCGAAGTTGGGGTCAACATCCGGTACAGCCGGAAGTGTCACAATCTTCAAAATATTTCAGCTGGATAGCACTTATCAACAATAGTAAACTCCCAAATTTTCAAATTTGGCCCACCTAGGGATTTCTATACATTGATCGATGCAGTTCCCGGAGGGACCCCCTGTATAGTCGTTTTGAATTTATAGACCAAGGCCAAGGCATTCGGTACTGTTTGTACCCTATGCCATTAATACCATTGGTAGACGTTGAAACTAAAGCAATAGGTCGAAATGAAAGATACGCTAAGTGAGTATAAAATCATTGAATATGGTGTGCCTCAAGGTACGGTGTTGGGACCCAGGTAAAATCATCAGTTTTATGGATGATATGACTACAAAATGCAGAAGACAATACTGGTCCCAACTGAAAACTACAGAAGAGGCAGATCTGGTTGTGATAAAGGACTGGTTTGACTCCAGATTACTATCCATCAATCTCAGCAAAACCCATTTCATACCATTCTCCAACAGCAAATCAATGTTGCCTACATACTCTAAACTCACAACACAAAATTTCTCAATTCCCGCTCTAACCAACCCAAAGTACATTGGTATTTTATTGGTTACCCATAAACTCCCAGTCGTATTAATAGTTCCCCACGTTAACTTTTGAAATACAAACGTGAAAAAAAAATCGTTGGGAGGGTAACACCGATCAAAAATAAAACACATGTGATTGTTCGTTAGATGGCGCTGGGAGTACATCAACTTAAAAATTTTTAATAGCATGAGGGGTCAAATATCACGTCGTTGAAAAATTTAGATCATTGAAAAGAGAATTGAATTGTCTTTTCATTGATGTGACACCTGACCCCTCATGCCATTCAAAATTTTTGATAATAAATATTTTGTTATGGCTCTGTCAAATATCAAATGCAGCGTTGCCGTACTGACCAGACTATATCGACAACGAAGAATCTCCGTTCGGCGAGGGAAATACTATCGTTTTTACATGCACCCAACAAGCTGCAATAAACGTTCTTATTGTTATATATTTCATCTAAGACAGTATTTTTGGGTTTTCGTTGCCATGAATATACCCCACAGAAATCAAAATCCAGATGACATGTTTATTGTATCCTTGAAAAATTGCGACAAGGCAACAATGTCATGATTTGATGGATTACATTATGAGAAGATGTTACTTTCGGTACTAATTGAGTATTACTCATCTAGGTTGTGTAAGTTGATCGGAGCACGAAACAATCCTAAAAAAACTCATTGTACATATAAAACGTTTCTCAAAAAAAATATAACGTATGACCTCAAAGACTGATTAAAATCAGCTCACCAACACTGAGTTACCACTTCATTCACTGTAATTTATTCATCCAGCACTGGTTTCGAATGGTTCAAACATTTATTCTTACCAAAGTTGCAGTTGAATCTGAATATAGGTACATATTATTTATAAGTCGTAAATATTGAATGTTATTTATATCTATTGATGGTTTTTGTTACTTATCAACGACTGTTCGCTCAGCATCCCCTTTATATTACCTGTATAATACACATTTTGAATCTCCTGTAAATCCGTCAGAATAATAATATTAAAATTTTATATTTCGATATTTCACATTTTCACATATTTACCCGTTTTTATGTTATTCACAATGTTATCATGCAACATTTTTATACTTTTTTCTACGCCCATGTCTGTAAACGTCAAAAATCGCACTGTCAACATTCCTTGTAAATGACATTTAACAATAACATGCACGTAATGAAATCTCATAACATACACGTGCGTTTTGAGAAGAAAACTTAAACTTCTTGGTTTAATTAAATCACAATCAAATTTGTATTTACGTAAGACTTTATTTGGTCTATTTACACAAATTTAGTCAATTAAAAAACATAAAAACTTTTATCATTAGCGAGATATATTTAGGAATGAAAGAGTGATGCCCCTAAATGTAGGCAGCACGTTATGCAATTTCTTCAAAAATAGGACACGTTTCGTTAAGTAGCATGCTATGAAAATAAATGTCATGTCATTTTATATTGTCAATTTCTTGAACAAAATATAATTGTATCCGAACATTTTCTCAACTTTATCTACGAATATGTCTGATTGCGATGTTTTTTAATTAATGGAAGAAAATGAATGGGCGTAGAAAAATTATAGTACGTTACACGAGTTGTAAGCCCATTACGCACCCATGAAATTTATGCACTGGTTGCTGCGCAGCTTCGTGCATAAACTTTTTCATTTCGTGCGTAATGGGTCACTTACAACTCTTGTTACGTAATATACTATTACATATACAAGCAGTAGGTACCTATTGCATCCGTGGTATAATTTTATTCAGCAATATTATCATTATATCAGAATTTTATATATCCGAAAGGGATAAAGACTATTTTTATTATGTACTGTATTTCTACCACGTCAAACTCATCAATATCATCAATCAAATCACGTAACCCAAAACATGTCACTGATTGTTCCTATTTGAAATATTGGAAAAATTCCTTCCTATCCCCTCATATATTATCTGTAAGCCAACTTTATGGAACATTTCAGTGGAACAATCGAAAAAGGCGCTATGTGCCTCCAAAGATCCCGGTATTCATTAATTTCTGTCCGCACGATTCTCGGATGGCTTTGTATTATATATTATCTTGTCAGAGATAATGTTGCCATATATTCCTTTCCCGGGTGTATGCCCTATATTCGTTTTTATCATTTTTTATGATGCTAGGAAGTGATTTTGAAGGGCTATTAGGGTGTAGTTCCATAACTAGGCCATTACCATTCCTATTGCGAACCGTAGAAGAAATATTTTATTGCACATAGCAGTAACACTCCCCAGTTTTGCATAAGCGGAAATCCGCATACTAATCCCTTTTGAAACTGCTTTCACCATTCATCACTACTATAAAGAAAAGGAATAAATCTCAAAATACGTAATCCATTTACAACTCACAGCTACTTAATCCATTCCAGCCCTAAATTGTAATAAATATAAGTAGCTTTCAGGTTTATCCGCATTGATCCGTGCAAACAGCATCTTGTCTGGCATAGTTTACGAGACGTTTCATATTTCACTGTATTTTATTTCCCTCCTTTTTGACTCGACATTGGAAATTCATCTTTCATTGATTGAAAGGGACGAAGTTTACGGAAGAAGTCGAAATCTCGATGAAAATAATGAAATTTACAAAAAAAAATTGAACTTTCGAGACAAGTGAAGAGTTCCAAATAGCAGACGATATCTCAAGTCAGTATACTGGACGTCCATACGGAATGCTCTAAGATATGAAAGAAATCTAAAGCATGTCGCCTTTAACCCCCAAAACCTTGCGGAGTATATATCTTCGATGTCGAGGCTACGTCAAAAGTCCTCCTCCGCTGGTCAACGAATTGGCTGATGTACCACGTGTTGGCCTGGAGTTGAAAGAGAGCCCCTACTGGGAGCAATCAGAAATCAGAAGGCGCTTCACAACACAATTCCTCTGCAGCCTCGACTACTGGCACGGGTGGATGCGGAGATTAACTGTGAACTTTCTGGAGACGCTGACAACTGGCTAATCAACTCCGCTAGCGACGTAGATAACGTCGATCATAATCAGTACCAAGCGAAAAGGAGGAATACCGCTGCTCTGGTTAGGAAGCATGAGCGACGTGTTCACAAGATAGAAGGCTACATGGCAGCCAAGAAGCCTTTCACACCCTCATAGCGGCCAAGAGCCTATTTTCAATTAATTATTCAATTGTAGTGGAAGTTGACGCTTTGGAGGTTTTCATCATCTTTCGAAGAGAGCCTGATAATCAAGATAGAAGATAAAGTTAAGAAAAAATAATCGTATAAGATGATGTTTCCAAATTGGATTGATGAAGTCGAAACAATTTGTTTTGTTGTTGTTTTGTTTAAAATTGTTTTTTCCGCTAACCAGCTATCATCACCCTACGAACGACAGCCCTCAGAAGTCGAAACTTGTGCGAGCTAAGGATTAACGAACCTTTTAACGTGCGATTCCCAGCACGAGACCAGTGACCATGCTGGGAATCGAACCCACGTCCCTCTGACTGATAGACTAGCGCTCTACCATCATGACCACTGCGGCCCATAAACGGAACGAAATAGTCAAACTGTTACTGAAAATTTTAAAAGAAGAGAGATATAAAGGACGAAATAGTGAAAATGACGAATAGTCAGAGCACGATGAAGAAGTGCTACATGATATAGACAAAGCAAGTTTATCTTATTCAACTTGTTTCGATGTCGCTACTTGGCCAATACTGTTGCCTAATGTTTTGAGAATCACACCGGGAAGTGAATGATATCCAAATGAAGATAGCCAATTTTTTGAGACAGTCCAAAAAGCAGGAGTTAAAATACTTGAAAGGAAGATCCAACATTTCATTCCAGAATGGTTTCATAAACGTTTCCAAATGGAAAAAATGTACCCAGGCAGAAAATATTTCATACCGTTTTGCTACAAACTGTTTGGTCACAATAAACCAATCAGAACTTTGTCAACGGGTTTGATTCATGGTGGTTACTAAATTCCAAAATATCTGAACAAAATACTTTTCACAAACATCTCTTACCTTTTGAATAATGGAAAGTCTTGGAGAATGTATCAAACTGCAGAAAACCATAAAGCAAAAAAAGAGAAGTGGCATGATAATTTGAGTCGCCTTTCATTATTATTTTCCTCGCACGCCGAAATCTTTCTCTTGGAGGGCAAAAAGAGGAAGTTTTTACAAATAGAGGATACTTTTTGGATTTAGTTAGCCCATTATCGAAATATGATATCATAGGCTGAGAACTGAACTTGCTATCGTTTGTACAGATTGGAATCGGTTAAATTGATATCTGCCTAAAGACATTCAGAATGTCTTCATTAGTCTTTTTGGAAGCTGCGGCAGCTCGACGTAAAAACTCGTGAAATGGTTCATTTTTATAATAGGAGTTTCCATTCGGAAACTTATCAGTATGGGGTGTTTCCATAGCTGGATGGTCCATAAAATCAGAAATCGGAGCATTTCCTCTCATGGCAGTAGCCCGCGTGCAGACGATGAACTTGGTTTCTCATTCGACAATGAAATGCCGACCCAAACTCGACCAGAAAATTGGAACCCTTCCAGAAAAAAGATTATATCATAAAGACTGAGGCACTCGTACAGCTACATTAGAATAAGCCAATGTATGAGTACATGTGGTCTTATGCGAGAACATCAACGAGCTTGGGTTGTCGAAACTAGGGCTTCGCGAGACCAAGAGATCAGTCTTAGTCTTGTCTTGGTCTTGATACAAGACCAAGACCAAAATCAAGACTTAATAAATCTTCTCAAGACCAAGACCAAGTCTCGACTTTCGAAACCAAGACCAAGATCAAGACTCTCCCCCAAGAGTATTGGTCTTGGTTTTATTTCAATTATTTATTTTTCATATGGCAGGTTTTCAAATTTTGTTCATTTAAAATCGAAAATACATTTTTCAAAATCTGTATTGCAGTTATACAGTTCACAACAAATAGGTTCCGTTAGACAATAACATTATTGAAAATAAAATGGCTTTGAAATATCTTGGAGTTTATCTGAATGATTCTTTGAAATTCGAACATGTTAAAATATTTTGTTAAAAACTCTCTTCGGGTTGCTACGCATTGAGAGATGTTTCGAATGAATTAGGATTTCCAGTTTCTAAACCAGTATATCATTCTCTTATTGAATCTCATCTACGATATGGTATTGCATTTTGGGGGGTTTGCTGTAGTCATCGTTTACAGACTGTCCTAATTTTACAAAAACGTGCTCTGCGATATTTATGTAAAGTGATTCATGCCGACCTCTCTTTCTAAACATAAAATTCTTACAGTTATTGCAATTTTCATACTCGAAACTATTTGTTTGATACACAAACATAAATCAAAGTGCACTATTTGTAGTTCTCCTGATCATAATAACAGACAGAGTAATGATTTTAAACTTCCAATTCCTAAAAGTACACTCATCAAAAACTCGATATTTTATAAATAAATATCAGAAGTATCACAGCACTTTATCGTTTCAGAAAAGACGTGAAAAGTGTATTATCAGAAAAAGCTTATTATAGTCTACAAGAGTTTTATCATGAATTGAGTATAGTAAGGGTTTCAAAATTTTTTTGTCCCTTTGCTTTGATCGTTTTTATATCATCTACAATTTGATTAACATTTTTTCTGCTTTCATGTACATACTCTTCATCTGTTCATAAACTGGAGATCACGGGCTGGAGTTGCAAAGAAAAGCAAAGATGTAAATGTCGTTGGTGTAATGATGGATGAGTATATGTGTTGTGTTTTATTTCATTCCCTCATTCGCGCTAAGGACTGAATGGTGGTACTATAGGTTTTTCCGGATCTTTCCTGCGGTAGAAATAGCAAATGCGCCATCAAATTTTCAAGTCGCCCCGGAGCGCATATAGTTGTGGTGTTCCTTTATCTGGGATGATATGCAGATAGTGGGGAGTATCATCATTATACTTTTTATCATTCATTAAATAAATTAAAATTTTAATATTAATCCAAAACCAAAAAGCTTTGTCTATAAGTTTTTTATAACTTCCGACAATAAAGTATATTTTTACTTTGACTTTGTGAAGTCGCAGTGGTTAATAAGTATTGCAATTCACAGTGATCCATTGTAAAATGGTCTATAAAAACCTAATAAACATTCCAACCATTTTGAACGTTATTTTCTGGCCTGTCGGGCGTCGACCTGTGTGCTGTGTGGTTCCAATTTGTTCTTCATTTGAGATTCCTTAAAAATTATATTATGATGGTGAAATGGGAAATTTATTGTGCTTACTTTACCCGTACAAATTGATAATTGTTAAATACTGAGACATACAGAATACCTATTATATGCATATAAACTGTTGGACAACTGAATTGAATAATTCAAATTTCTAGAAAAATTTTGATCCAAGACCAAGACTATCAAGACCAAGACCAAGACTGAGCCAGTCTCGTCTTGGTCTTGAAACATCAAGGTACATTGAGGTACTAATTTTTTCGAAATATAATAAAATTCAGTATAATTCATTGCACGTTCATACTTACAAAAAATATAATATAAAATATTCATAGAATTCCATACAAATTAGATAACAGTCATCAATAGCCATTATATAACAAGAAAAATCATGAAAACCATTTGCATTCATTCAAAGACATCAAAAATATATCATCGAATTAATCAGCTCATATGATAAAAGTCAATTAGTGTCGAATCATTGCATATAACAAAGATACCGACAGATTTGGTTATCAAATAATATTGTTTCGTATGGAATTCGATATTCCTAATTGGTGTATATTTAATTAAAGCTATTTCATCCGAAATTCCAATTTTCCAATATAGAGGATGTAGCTGGATTATCTTTAGATTGCTTGTCAAATCAGTACGTTCATCCACACATCATCAATGTACAAAACTAATCCAGTGAATTTTATGTTTAGTTTTGGTAAAAACTGGTTGGAAACCGAGGTATCGCATCGCCCTCTGTTCAGGATGAACAAAGGAATTCACCTGTTCGATTAGTATTCTGAATCACCCATAGTCATATCATATAAACATAATGATTGTTCAGATAAATAAATATCGTACGTCCCTTCGTCTAATCTAGAGCATGAAATATGGAGTATATTTCATACGTATAAGTATGGCGGGTTTTATTTATAGGACGAACTGTGCCTTCAGCGACTATTTTCATGTATGTTTTATGGTCAAAGGTCCCCAGCGTGTTGTCATCCTGCTCAGCATCATTCTTTCTTGCGTTTTACTCCCTACACTGTAAAGATGTGGTTGTATTGTATTCTTTTTCGAGTTTATGTGCTTCTAAAACTAGCCAGATGTTCCACACGTGAACCCATCAAATACATGATATAGATTCAATATACCAATAACATCAGCAATAAATCCAGTAAAATATCATGTTTTCGGTAACTACAATCCTTAAGATGAATACGACCTCTGCGATTTAACGGTACATGAGGAAATACTCGCATTTATTGACCCAACTTCATTGTGTATTGAAAAAACAATTAAGTAGGTATTTGCTGACTAAGGTATAACAAAAGTCGAATAATCGTGTTTCCAACATGGCCTTTTCATATCGAAAATTTAATGAAATATTGAGTTAAAAATACTTTTTAACACTAGTGATAAGAGTAAAATGACAAATGAGATGATTGATACTCATAGTACTATCGGTGAATATCGAAATATAAATTCCTTCGATTTTGAGAAACTCGCCAAGCAACATAAATGATACTCGCCGATAACACGAGTTGTAAATATTTGTTAAGATTATCAATCAAACCCATTTTAACTACTATGGGCAGTGATTTTAATAATTTGTTCTTCGATTCGAGAACTTGCCAACTGACTGACAGCTGCTGTAGATCTATATACATATCCAGTAGCCAATCAAGAGCCGAACTACAAAATCGAAAACATGATGTTTTCAATTATCAACACAAAAAGTTCAACCAACAAAACACGCTATTTTAGCATAAGTGGAATAATCAATGATATAAATCTCTCCAGTATTCATTATAATATATAATAATCAGAATTATCTGTGAACGTTCACATGTATTTGGCAGTTTAACAATTGGTAATATTAAATCCCTGTCAAGTTACTGACGAAGTATTCAGTCCAACTGTAGAAGGTTCTTCATCGCTAATCAATGATGGTGCTCTTGAAGTGGAAGAATCAAATAATGCAGGTTCAGAACTAAAAGTTATACCAGGAAACATTTCATCATCAATTTGATTTTTATTTTCAAATGAATCCTTGATAAAACCCTCAGCTACAGTTGAGTACTTCCACCCACCATGTCGTTTTATTTTAATCAAACTTACTCCTGAATTCGCTAAAAGAGATGTTGAAGATTTCCAAACTAATGGCCGGTAAACTGCTGTCGATCTGATAATTCCAATAATTCAGCAATAGTAAGAAGCATTTTCCAAAGATATTTATTTATTCCAACTGGTTGAACAGAGCAATTGTTAGAGTAATTCAGGAAAAACCGACGGTAACAGAAGTTGGGCGCAATACAGCATATTCACGGTAACGATTCACGTATTGTCCAACGATTAAAAACTTCTTTGAATGTTGGTTTTGGTAGCCTGAATGTCATCTACTCTCAATTTGCCGAGTTCTTCACGATAGCACGCTCCAAATAATCCAAAAATGGTTGTCCCTTTGATCATACGATATCTGGTATCAGGAGCTTCATTTAAAATATGTATTCGATTATACTTTCTCGTTTCAAAAATGCGATCAATTCATGGTATTCACTTATATCCACGTTTTTCTTGATTCACAATTCAGCCCTTTATTTTTCTTCGACGCTTTCAGTAAACTTGCATTCAACTCTCTTCCTTTGACTCCATTCGATAAATCCATTATTGTCAATTTCATATTGTTTGCAGCTTCTTGAAAGAAAAGATTCCAAATCATCCATTCCAACTTATATTGTATTTATATCTGCAGCAGTAATACCATAAAAAAGCTAGGAACTTTTTTAATTTGTTGTTAATAATAAACAATTATATTTTATATAGAATTAAAAATATACCTTGCTCTATTTCTCGGTAATGGTACACACACCCCAGAAGAGAAAAAACCGGGAGAACTGAATACCTCACTTAACTAGTGATAGCATCCAGACTGGCATTTTAAGGAAAAACTTTGGACCTCCAAGTGAAAAAAAATAACCGGCTGCACCCTTACGATCACAACCCCCAGAAGTCTTTGAGAAATTTGTGCAAGCTAGGAAAGACGTAGCCCTCGCTTTTTTAGGCGTGTGATGTCATGCACGAGACTGGTGATCATGCCGATTCGAACCCATGCACCAACTGGAGATTGGATCAAGAAGCGAGCGCTTAACCCGCAAGCCACCACGGCCCAACAGGATAAATGAGAATGTTGAATATGAAGCGAGAGGCTACACAAATGGTTGCAGCGAACTGAGTATTTCAGATGCTTCCATCGTATGGAGAAAATTTGAAAATGCTGAACGTGAATCAAGAGGCCAGAATCCAGATACTTCCCGATGACAAAAAATTAACGTGAGCTCGGCGACGATCCGAGATATGATCCAGCTGAGGAACCCACAAATTTGGTACTTGGAGATATGGCTTTCTGATCGAAAAATGTCCAGAAAAGAGGAGCATTTATAGTCAATACAAAACCGTTGTTGTTCCAGAAGCTGCCCCTAAAGATATTCCGGAAGCTGTAGTTCATAAACCTGTGATTCTAGGATGTGAGAGCAGTAAATACACCTATCGTAGCTGCCAGCCCCACCACTGCGCTGAATGCATGTTGCCAGCGGTGTAGTCCAGTTCCGAGCAGTGTGCCCAGATACGATAGTATGAACAAGACCGAGTCCCAGTCACGGTGTGTTTACCATGGATTAGAAACCACAGGAAATTTTTTTGTTATTTCAGTGTTCAATTCATCCATGATTAGAATGGAAAAATTGTATTATATAGAGATTTACCGGTCAAATAACACAACCTAGATGAGTAACTCGCCGCTCACGCCTCAAACTTAGTCGGCGGTGTCGTGCGTTCTTTTCAGAAATGAAAAAAATTTCAATAATGGAAACCCAATATGGAATGGAAACCTGAAATTACAGGATTTTGAGAACAGCCGATGCTCTAATTGACATGTTTTTCCATAATTCATTAATTTTACTCATTTTCAATTCGGTTTCCCTTTCTCGATAGTTACGACACTGGTAGCTTACCTATGAAATAACATATTTTGATTTCCAGCTTCAAATGGTCTTCTACACATTTCAGAATACTTCACCATTGCTTAATTATAAAAACTAACGATAGTTAAACACAAATTAACTCAGAATTTGCTCTTTATTCACGAAAAAACACCCAAATAAGTCAAAGACAAAAACAAATAGAATTGTTTTGTGGTTGTTCTGTCAAATAGCAAATGCAGCGTTGCCTTACTGACCAGACTATATCGACAACGAAGAATCTCCGTTCGGAGATGGAAATACTATAATTTTTACATGCTCCCAACAAGCTGCAGTGAACGTTTCAATTGCCTTCTTATTGTTACATATTTCATCCAAGACAGTATTTTTGGGTTTTCGTTGCCATGAATATACCCGACAAAAATCAAAATCTAGCTGACGTGCTTATTGTATCCTAAAAAAATTGCGACATGGCAACCATGTCATGATTTGAGGGATAACATTATGAAAATATGTTACCTTCAGTACTATTTGAGTATTACTCATCTAGGTTGTGTTACTTGATCGGAGGAGATTTCGAATAGATTTTTTTTGGTATTCTAAAGCTGGGCGCCAGCTTTCTGGAAGAACACGTAATGTAGGGTAAATGAATTCGAATAATTTGGTTACAATGACAGTTTGACAATTAATTCGGTTCGCATTGGCGAGTTTGATGACTACTTGTGATTAATCGATTCAATAATAATAATGTTAGCATTTCTTTTTTTGTGTTTCATTAGTATAAACGAGAGTCCACCTTCAATGCTTACATTTGTTAACCTTTTCTGTCTGCATGTCCGTGCATTATTCTGCCGTTTCATTTAGAAATGAATTTAAATTATGTTAAAATCGATTGTATTCAATTTATTTTATTTTTATCCCAAATTTGATTACATTTCATCCATTCTATATTCGGTATGATATCATTTACAAACATAACATTTCCTCTTATTTCATTTCATTGATTTCAAACAAAACAACTGCAATAGCAATTATAGTCCACTTACTTTATTCTCTTATTTTTTCTTATTGTGTCTCATATTGTGTTTCTATTATCATTAGGTATCATTATTATTAATCCAAAGACAGATATAATAATTTTTTCTTCCTGGAATTGATAGTTCCTATGAATTAATAGTTAACCAAATTATTCCATCGATAATATTAATCTGATTCACTCGAAATCCACTTACTTATACATCGTATTATATACATATATTAAGTGGATGAATTGATGGTCTTATCTTATGTCCCGTTTTCGCTACTGCTATGAGAACATCAAATTCGATGGAAGTGCTCGGTTCATTTTAACAGTGTACACATAAATTGTGCTCGTCGTAAACTTCCTCGTTAAATTAGTTGAACCATTTTCTTTTATATCACACACGGTTCTGTTGCTGCGATGGCAAACGGTGTTCTTGCCGTATCCATCTATAACATAATACAAATATAAAGAAGTTTATGTGTTTGCATATGGATGTTAAAGTTTAATTCATTATATATTTGAAAATCAGAAAATGATATCAGAGGAGGTATCAAAGTGAATAACCATCTCTAAGAATTCTACGCGGATCGTAGACTAGGCAAGGTCAAAACGTATTAGTAGAAAAGCAAAATCTTCGACAGATTATTCGTAATAATGAACAAAAAAACATAAATTAATAGAATCGAATTATGTCAAAACTGTCCTTTTTCGACAATACACTTGTCAACTGTAAATATAGCGAAGTTCTAACACTAAAAAACGTTTTTACGTATTTTATACTATCGATTGTACGATACATTTCTGAAGGTGATAGCTCTCAACACCGTCATCAGCAATCAAAGATACCATACTTATTTCCGTTCAGCATTCACACATGGTGTTTGTTATTTTGAGCGTGGTTGAAAAATTGAGTGTGTCGAAAAATTGTGCTGGGCTTTGACCTCTTTTACTTAATCTTATTTGAGTTATTTTTGCACAAATTCGTCATCAAACTTGTTGAAAAAGTGTCTCAGTAGTAGCACCATATACATGTACCGTATTTTCAGTCGCAGTGATCGTGTTGATCTCATTTTACCTAATAAGCTTTCATCAAGAGATATTTTTCATATTTTTCCTAATCTCTGCCATATGCATGTTTACATCTACATCATGATAATTTCAGAAACTGTTTCGACGCATCGACTTATATTCATACAACAAAAAAAATACCGAACAAAACAAGTCACCGGGGCGGTATTGTGCTAGTTGATGATGTACAAAAAGACAAGTAGATGAAAACTCAAATGGGGTGCTTCATTAGATGATAGTTAAAGGTTTGTTTTATTAGGATGGACAGACAGGCGGGATTTACCATATGGCCACACGGATATCATCTCGTCAGAAAGAATTTTCAATTAAATCATATCAAAGATGAACAAAAGAATTGATTCCTGACTGAAAATCTTTTTCTGTCAATAATGAATGGAAAATGAACTAATTTAATCGCATCCAGTAGTGAGCTTGAATAACATTATATTGTGAATTCAATTCAGTTTCAGCTACTTCATCACATCCTGACAGCCTGAAGTGGAATAATATATCAGAGGCTGTCAGTTCCGGAGATTAACTCATTCAAAGCTATATCCACAGGATCACTCATGAATACCGGTGTTGAAATTTGTCGTGTTCATGAAATATTTTCATTACGATGAGAATAGTACTTCTATGGATTCAGAGTGAGCTTCTGAAAAAAATTAATTCCCACAATAATCAGAGAAATTGAATGAAGAGAATAGACATGGAATATCGAATATTCAGAATCCGTATGAATGACATGTTATCAGGTTGGGGAAATCTTTCTGCTTAAATCAGTTCATAAAATAATAGAAGTACTTCCCAAGAGCTTTACAAAAATCTAAAGTATTCTTTTACGAGTATACAATGTGAGCTATTTGAAATGAAAGCACCCTTATAAAACAAACAATAATTTTTGTCCGATTGAAATGTTTTTTTTTTCACTGGGTTAGCAATTGATAACTCCACGCTACGACACCCAATTCCATGAATGAGTCTTCATTTCCAGAGCCAACTATTCTTACTTTTCCAGGTCAAAAACAAAAAAAAAACAAGGGATTTTTTTAAATCTGACTGAAACCACTGGATTCACGATATTTTCAAATGGTTCATGAAAAAATTCCTTGTTATGCGTCCATCAACAAAGAATTATAAGGGAACGAAATTTTTAAATATTCCTTAGTCAACCCACTTCAACTTCTGAACTTTTTCCAGAATTCTGAGTACACCACTGGATTCAGAAAATCTCAAAATATCAGTAATCAGAATTTGTTCTTAAATGAAATTGTATCAAATATGAAACTTTATTTCTATCTTTTATAATTATTTCATTTATTAACGGATTTCTGTAATATTCTCCAGTGGTTTTATCAGCATTTTGATAAAACTTCTGAAATTGAAGAAGTAAACGGCATATTTTTCAAATGTCATTCTCTTGTAATATTTTAATTGATGGACTCATTCAAACGTTAATTCCATATTAACTATTAAAAAATTCGTTGATCCAGTGGTGTAGTAATATTTTTTTTGAAATAATCGCTAATATAATTTTTGATTTTTGACAGTGGAAAAAAAACTTTCCAATCTGACAAATGTTTTGTATAAGGGTGCTTCATTTTATATGGGTCACAGTATATATACTTTTCTCAAAGTTCTACGGTGACATAGCCTGTGTGACCAGGAAGACGGCTATTATTATCTTCTGCCATAGGAAAATTTCGTATACATTACGTAACAAAAAGGATATGAGGACGGAAGTAACAAAAAGTTCTGAAACTCCTTCACCCCTGAACACGTACGACTTCAAATTTCAACTATCTTCTCTTCAGCTTACCTCTCACTTGGACTGTATGATAAACCCCTCCCCCTCACATTTCCCACCAAAATTTCAAAAGTTCTTATTTCAAACAGAGGAAGTTATCAAGAAACAAAATACATTAATGAGATTTCAACTGGGCATATTACCGAGTTCCGATAAATACATTTTCATCATGAATTTGTCTCATTTCGACAAACAAAACAATTTTTTTCTATGTCAATCCCACCCAACTACGGAGTTTTTACAAAGTTTCACCGGTTATATCTCAGAAACGACTCATACAAAATCATTCAAACTTACACATTTTCCTTATGACCCATGCCATTACAACATGATACAATTTCAGCTAATTTGATCGAAAACAAATTTCCCAAATGTTTTCATGCGGAGTCCTTTAAGCCCTTTTTCCAGAACGAAGTTTCCTCATCATCATCATCATCCAATGATTATTTTGCTACTGACATAAAGTACAAAAGTAACAGACTTCATGTAATTATTTTTTAGTCACCAATCGCCAAATATTACGTGGTCGGTTTCTTGAAGTACAGTACAATTTCCAAAAATTACTTTCAATGAGATCAGCTCTTACACATAAATACTGCTTCCATATCGAGAACGATGCTTTTCGGATACTTCACAAATGTGAACTAAACGTTCTCTTAACATTAAATAGCGGTGGATTTCGACTTTCGACATTGCCGGTTGGTACTTCATATCGAAGGCCTTTGAATACTGCATTGAAAATTAATTTAGTTTGTTTGCTTAGGGTGAACAAAAATTGGGATTTGATTTCAGTAAGAGAATAACTGGATATTCAACAAAATATAACAGTTAAATAAGATGTTCGAAATTGAAATCAACAGTCTTCTGTCTATGAGCAAAATTTATGGACACATTCCTTTTGCACATCGCGGATAAATTCTGAAGTGTTTCTGCTTATTTTGACCCCAACTCGATCTACTTTTTCCTGTAGATTATGTGGTGTATATATTCTATTTTATTTAGCTGAATAGAAAGTTATCCTCTCAATGAAATAAATTAATAATTATTGTTAGCCCTATACGAACAAATGAAACCAATTATTATTCCTGAATGCAGTACTGAAATACCTTTCAGATGAAGTATCACAAATCCTATAGTTCAATTTAAAAAATTACGTCGACAAGTCAAAACCGGTTATAATACCTTTGAAAATCAGTATTCAAAAATAGACATGAACTATTTCAGGAATTTTGTCAAAAATACGCATTGCATTTGGCTGAAACAATGATTATTCGATACTGAGAAATCGAAATTATCGTTAATTTAAACTGTATTCAAATTATATTTCGATGGAGAAGCAATTCCACAGAGATGTCCTAAAATGGATATCAATTTATGATCTCTTGAAGCCAAAATGTACTATTTCATTGTGTTATCATCAAGTACAGACATGCATTCTATTCCTCCTGAATTACCATTGAAGTTTTCAACCCATCAATTCACTCGGTCAGCAATTCGCAGAATAAATCACCACTTCATCCACTCAATTCAATACTCACATAACGAACTAAATATCTCTCCATCGGCCTGCTGTATTCCCTCCAAAATTGATGCCATTCTCAATATTTCAAACATTGTGCTGAACACGAAATAGCAGTGCCCCTTTGCAGAATGATGGAATTTGAATTTATGGCTCTCCAGGCCACGTTGCGGCTGCAATTCATGCATAAAATTTAATTTTAATCAACACCAGTCAATTTCACCGAGCAGAAATACCTCATCGTAAATTAGTTTTTACTTTCTGCCGCTCTGTCGATTTCTAGAAAAGTTGGGATTCAGTCGGGAACGTTGGTCATTATTGCATGGAACCTAGTGTGATTCGACACCGGTATTTGATTTTTGACAGTAACACAGTCTGGTCTAAAATAAAAACAGTAATTTGATGGTCGAGGAGGAGACATCAGGTATATTTGCTTGTATTTGCCTGAAGGTGGGAAACGAGCAACGACCGTACACAACAAATGATGGCCCAATTCGGTGATTTTGTTTGCCTTCCCCCCCTCCCGTTTGCCACCAGAGTGACTTCACCGGGCCTACACTAATGTGGGTTTGCCATAAGAGCCCATGTATTTTTCTCGGATTTCAAAACCTTTTTTTCTCAGTACATATGATGCAAACTTGTTAAGTTTCTGTACATTTTAATAAATGGAAATTAATGAGCTTTACTGATATTTTGATGAGATAAAAACTGGGGTGACATTCGATAATATACCTCTGAGGAAGTGATTCATAAAGACATATTGTTGGTAAGAATTTACTTGGAAGTGGAAAATTTCAAATCTATTTAAAAAAACTCGGAGAGTTGATAATAAAATAAATGTTGATTATTCAGTCAAGTATCAACCAACTCCAGTTGTTTTATTAAATATACCAAGCTATTGCATACAGGATATTCTGAGAGAATTGAATCAATTATTTGAAAATTAATTACATGTCATTCCAAACTTTATTTGATTTTTATAACTTTGGTTTATCTGTTGCCATATTTTGTGTTTTGTAGAATTTATTTTTAATAATACGTCGAAATTGTACTCACACCCTCGATTATTTTTTTGATGTTATTTCCAAATTGATATATATTTTCAGGAGTGCTTCATATTTTCTTTTATTACTATTAATTTTTATCACGATCCTCAGCTCCGTCCTCCGATGAAAAGTGTTGCCTGGTTTCTGTTGAATCTAAAGAAGGCTCAATCTCATGTAATACTTGCGAAAAATGAGGAACGGAACTTCCAGGGTTTTCAACGATAATAAACGAGTTTTCAACAGTAGAAGGATTTATATTGAAACTTGTTTTTTTTTTTTCATTCTTGATGGCTTTTTCTCGATCTGTTCGCTATGTTGCACCCTTTGTCATTCCTTCCAAATTAGTTGTTGATACCTGCTGTAGTTTTTTGAGTATTTTATTCAATGGAAGGTCTAAAAAAGTATATTTGATTGATACCATTGGAGTTTGTTGTCATTATGGTCACAGCAAATTCTAGAAGTATCAACATTGAACTTGTCTGCTCTTTTGCAGCGATGTATTCACTCTTTGCAAATGGTGAAAGACACAAAAAATCTCTTTTTTTTTGGGAATTAACAAATATTATGTTCGAACACATCCTTTTGAGAGTTTCTTGATTGTTCTTACAAGAAGCTACAACACAATTATTGTAACACTGCCCAAGAAATTATGTCAACCCTTGAGATTTTTCGAAAGCTATATTCACCTCAAATATTTCCAATGAATCGAAAAATAGTCAAATAAATAAGTGTCCTATCACGAAGTTGGATTCAACACGCACTCCAACATCCGATATGGCACTAGGACACCGTTGACCGGAAAGTCAAATCATTCACCAACAACGGCGGAAAAATTTTACCAACAGAAAGAAATGCCACTGTCAAAAAATATGAAAATACACGGGCTCCTATGGCAGACGAATAGTTTTGCAGGCCTGGTGACGTCACTAACGTCAAATGTCGCGCTGAAATTTGTCCAACGTACGGAGATAGGAAATGGGCCATCCTTTGTAGTTTATAGTCGTTGGGGAATGAGTAATTCCAATAGATTCAGCACTTCTCGTTCTCCACAACAGACTCAATATCCTCGGAGCATGAGACAACAACAGTATCTCCTCTATGCCCTACAAGTGTCGTAGATGATAGTACAACACCTTATTATACCTGTGGGTATAGGCTGAGACCGTATAAGCTTGATAAGCTAACAGCAACTGCATTAGCTAGAAAACACACTGACCGACCAGGACCGAGCATCCGCGACCCTTCAGCAACAACCAAAAATTTGAAAGGAATCAATAAAAACTTTCAAACTCACACTGATCGAACAAAATTTTCAGCAGATTGGAATTTCAGTCTCCATGGTGAACTTGAAGATGTCATTCACGTAAATAAAAGGCATCGATTGCCTTCTTTTCAAAATGTTCCATGGAGAAGTTGGCTATCACTGGGCAGAGTGGATTTACCTTCGCCACTCCATCTAATTATTTATAGAAGTTTTCATTCTATTGAAAGTAACTTCCCGTAAGACATGCTTCAAAGAGTCCAACGATATCATTCGGAAATATATTAGTTAGCTCCCTCCGAGTGTCTTTCAGTGGGACGTTGTTGAACAAGGACACAACATCGAAGCTGACCAGAATATCGCTTGGCTCCAACGTTATGTCCTTAATTTTTCCAACAAAGTATGTTGAATCCTTGACGTAGGAATTCGTTCTTTCCACATGAGGCTGGAGGAGTGAGGTTGAATGTTTCGCCATGTGATACGTTGGCGAACCTGGTCTCAGTGGTATGTTAGAGTTTTCAACAGTAGTTACCTCTTGCGGGTAGTTTTGTTCCACTCCTAGAAAAGGATACTTCTCTCCAGTATCAAGATAATGTAGGATGATTTTGTCTACAAGCTGAATGAATCTGAAATTTCTACCTGCTTGCCGTTATGCAGCAGAAATCTTCAAATGTTTGTCTAAACAAAACAAATTGAATCGCTGGGTGCTTTTGTTATCGATTCCAGATGGCGTCCTCATAGGCTCATGAATTCTACATTCAAGTTTATACGAAGTATACCGCCTTCATAGTGAGAGTTCTAAGAAATGGACGTTATGAAGACATATTTAGGAGGATTCTCCTCTTTTTGAAAAAAGTTTTTACTTTTCATCGTAATTGAATGTTTTTGCTTCATATACTGGAATATTGGATCATATGGAAGATGTAATAATACCTCAGTAGACCTATGGGGTCTATTAAAAATGTTTATTAATGGTCACAGAACAAAAGTAAAAAAAAATGTTTTCACTGCAAAATCTAACTCAAGAATGAATTTCACTTGTCCAAGCGATTACTTTTCAATAGAAACTAACTGCCAAAAAATAGCATGTTTCAATTCTGATAGACCCTCCTGTACAGAATTCAGAGGTACCTACTTGAATCCAGAAGAAATGATTGATTTCACGATGTATTTACTATCCATTCAGGTATGGATCTACTTCAAGCCGTATACGCTACAGTTACATCAGAAAATATTCATCGTTCTGAGAATTCTAATAATTTCACTCGAATGTGCAAGGATGAAAGAGCCGATTCATATATTTCATTGTTCATTCAATCACTCCCATCGAATCGAATTTATTTCGATATGATACATTACAGATCGAAAAGGAAATAGGAAAAATAAATCTCAAAGGTTTCATGCATAATAGATAACTTTGATGCGAGCTCAAAGGTACAGGAAGGCAAAGCAGCTTTGTATTTCTAGCATGTCATAAAGCTATCTCTTTGTGAGGAGCAGAGTAACAAGCTGTTTGGGGTAGCTTTGGAAATCAGTGGTACAGAAATAGTCGATGAACGTTCATAATAATAAACTGCTCGAAATCCCCACAGATTGTAGTCTATAATCAAATTGTCAAATCAGTCGGACCAGCCATTTAGTAGTAACACGGAGTACCTATATACAGCATGTCCCACGAATACGACCGTGTATATTTTGGAAACATGTAGTATGCGTGAAAATAATACTGGACTTTCCTATAGGTACTATATCTTCAATTCTCATTTGATTTTAAAGGCATTAAAAGCAATTTTTATCCCACGAATGGAACCCGTAATCATATTTACTATATGTTTTTCAGGCGTACAGTAATATCATATCCACCGTTGAATTTTGTTAATAATTTTATGGACATAGCTATATTGATGTCTTGCCACCTCATTCTCCTGAATTTCAATCAAAATTATCCTCATGAAATTGATGTTTCATCTTATTTCTTGTGATATGCTACTGGCAGTCATTGTCCGCTGTCGAAGTAACTGTCGGCATTTCTTTCGAAAATGCTTACTACTGGTGTTGCCGAATCGTCGAGAACATTTTAAAATACACGCTGACCGGAAAATTGAAAAATCCATTCAAGCCAGGACGGCCGCGAAAGCTTTCCATAATTTGTAATGATATAGAAGTTATTCTTTTGTTGAAATACACTAAATATAATATAATAGTGGGGTGATTGTGGTGTGACAATTTATAATAGTTGGTAGATAATGCAAATGTATTCACTCAAAATTATTATATTGATTATTGATATTGTTTATTCTTCATCTTTCGAGCGATTTTTTTTTTTATTTTCTTCTCTCCATCGGACTCCCTCACTCACAACGTTTGATCATAAAAAATCGGATTTTAGTACTATAATATTTTTATAAATTTGTGACTTACAACAAATCGAATTTCATGACTTCAATCGAGAGAGTATAAGGGTAGATTACAGTCATGCCACGGAATTTCCAAATCGTTAATCCAGCATTAACAAACTTCCTGTGCGGATTTCCGGATGGACTTTGTGAGTCAATTCATTGTTGTAGCCTGCTATTAATCCCAGTTCTGAGATAGTATATCTAGGGGTTATTCTACAATTAGATTGAATGTTGAGCTCTCTGCCCACAAATTCTCCAATTCTGCACCATCAATTGTTCATTGCCCCTTTCCGTGATTCTAGATGCTAGTATATAGGTACTGTAATAAAAATACACTTAACTTTAATTGTATTTATTTAACACTCAATAACTATAACTATTCGAATTCATTTTCACTGTCGCTGTCTATTTGCGAACTCTCGAACTATATGTGTAACTGCAACTTTGTGACTGTGACTGCCTTCTTATGTTGAGCGTCTTATATACCGGCAAGTAGATTACTTTATCATTCTCGAAATATCGAGAGTATACGGTGACCAGTTCAGATGGCTCACGTACATTCTCATAAAGCATTGTTAACAAGCCGAGGTCGAATAATTAGGCGGTCAGGTCCGGCCTCACAATCGTTAAATTTTCCCCTTCTTAAAGAATATTTCAAGGTAACACTCTACAGTCTTCATATTGAATCGAGGAAGATGGTAACAGCACACCAAAATCTTCACGCCGCTGAATCTGAATATAATCTGAACATGCCTTTTATAAATCTCCAGTCCGGTCCATCAATCCCACAGGATAATTTAAGCATTATCAGGTTCACAAGATTCTGGTCCAGCATCGTGTCCCTTCCAGACATCTTCGAAGGACGATTCATCACGAGAATGCTTCTTGGTAAGCAGATAGTAGATACTTCTCTAGCCCTTCTTCAATTGCAGCACCCCTCGGACTTCTTGGTTCTGTTCACGTAGTTCCTGCAGTCGACCAAATTTCTTGGAGAATACCACGGCGATTCCTCTGCATATTTGAAGGTCTTTTGCCACACCATGAGCTAGTGCGTAGCGGCAGGCAACTTAAAAAGGTCTCGTGGCTCTTCTCGAGTTAGCCCATGTAGAACTTTCTGTCCATTTGAGTACAGGGACATGAACTTCTGCATAAGAGGACAACCTATTAAAATGAACGACCCTAGGTTTCCATCGGGGTGGATTGTTGATTATCCTCTTCACGATCTTACGGAAGTTTTTATGGTTGTACAGCCATACTAGGTCACCTGTCTGAAAACCTCCAGCATCGACCATGATTTCATATGTCTCCTTCATTTTGTCGTTTGATAAAACCCATATTTTTATTTTTTATTGAAAAGATTTATCGAGTTTATGTTTCTCAGCTCCATTGGTAATAAGTTTCTCAGTTAAGTGCCAATAAATACGAAGTATCGTTGACCAATCGCTTGCCAGGTTCTAGGTAGGGAGTTGTTCGCCTTTATTTTGGAGCGAGTGCTATAATCATGATTAATTGGACTCATATATTTGTATAAAAATGAGTATACAGTTCGGCAGTAAAATTGTCTGATGTCCATTATTTTTCCATCTTTATATAGCAAGTCCGAAGAGTACAGGAATGATTTGCTGAAGATGATCCTCAGAAATATCTTCTGTATTACTTCTATACAATTCATAACTGATTTTCTGAGACCTCCCCAGCCTATGATGCCGTATTGCAGAATTGATTCAACCAATGCGTGGTATAGCGTTTTCAGACGACTTACTGAGATAACTGTTTTCAGTTGATGGAATTTGAATATAACTTCTCTTAATTTTTTAAAAATCCCTTGTGCATGAACGTCCCACTTGAGAAATGAGTCTATATCAATCCCCAGATACCGGACAGTTTTTACTGTGTTGCTTTCAAAATTATGCACTTAAATGATGTTATAAGTAGGTAAATATTTTTCGTACGAGGTGAATGGTAAAATTTTGTTTTTTTTAATAACCGATGACTTCTTTCTGTCCTTCCTGAATCAGGAGACAGTCCGTTTCCAAAATGAATTTGCCGTTTGGTTTCGCTTCTTGACACGTATCACACCTTCTCTGAAATTCAACTCGAACCCTCTGGGACTTGCTGAATACGGGCTGACGGATGCTCCTTCTCGACCTTCGTTGGTTCGGATTTTTTAATGTTGGACATTTTCTGCGCACTTGCCCAAATTTTCCACAATTTCGACATCCTCGGCATCCAGAGAAGTCAAGGAAGATGAAAATTTGAGGAGTTAATTGGAATTATTGCGAAGAAACAGTTATTTGCCAGACCCTGTGGCATCTGTAGCGTCAGAAGTCTAATCTCCATTCACCTCGGGACGATGTTCTTGTAGGGATAAGCAGGCCCAGTCATCAGTACCTTAGTATAGCTTCGGATGGGACGAAAGTGCTGGACCTTCCAGTTGTACAAAGGCCATTAGCACTCTGAGTGACTCAGCATAGACTGGTGTAACTATAACTATTTGACGATTCAACTTTTCATAACATCTTTTCCAAATCTACACTCTCTCTTGGACTAAGTTCAGTTTTAAAACATTATCTATTCATATAGTATTTCATCATATTGGGTGTGATTCTGGGGAACGCATTGGAAAAGCACACGGAGAACATTTTATATATTTTTGTTTATAATATTCCAAATTTACGAAACCTCACTTGGCCTAAAGTCCTTTGTAATATTAAATTGTATTTTGTGTGTTATTATTCACCACATTTCATTCTTTTGTGGTTGTACTTCAGGAAAACTTTCACTTGATAATATTATTATTGAAATTCATGGTATTTGCTACACACCTGCAGTGTGTATATTCATGTTGGTGAAAGGTTTGCCGCTTCTTTGAATTGTTTACTTCAAAAGGGTATTTCCTTACTTCAATTTATTTTTATTATTCTTACTTGATACTTCCCACCATCTGTGTGTGGATTTAATTGGTAACCAGTTTACCACATATTACTTTGAATAGTGTACTTTGATTTACATAATATAAGTAATAATTGTTGTCCCACTTTCCTGGTGGAAAATATTTCTGTAACTAACTTTAGTAGTTTATATACCTACCTCATTATTACTGTCTTTATTTCAATATCTGCTTTTCTATCGACTGGACTTTTGGTCCCAACTAACTAGTAATTTCCAGGCTGATACTTCCTCATTGTCAGTCCCTTTGTGATCACAACGGGGGCTTGGGAGGCAACTGGACTACGCTGTACTGGGTACACACTCTTTGGAATATAAGGTAGATTCATTGTGCTGTTCACCACATTTGCAGATTGTTAATAGAGGTTTGTAAACTAAGCGCTTGGATTTCATTTTCAATCCCAACCCCCAATACTTGGATACGTGAACAAAGTGTGATCATCATACCACATCCCACCAGTGCTATTTATTGACAATATTTTAGATTCCATTCAGAAATCTCCATCAGAGATCTGGAGCAGTCTGTGCTTGGAGTGGCTTTTACAATCACTGGCGCGGTATGAATTATTGATAGAACCCATGGCACCCGAATTGAGTTAGTCGGTGACTGCTATATTGTTTAAGTACTTTCTAGTGCTTTCTATTAATGTTAATATTATTCCTTCTTTTTTTTATGAAGATGCGTAGCAGTATTACCGTAATCGAGTCAAAGAAGACATACATGCAAGCCAATTCAAAAACACGCTGATTATAAGCAGGTACTAACCAGAAAGTTCGAGTTGAGGTATAATTGGGTGTTGTAGAATGAAGTCCGTAACACCGACCAAGATCAACTCCATCTGGTATGAAAGCCTAATGGAAGATCAAAGTAGTCAGATATTTAGGCCGATGGAAAATCAAAACGTTCAGGTATGAAGGCCGATGGAAAGCCATCAGGTGTAACGGAAGATGGAAGATCAAAATCGTCAGGTTGAAAGCCAATAGAAAATCGAATCCACCAAGTATAAAGGCAAATGGAAGATTGAAGTCATCTATGAAGGCCGATGAAAGATCGAATCTCTCAGGTATAAACGCCTAATGGAGAAACAGGGAAATATACCGGAAGCTCTCTTGATATAACAGTGAGCACTGTTATGTTTATTAATAGTATGCCCTGTATAAATAGATCCTTTTGTTTGAGGGATATATTTGTATTTCTATTTGAGTTATTTTCACTATGAGATAAAAAATTATACCTACGCTTGAACCGGGGAAAAATTGTTTTTCTACAAGCGTGCGTGTTCCGCCCTATTCCCGCAAGCAATTTAGTTTGAGAAGTGTCATATTCCCGCACTAGTGCGGGAAAAATTTTATCGCACGCTAATGTCACTTCAAGAGAGTTTCTCCCGCACTAGTGCGGTAATAATTTTTTCCGCTCGTGAAAGTTTGTTCAAGAGCATCACATAAGATGTTTCAATCCTCTTGTAGAAAAAATCTTGATCCTTACTCATACGGAAAGGAACTATCCCGCACTCGACTGCTTACCCTAACTCCGCTTTGCGTCGTTCGGGTAACGGCAGTCCCATGCGGGAATAGTACTCTTTCCGTACTTGTTAGGATAATAACTATTTTACATATAGAAAGGTCGCTCTGGATTGATAAAATGGCTTATGACCTTAGATAGGGTGCCTAGAAACAAAATGAGAAGATTTTATAAAGGGATTCGGTGTTTGAGAGTGTGAGTGAACAGTTGTCTTTGGACCGGCCCGCGTGAGAGGTAGGTCGAGGCCACTCTCTAAGACGAGAAGTCAGATATGAATTTTTCGTTTGATTTATGACAAATAATAAGAGTAAAAGTAGTTTCGTTATAAGCTGGAGCGTGTTTGGTCTATTTTGAAGCAATGCTAGTTTGAATAGAAATATGGGGTGTTTACTGTATCGCCGAGTTATTCAATATAAGCTTGAGGCATTTAAATAAGTTCCAGGTAAATAATGATAATTATAACTTAAAACTGGGTGTTTTGTTTTTGTAAAGTGGGGAAATCTCATTTTAATTTCGAGGGTGTTAGGAGGGCGAACATGAGATAATAATAATAATAGTTTAAATATAAACTTTGCCATAATTTTTGTTGTAATAATAATAGTACTGAGTTAATTTAAGAATATGTCTATTGATTTATTATCAGGTGCATTTCAAAAGTGAACTAGGGCTAATAAAAATGATACATGCGAATATGATAATTTCAATCTGGGGAGAGATTTGATGGACAAGATAATTGAAGATTCATATTTCGGTGTATGTGTATGAGAGGGTGACCATTTTTTTTTAATTTTATATGATATAACTGTTTTCCATATGTATGAGTGTATGAATTCTTACTGCTGATTTTATTTACAAATTTTCATACTTTACAGATTTTTATATTTTAACACATTTTTTTATATATAGGTATATATTTGAGTTATTATTCTCCACCATGTTTTTTCTTGGGTGAATAAAGCTGGTTGGTGGAACTTTGCTTCTTAATATTACGTACCCCTTCAACTCGTCATATAAAGTCCTCGCAATTGTGAAGCCGGGACCGAACCTACAAACCTACATCTTTGCCTTCGAGATGGAAATTTTCATACTTTACAGATTTTTATATTTTAACACATTTTTTTATATATAGGTATATATTTGAGTTAATATTCTCCACCATGTTTTTTCTTGGGTGAATAAAGCTGGTTGGTGGAACATTGCTTCTTAATATTACGTACCCCTTCAACTCGTCATATAAAGTCCTCGCAATTGTGAAGCCGGGACCGAATCCACAAACCTACATCTTTGCCTTCGAGATGATGGTGACATATCGAAATCCAGTAGAACTGTGAAGCATATCAGATTGAGCATTAGGGCTTTTGGGGAGGCTATCCCCTGAGCCTATATCCGGGTGGCTCAGAGCGGATTCAAAACTATACTCTGAGTCTGGTGGCAGCAAAAGTATTTTACATCTATACTTTAATTTAATTTTAATATAAAAAATACTTCCTAGAGTGGGCGACTGAGGAGAGATTGTTTGCTTTGGTATTACATTGAGATGCTTGACTACTTGTCTCGGGTACACACGCATATATCTGAATCGGCCTTTAGATTGTTATTTATTCTATTTGTGCACTTCAGAAGTAGCGTATCGGTGGAAATATATATATCATGAGTACCAAAGTAGTGTAGTAACTTGGTCCTCCAACACCAAATCGCTCAAATATAATCTTCAAAAAAAGAACTGGTTGCGCAAATCTCATATTATTATTCACATTTTTTAAATTATTCATTCCTGCTCTCAACCAACTAATTCTGTCTTTCTTCATTCACACTTTGTAAGAATTCATTGAATATTTCTCGAATCCTATATATAGTTCCTTATTCAACTCGCTTCATCTGTCATTCTCCAAACGCAATTCAAATCACACAAAAAAATCGCATTCATATCTGACACCACAATCAACGGTCAAAGTATAAATTGTTTTCATCAGAGGGGACGACTGTGATTCTGTGTGAGTTCTGGGATTCTTTTATTTCATTATTGTAGATTGTCATTCACGCTTTCAACGTCGCTGAAAGAAAAAAGGACATTTAATTGATTTTCCAATGGTTTTCAGGATTCTGTAATGAATGTTTCATTGTTGTTTTCCATTTACACCAAATCTGCATCGATACATTCATGAAAGCAGTTGTGTTTTGTTCTGATTTCACAAGTGTTGGGTAATCTGACACGATTTCATATTTCCACACCGCATGATTATGATATGCCGTGATTTCAGAAATATGAGAAATAATTCATCGCTTAGTATTTCTAGCTTGAAGGTAGTCTCTGCAGGAATCGAATTTCAGATATGTCTATTATTGTGAGTTGTCAGTCAAACTTCTAGCGCTACTGCAAATAGAATATAGGTCAATCATTTTAGCATCAAAAATAAAAAATAGCAATAGAATGCAAAATGTCACAATAATTTGCGTCCACGTACAAGGTTGGCAAAATAGTTAAAAATGTAAATCATAAACAACTGTGGTTATTTTTCACAGAAAAAATGCAAAATGGTGAAAATAAATAAATAATTTTGCGACTGTCCAAGTTTGTCATCTGAGTGATTAATTATTCATTCATACTCGGTAAAGAAATATATATAGAGAAGAGTTTCTCTTTATGTCATAAGTCTCGTTAAAACAAAAAAATTGTTTCTGCAACATGAATTGATAATGGAAATGATAGTCTAATATCCGAATTAGAAACGACTTTCGCCCATCTGTTTAATGGATGGAAAGTATTCAATATCAACTTTAGTATGTTAAAGAATATATCGCGAGTGGATTTGCTAAAAAATTCCTGACCAGACTATGATTAGTTAAAAATTCAAACATTTTTTTTGACAATTGTACTCATTTGTTTAACGAACACATTTCATACCAATCGGAAGTTTGAAGCCTAGTGAATATACAGGCGATGGGTTGTCTATTTTTTTTCCTGGCATGACTATTGGGTTGGAAGGTGTAAACAAGTGAGTTGAATGAATCTTATATAGAAATAAACGCCATTTCATTACGAACACGATGATATAGGGCTGTTTGCGAGAAACCTGCTTTGAATGACGGGTCGAGCCTAAAACAGCGAAATATTTTGCGAATGAAATTTTGCTACAAAGTTATCTGAGCGAACTGTTTCGTGCCATATATATGATATTACAGTATATAAAATAAGTATTCTTTTAAATAAAAACATGATTGTAAGTGGGTACCTATTTTGAAAAATGTTGGAGACTACACAAAAATAAACAAAGCAAACAGTCAAAAAATTTAAATAAAAAATTGGGAAAAACTTACAATAAGGATCTTGCATTGTGTACAAATATTGTATTACAATATAACATAATCATGAAGATTTTATTATAGAAATGTTCTTAAATTGGTAAGCATAATTCCGGATCTGATTCATCTGCAGTTGAATTTTGATCCTAAAATTCGGCAGATTCGTCATCATTTTCTGTAATTTCAGCAGGTAATGTATCTTCAATGGCGTTAGTTTAGCAATGAATCCTGTTCAATAACATGCGGTATGATAACCAATAAAATCAAGTAACGATTTAGTTAGGTCAATTCCATTGTACTTAAAAATCTTTTTTTCATGAGAAGCTAACTCCAATGAATGATTTTTGAAATGTTCATCATTTAAAACGATTACACATTCGCCTGAGTCACACAAAAAACCCTTTTTAGTCACTTTTGGTCACAATATATTGTAATGAATACAATGAGTGCAATTTTCAAAAAAAAATCACTTTTGAAATTTTAGTTAATCGTAGTCTGGCCAGAAATTTTTAAGCCAACCCACTCGCGATATATTTTTCAACATACTAAATTCGATATAAAATACTTTTCATCCATTGAACAGATGGATGAAGGTTGTTTTTGATTTGGTAGCAAATGTATGGGGTAATTTCCTAGAAAACATAAATTTTGCCACCACCACAGATTTTAGGAACTTTGTCAAGTTGAAAAAAGTTGCATTTCTGGGAAAAAAATTTTTTACCCCACAATGTTCCCGATATCTGTAGTGGTGGCAAATTATTTTCATTTCGTTTCTTGTTTGCAAAATTGGGAAAAGATGAAGAATGATATTATCTTTCTCCCCACCATTTTGTGTCTTTTTGGAATTTTTTCTCTACAAGACAACCACAATTATTTATTATGTAAATTTTAACTATTAGGGGCCTTGTGCATAGTTTCATTGAGGACTAAATACAACTTTTGTGAAAGTTTGCATTCTTTTGCTATTTTTTCCCATTTTTGGCTGAGGTGATTAGCCTAGTAGCAGTAATATCAATTGATTCGTATCTAGTATGAATAAGATCCTCTATAATGCAAATATTTTATATTGCTATATTTTATTCATGGGAAACCTACTCATGAAAACCTGAAATATTTTGCTATCCAGAAATTGTAAATGAATGATATATGTAGTGCTTAATGTTATGATATGGAACGATACGCGTTGTAATTAACTATCAAAAAGTGATCGCCAGGAAAACAATGGAATAGTAAGTAGGTAAAATCCATTCTACATTTGAGGCATTTATTTCCATGAAAGAACGGCCAATTCTACGACGATCAAGCACATGCATGCATGCATAATAAATAAAATCCTGACAGTCTACTGGTGCAGAAAATATATACCACTGTCGAAAGGAAAACAAATAGATGAGCCAGACCTAGTTTTCTGTCTGGCATATCAGGAATTTTCAGTTGTTCAAGCTACATACATATTAGAGATATTCTACAGAGTGGACCATTGAAAATGAAATTAGCAATTTGGACGAATATATCGTTTATATCACTCCTGAAACCAGAAGTTTCATGTGAATGAGTGACTTGTCAAAAAATGCCTGTTCTAAATAAAAAAATTGCGAACTTCATTGCTTATAAATTTATATTTGTTCGCGATGCTGAAAATGAAGCAAATATTGAATTTTGAAATATTTCATGAAATGACATATTTTTCAATAATACATCCTAAATATTTGCATTCATTTCGTTTTATGAAAACAATCCTAATACATACGCTTCAAAGACATCACTTATCAAATATTCTGAGTAATCCGCTATCAAACTATCCATTCCATATTAATGTTTTAATAAAAATATATCGGGCTTTTACAACTTTAACTTTTTTTCCTTTTCAATAGGTAAACATGATGTTGCGATGTGGTTTCGAAAACAGATGGATTTCTATGAGTGGTTCTATTAAGTGGACTTCTTGTTCACCCGATACGACACCCATCGATTTCTTAAAGACGAGGCCAACCAACGTCCCTGCAGAGAAAGCTATGACGTTGGTTCATGTTCTTGAATGCAGGGTCAGCCAACTAAAACGTCAAATGAGCGGATGGCCCCTGTGACTGACTCCGGTTGTTAATTATTTTTGCTTGCAGCTAGTTTTTGCTCATCCTTACACTTGGATACACTGGATTAATGAAGTTCGATAGCGCGAAACACGTGGCCTCTGTTTGAACTTCTCTTTGAGGGCTGTGTCCAATAATTTGTTGATTTTAAATTCAATGCTTTCATTTTACTCAGTACGTGAGGGTGCTAGTGTGAAAATTTCACTCATGTGTTGAAATGTACATAAGAGGTGTGGAATTATCGGGGGTAATACCACGAGTACTCGCAATACTATCGATAGTAATTCTGTCGGAAATCAACAAGATCAAATTGCTTGGTAACACCATGAGTCCGCTAGGACGAGTGGTGTTACCTCAAAGCAATATGATCAGTAGTAATACTATAAGTACTTCAAAATAATCAGGTTATACATCGATAACTTGTTGCATAATTATAAAGAGTGTCAGTTTGACAGTTTAAATAATCCGACCGCGAAGCGGGAGGATTATTCTGTCAAACTGACACGATTTGTAATTATGCAGGAAGTTTGAGATGTATAACCGTATTTATTTTGAAGTACGTATTGTATTTGATACGATTATTTTTTGAGTAAATTAAGTAAATATATAAACAATTTATTAATTTAAATACAAATTGGTGCAATGAAAGTTACAATTATTATATACTACGTTTTTTTTAACTGAGTTATTTTTGGCGCAGGAAACGTGGCCACTGCTCATTGAAGTGCTGGAAATACTGGAGGTGTTATTACTTGAACCTGCAGCGTTTTTAAAATTGGATCTCATCTTATTTATTATGTTTTGGTGATGTTGTTCATCTATCTGTAGATAGGGTTTGATAGAATTGCTATTACCATGTCCTGTTATTTTAATAAGTTCTTGTTCCGATACACCTGCTTTTGCCAATTGTGAAACAGCAGTGGCTCGGTGAGAATGATTTGAAAATTTTTTGATTGTCATATTCAAATTTGCCAATTCTGCAGACTTTTTGGCCCATTTACTAATTTCATGCACTCCAATTGGCATATTTTTGTACCAGCCAAGGGTTTTTTTTCTTTTATCCAGTTGGGATTTACTGTCAGAAATAACCTATCTGTTTTAATATTGATGTTTTCGCTTCTTTTCATCATTAGCTTATCTAGAAGTCTCACTGGACAACGACTCACTTCATTATGGTTAGGTACAAGCCATTTATTATTAGCACATGGTTTTGCTCCTCCCTCTGTAGTTTTGGTAAAAATAGGATTATATTGTATCCTACCAGTTGGAGTCATCATTTCCAGTTTCTTTTTGAAAATAATGAGTCAAGCATGACGCTCCTTCATTTCCTCTCCACGCAAGTTCTACAGAAGCAATTAAGAAAATTTTTATTTGTAATCCTTCCGGTGTATTTTCATCCCTCGCTTCTATCATTGCTAAATGCTGATGCATTAACCTTTCTCTTGTCCGGTAACATTTGGAGTTCCCTTCATTTTGAATTTCTTGCGTTTCGTGCGGCTAAAAATATGGGACTAGAGAATGGATCAATTACTCCATTAAACTCCTTCATATATTTTTCTTGTACTTGTTTTGCCGTAATGTTCCACATCGTTTTAACCACATTTTCTTTATAATTTTCTCCATTACATTTTCGCATATTGAAAGCCCAATCTTTCAAAATGGACGCTATCATTTCAGTGGAAATTGATTAATTTAGCACATAGTTTCTTTCACTGCAAAACGTAAGAAATTGTTTCCATACGTACTTTTTTGTTTTCACTGTATTATGAGGCTCAGTATTTTGTATACTTTCGTCTATTGCATTTGATGATAAATCTCCGAATCGACTAATTTTTGAACAATTTTTGATAAACGTCACAATTTGACAGTTCTGTTTGTTGTATATTGATGTCGATGTGGTTACTATGAAAATGAAATTATTTTAAAATTTTCGATTGGTGCAGCTACTCTATGTATAATCAGGTATTATCGAAATTATACGAGGTAACTAACTGAATTGGACATTCTGATTGGTTGAAAATCATACGAAAAAAATAATCAAGTTTAAGATTTCTGACAGATTTAACGATAGTATTGTGAGCACGAGTTGTATTTATTGAGATAATTTCAAGAGCCAACGAAGTTAGGAAAACGTATATTCTTGTTCTTTTCAGTTCAATGACATACATAATGTCATCCTTGCTAGCAAGATATATTCTTCATTGTTGTTTGCATGCATGGTTGCCCATGACGACGTGTTATTACCGGCTCAAAAGAAAGGAACTGTGTACCATCAGTGAAGCACCGTTTTATTGGTTCTCGTATCGCAGGAGATTCGAGTTTCATATAGCGAGTGAAATTATCGCAAAATCACAACAGTGTTTGAAATTTTATCGAAAATTTCATGCCAGTTAATTTTAGCCAATCAGATGCCTGCATTTTGACATGTTGCTATGACAATAACCTAATTTCTTCGGAAATTTTCCTGCTTAGAGGGAAATTAATAAGTGGAAATTTCCCTCTGGCTTGACAGCTGTCATAAACACAGTGGCGTAAAATATTTTTGATAGATATTTATTTATAACTTAATTATAGGTACATGTTATTATCTGTCATTCAATTATTTAAACCACATTTTGATAGAGTGTAGGGAAATTACAATATTTGACAACAAATCCGAGGTTAATAAATGAAGGTGCCGCCGATGTAATTCATTAGCGTCCGATAGAAGTACACCTTAACTTTGTTCCCCTTTCCTCTAGTACTATAAAATTATGCGAGCATGAATTAATATTCCGGAAATTTTCCTCAATTGCGAATTTAAAAAAAATTCGCATCCGGAAATAATTCATGCTCTAGGGAGATTATAAGTGATAATTTTTTATTTTCCACGAAAACTCCTTGTTTGGCAAAAAATATGAAAACAAACCGATTGAGAAAACCACACAAGTGATTTCATCTAAATTCGGTTTGTTTGAATGTGTTTGCCAAATGAATGTGTTTGAGTGATAAAAATAAAAAATTATCGATAAAATTTGAGGAATGAGTTGTATTTGGGAAGTTTATTTCATACTTTTAAATAACGAAAAAAATAAACCCGTGCAATTTAAAAAACAAGATATTTACAGAATTACCGGTAATTTACAAAGCACTTATGGTATTATCCCTGATAGTATATAAAGGCAAATTTATGCACACCGCTTCTTCATTAATCTGTTACTTTTATCAAATGCACCCGCTTCATTTAATTCAAATTCTTCTTTATGATAATTTTGACATTAACATTAACTCAAATTGGGTTTAATGCATCTCCTTTTTTGAGAAAAGTCATACTAGAAACTCAGACCAATTCTTCATTACACGGATTTACGTCTACGCAAGTTATATTTGTATTTCCTTCTTCCATAAAAGTCAAATGTTGATTATCTCTCAAAGAATGAGTGAAGAAAAATAAAAGTTAATTTGGTTTATTAAATACTGTCATGAAACTACGTAGTTTCAACAACGTAGTGGAAGTGGTTAATGAAAGTAGAGTACAAAATTGAAGAAAAAGCAGTGTGCATAAATCCACCTTCTGTTCATTCGTTTATATCAAAATCTTGTTACTGAATTTCATACCAGTTCCTCCTTCCTCCAGCAGTTGCGCTAAAATTTGGTACTCACATGTTACTCCAATGACAATGTAATAATATATTACCATCTTTCCCGAAAAACCATGCAAAGACTAGTCAAAATAGATTTGGAAAATCCCGGACAAAAAAAAAGTCATCGAACCGCCGCGTCGCATAATTAATTTTCAAATAATTTCACCCGTTTGTCCACCTCATATCTAGATAGAGAACGCATAGAAATTTTAAAAAATATCGCTCATTTTAGACGTAAAAAATCACGACAAAAAAATTTACTCGGGGGACTCGGATTCCCTCCTTTCTGAAAGAAATTGCGAGATCTCACAAAAGTAATATTTGAGAACTCCGTAAATATTCTGAAAAACATCGGACCGTCAAAAAATTTGCTTTGAAAAAATGTAATTTCCCTTATAACGAGATTGAGAACGTTAAATTATGTAAAATTACCCAAAAATATCATTGGGAGGTAACTCGGACCCCTAATTCTCGAAAGAAATTGCAAAAACTGAAGCAATGAAGAATTGGAATTTTTTTATTTTTTTTATATAAGAAAACATCGGGCAGTTAAATGGTTTTCGCAGTTTAACTGTCAATATGGTACGAGGATACCACTTGGGAAAGAGATTCAGTTTGTGTTGTGATATCCGCCGTCTTTAGTACGTGCAACGACCTATTATATGTGTTTATGACGTCTGCTGTTTTCACTGTGGTTATAGGTGCCAATAGAAAATGAAAAAGTAAAAATTTTTTTTTGGATGGAGGTATCGCTTAAACCAAAACCACGCCCCCTTCCCTCGACAAAATCCCCACTATTCACGCCAGTAACCATGCTGGAGTAGAGCGGATCTCTACATAGCTGGAATACAGCGCATTGAGGCTTTCAGCTAATCCAGGAATTGATGAGAGAGCATACTATTATTCTTGAACTGGCGGACTGAGAAGTAAAAAACAATATGATTGTATGAAAAACAAAGAACTTTTCAAAATTCAAATGATTCCTTGAAAACTTCATGTTTCATTTCATGTGCAATGACGTTCATTTTCCACTTTTCAATTCATTTGCTCATTTGACAAAGCTTCTTTACGTAATTTTTCAAAATTTCCATGCTTTCATTTATATAATCGTGAACTTTCATATCTTGCAGGATCTACTGGTGGAGAAGAGGGTATACCGAGTATTCGCAGCCCTATAACATTCTTATCTGTAGAAAAAAGCCAAAACGTACCTTATATATTTTTTCAATGGGTTATTGAAAGCCATTAAGTGACTGATTTAAATCATCTACATGTAGTCACCTACCAAAGATTTTCAAGTAACCTTTTTTTTTCAAATGAATTGACATATTTTTTTATTTGCAATGATGATAGAGGCTGTCCTTCGGATTTTAACCATATACAATATTATACATTTTCATCATAAATACGTCAAGTAGTACGAGTGTTGAAAGACCTGCTAGGTCGCCACATCTTATCACACTGGACTTTTTCCTCTGGCCCTATCTCAAATACTGTGTTTACATTGAAACTCCTACAAATATCACAGTCCTCTACAACATAATACGCCATGAGTGTCAGACGTTGAACGGTGTCAGTCTCCAAAGAAAATTAGCACTCAGGTTGTCATGACACAGAGAAGTTGTGTTCTGAAAACAATTGAGGACGTCACTTCGAACATCTGATGGACCAAAAACTATATTCCATATAAATTTTTATCAATTTGAATTTTCTTCTCTGTGTTCCATTTTTTCAGAAGAAAAATTTACATTTTTCGATGACTTTACACTTTCCAATCATCCGTGTACAGTAGATGACTGTTAACTATGCATGAAAAATATTCAAGGGTAATATAACAAGACCTTGATGAATATTCGACTATTTTTATTGCATATAAATTTTTACTGTAGGTATTTTATGATAATTTAACCAAACATTATTTTGGCATCAATAATTTGATTAAAACCCGAGAGCGAAGCTCGAGGCCTTTCATCTCTGATTATTATGCCAAAATAATGTCGAGTGAAATTAATAAATAAAAGAGAAATTTAGCAGCAATAGAATAGTCAACAATTAATCAAGGTCGTGTTGTATTTATGAAGATTATTTTTTGAATTTAATTCTTCATATCAGTCATATGAATGACACTGTATCGTCATTGTCAGGGATTGTAGCCTCGATTACCTTATATCTCTTCGTTTTTGGTTTCTCCAAACCGATTCATTTTCAAATACTTATACAGCTTCAACACGGTTGATTCTATTTGACGTTTAAGATGTATTTATTTAGAGTAGTGTCAGATGCACAGGTTTCTTGATATATAGGTATCATGCTGAATAGTCGGTGACTATTGTGTACCATGCAAATAGTCGCTAAAATAGAGCGTGTTAAAATAATAATTTATGTTTTCGACGTTATTATGAAGGGAATGTTCAAAGTTTATTATACAGCGTGATTTACGTAGGCCGTGCATTAGATGTTTTTTAACTTGCAGTTGGACTAGAAACTTGAAATTTGGTATGCTGTCATAATTGATCATGTGCGTTCTACCTCAAATGTTTTTAGTCCTACAACTATACAGTCGGTACCAACTTTCTTATTTTAAATGGAAACCTAATGTTTTTTTTGTCATGGTTCGATTGGTCTTCTGATTATGACTTTAGACAACCTAAGTTATGTTTACTTAACTATCACAGTTTTTGAGATATGTCCATTTTTCTAAAGAAAATTACGGCTGTAGTAGTTTACGAAAACACGTGTAGCCCGCAAACCGTTCAAAATTAGGAAACCAAATTTATGGAGCAGTTAGCTGGTAGTCCAGGCTAACACCTGATGTCCCATCGACGGTCTCATTTTGTACCATATGGGCGCAGCCGATTTTTGAATGTCGCAATATAAAATTGTCAAAAACTCAATTTTTTCAAATGGCACCTACCATTTTTTTTTAACCATTCAAAAGAAAATTGAATTTAAGGATGAGTTATTTCAGCTTTCCCTATACCCAAGTTCAACCTCTATCGAGTTATTCAATAAAAATCAAGAAATGCCTTATCTTACAGAATGACTATGTGTGTATGCCATGGAAACAAAAGAAAATTGTAATAATTTAATCAAAAATATTGAACAATTTTGACAGAACTCTAGCGTAAATGTTCAATATGACCACCACTGTTGTTCAAACATTCTATTATTCTACTTTCAATAGATTGCGTAGCACGTCTGATTTCGTTGGGATCGAGACTGTCAAAAGTCTGTATTATTATAAGTCTCAATTCATCTATATTGTGAATTGGTGAAGAATAGAACAAATCTTTTACCCTTCCCCAAATATAAAAATCTAAAGGGGTAAGATCTGGAGATCTTGCAGGCCAGAGAAAGGGTCCTCGATTTCCCCACCAACGGTGCTCGAACATGGAAGTCAATTTGGTATACACAGTTCGTGTATTGTGCGGTGGTGCCCCATCCATCTGGTACCATGAACGTGCAGCTCTAGCCAGTGGCAAATTGTCATGAAATGTTTCTATTACGTTTTGAAGAATTTCTACATATCTGTCACTATTCAGATTTTCATCGTACATAAAGTAGCGTACCTCTTGGTTCATTACCAAACAAAACACATTTATTCGAAATTGTACATGATTTTCAACTTCGAACGCCATATGTGGATTTTCAGAAGCCCAAAAATGTCGATTGCGCCTATTGTAAACTCCCTGCTGACAAAACTTTGCCTCATCAGTCCAAATTATGTTGTCTAAGAATCCGGCGTGCTCTTGTATTTTGAGTAATAAGTCCTCGTAAAAGTTTACTCTACGGGGAAAGTCACCTGGGTGTAATTTTTGCAATCGTATAAATTTGAAAGGATGTAGCTTATGGCGGTGTAAAATGGTTTGTATTGCAGAGTATGAAAATCCCAATTCCAAAGACGCCGTTCGTATTGAGGATTCAAGATATGCTTGAAAATATCCGAGAATGGTAATTTGATTATCGTCATTGCCAGTTAGTGGTTTGACTCTCGTAACGGGTCTAGCCACCTTCCCAAAATGTATAAAATTAGTTTTCAATCGTGAGTACTTGCCCCGTGTAATCCTCGGTAAGTTTGGATATTTCAAATTAAACTCTCGGACAGTTCGCTGCACAATTTTTTGACACATGCCGTGGATAACAAACAAGTCAAACACAACTTCGTTTGTATCATTTTCCATATTCCAATCAATTTTATTTAAGAATTAGCACGACTCGTTTTTACTTTGACAGAATAGCACCTTCTTGTTTACAGTTGTTTTTTGTTTTCATGGCATACTTGAATAAACACAAAAGCATTCGGCAGGATAAGGCATTTCTTGATTTTTATTGAATAACTCGATAGGGGTGGAACTTGGGTATAGGGAATGCTCATCCTAAAATTCAATTTTCTGTCGAATGATTAAAAAAAAAATGGTAGGTGCCATTTGAAAAAATTGACAATTTTATATTGCGACATTCAAAAATGGGCTGCACCCATATGGTACAAAATGGGACCGTCGATGGGACATCAGGTGTTAGCCTGGACTACCAGCTAACTGCTCCATAAATTTGGTTTCCTAATTTTGAACGGTTTGCGGGCTACACGTGTTTTCGTAAACTACTACAGCCGTAATTTTTTTCAGAAAAATGGACATATCTCAAAAACTGTGATAGATAAGTAAACATAACTTAGGTTGTCTTAAGTCATAATCAGAATTCCAATCGAACCATGACAAAAAAACATTAGGTTTCCATTTGAAATAAGAAAGTTGGTACCGACTTTTGGTATAATTGTAGGACTAAAAACATTTGAGGTAGAACGCACATGATCAATTATGACAGCATACCAAATTTCAAGTTTCTAGTCCAACTGCAAGTTGATAAACTTCTAATGCACGGCCTACGTAAATCACGCTATATAATTTACAATAAAACATATGTCAACTCATTAAAAAAAAAGTTGACATGGAAATCTTTGACATTTGACATGTAGGTAGATAATTAAAATCAGTCACGTAATAACTTTCAATTTCGATATATCATCGAAAAAATGTATGAGGGACTTTATGGTTATTCCTTCAAATAAAAAAAATAAAAGTTTCGAGGCCGCAAATACTTGGCTAATTCACCCGGTATAAACAGAGGAACTGTTCAGTATGATAATCATGACTGATAGGTAAATTAGTTAGGCGATAAATGAGTCAATTTCAATTCGAGCAAGTTTAGTGGAGGGTTAATTGAGTAAGAAGATTTATAATTTTGTTTTATACTATTTTACTGAATATAAACAATAAATTAAGCCATTTGCTGTGACAACAGTGTCATTTTTCACATTTTTCTAGTGTATCATTTCACTTGCACTTGTTCCTCGTCTCAGTTTTCAGTTTCTTTCAATCGAACCCAAAAATTAAAGGTGATTCTACAGTCCTTCCAAGTATGAGGTTTTGTATTCGTCTCATACATCAATTGGCTTCATCCTCACCGTACCGGAAACATCCCAGACTTCGTGGTTTTCGATTTGTTCATTCTTCAGCATACAAATACCTCATCTCAGACATATTCGATCAGTGCTACAGTAATGTTCTCGTTTTGGAATCAATTAGCACGAAGTAAACTTCGCGGTATTTGGTTTTGCCTGGAAACCTCCGAGGGGCACACGAGCGGCTCGTCTTTCAGGTTATATGCAGGTTCGATATTAGCCCCGAGGATCTCTATTAACTGCTCTCAGTCCTGTTTATGGATTCCTAACTCGTAAACAAACATCCATTTCAGGAATATCCGTTACAGCCCTTTGTAGTTGGGCTTTACCTTGAGAATGGGGATGAATTCGTTATCAATCTGATCATTAACTCCACTCAGACCTGAGAATGTATGTATGGTATACAGTGACATTTAGGAAGTGAACAGCAAATGGAAAAAATTAAAAAAAAATCAACTTGGGCTATTATAGCAGGGGAGCCCAAGCGGGGATTTCGGGATTTACTGAAGCGCGGCAGATTAATATATATAGGGGATACCTTGTACCCGGTTAAGTACCTCCACCAAATATGAACCTCATAAATAAGGCCGCGCGTCCAGGATAAAGGATCAGATGAGTAAAAAATAATTGATCATTAGAAATTCTCGAGCGCGTCAGATTAAGGTAGGGTGAGTTAATTACATGCTAAAAAGTGTATATTCTACTAATCTGACAACTTGACGTAAATAAAGGGGAGGGCTACAAAGTACAAAAAACGTCAGCTCGACATTCTCGAGCGTAGCAAATCTTTTTTTATTTTGAAGGAAATAATTCAGAGATAATAAAAAATATATAATAACAAAAATTCGTCGATAAAGTCTAATGCGTGCAGCTGACTAATGTCTATATTCCCCTCTCCGCGTTACTATTTCTCTCTCACTCATTCTCTATCTATTTGGCTTGACCAAACGTAGATTTTGACTATAATTTGAACTGATTCGTACCGGTAGATTTTGAGAAATCTCAAATAAAAATACGATTTTTTTTTCAAATGTGATTATTTTGGAATAACTTCTAAACGGATTTATCGATCGATGTCACAAACTAATCAGCTCCCAATATCAAAAAACCACATCGATCGCCGCCAGTCCGGTCAGAATAGGTCGTGAGTTATCGTTGTCGAAAGAAAACCAAAAAAAGTGTTTTTTCGGAAACACTATGAAATTTCTAGTTCGATTAATTCAAACTTGAACATTCTTTATGGAACTGAAAAAACTGCGTCGAATGCTGCCAACCGCATGAAAATCGGTTCATTTATTCAAAAGTTATTGCGGTTTGAAAATTCAAAAAATTGTATAAAGAAACTTAGGTACGGAGTTAGCGGGAAGTTGCAGGGATGGCCTCAGGGTCAGATGGCCTCAGGGTCAATCGTTTTCCTACTTTTTTTTTTGTCAGATTAGGCGAATCCCACAAGATAATCGTCAGCTTAGGAGACAGCACATCTAAGACATAAAGATGAACCATGTACAGTGTCTTTCAAAAGTATCGGAACGGTCTCATATTTCAGAACCGGCCCTGAGAAAATTTCGACAAGGTGGTTTTTGATGATGTCCGATTCAATGGTGATATCGGCAATGTTGCCAAATCAACAGTTTTTCAGATAATGAGGGTAACTCAATTTTTTCAAATGGAACACCCTATTTATTTCATTGCAATCAATCCAGCGACGCCTCATTACTTATGTCCCCAAATATCAGATTTAATATTAATGCAGTTTTTTAAATATGACAACATGGCTTTTTCGTTCTAAAGTCTGGGAACGTTCCTATATTTTCAATACGGTTCTAGAAAAATTCGTGAAATTTTTTACAAGATGGTTTTTGATGCCTGATTCAATGGTGATATCGGCAATATTGCCAAATCAATAGTTTTTCAGATATTGAAGTCAACTCAATTTTTTCAAATGCAACACCCTATTTGTTGTAAAAACCGTCATGTCGAAATTTTCGTAAATTTTCTCAAGGCCGTTTCTGAAATATGAGACCGTTCCGATACTTTTGAAACACTGTATATCTTAATCTGACGCGCTTGAGTATTTCAAAATGGCGATATCTTTTTCATATAACAATGGCCGCGAGTTTGCGTCACATCGACTTCAGATTATTGCACGGGAGCTTTTTTTAGGTTCATCTAAGACCAGATCAACATACGTACATTATTAAAAATACGTAGGACATCGATGCTATCAATATCTGACGCGCTCGAGTATGCAACCGTTTTTTTTACAAATTTGAAAATCTATAGCCGCTTCCCCATCGACGAAAAGGTATACATTACATAACAATTTTTTTCTTCTATGACGCTCGAGTAAATCCACATTTAGCATCGTGGGCTCCCCCACTACTATTTTTGAAACCTGCTAAACCACTATCAGATGAACTGAATGATTTTCAGTTTTATTTTTTGAAAATAAGTAATATTAGATGAATTTTTTTTTATGAATTCCTCAAAACAACACATGATATGAAATCTACTCCGTTTCTTTCAATGCACAAGATGGTGTGACCATACATTTTCGTTGAAACATTCCCCAGCATAACTACAGAACTTTGGCAGCACTTCGTTTTATCGTACTTTCAAGATATGAAAGGTCTGTGTTTGAAAACAACAGATTTAAAAAATCCTCACAGAAAGAAATCGCATGGGGTTAAATCGGGAGATCCAGGGGGCCATGAGTTCACTGAATATCGTCTTATCCATCTACGAAGAAACAGATGATTAGGAAAAACATGCACTTCAACTGTAGAGTGTGCCTCATCTGATTTTTATTCAATTTTGAGGAGTTGGATGTCAAGTGAATTGGTCTATAATTATACTAACTCTCTCGATAACTTTTTTCATATAGCGGTTCAATTATAGCTGATTTCAAACTCTCTGGAAAAATTCCTTATTTAACAAAATTATTTATAATGTGACGAAGTTATTTCTTCCAGTCTTGATTTTACAGTGCTTGTTGAAGTATTATCCTCCCCACTACTACATTTGTTTTTGAGATTTTTTGCCAACTCTTTGATATCTGTCGAGACAAGACTTTTGAAAAACAGTGATTGGTTATTTGTCTTTATATGACACGAAAAAGAAGTATTTCCTGAATTTTCTGTTAATTCATCTACTGCATTCAGCATTGAATTGATTTGCATTAATTTATGATGCCACTTCGTCTATATTATTGCTTTTTCACGAATCTGTAATTCGGTAACCTTGTTATGTAGTTAGCACACAGATTAAGTTCGTTACGAGCACAAGAAAATTGAATAATCATGACAATCATAACAGGTACGAAAACAAATCTCCCATTTGGGTAGAACCAGTATCGGAAAAAACGCACTAATACGGAATATATTAATTGTTGAATATTCTCGGCAAGCTCCAATCGTTGGTTTTTTTCTCAGCTCGTACTTGCTCACATGGAATGTCAATACGTCTTTACATTCCATGTTATTTCGTTTTTCTGTTCTGCCGTTGTGAAATACACTTGCGAAGTTAGTCTTTTTTTAATTATAATCATTCCGCAATGGACAGGACTAGCTTCTACAGGATCCACTGTTTCAATTATTGACGTTTTGTCAGGAATAGTCAAATACTCCAACCTGAACAATATGGACTCATCTCAATTATAAATTATAAATTATTTTTCCCCTACTTCTGTAGCATACTACTGAGTCATATAATTCCAAATTGACACAGTTCCCTACTCTGCTGAAGTTACGGGAAGATTCCATAATAATTAGCGAAATCAAATGCCTTTGATGATTACAGCGTATTATAACGTTCAACCCATCTATTATTCATGATTAATCAATCTCAAACGTCCTCAAATTTGTATATCAAGTCTATCGCACCTGGCAGTATCTGCGCATTGTTCTTCCGTACTAACTTCAGCTAATACGACAAGAGATCTAATTAGCACTCTAATATGCAATCTCCCCAATTACCTCCAGTGTTTCAAAATCCCTTGATCTGTTCTCGTTTGCATCTCTGCCACAGAGACACTCACGACTAGAATTGGAATTATATTTGATTGTACGGTTGTATACTGCTATTAGGGTCTATAAGAACAATTCAGCAAGAGGTGATATAAATTAAGGTGAAGTGGTAAGTTGAAGCTTCAATACTTTCAGAAAACAATTAAGTAATTCACTATACCGCAACATAGTTTATACCAGATATTTTAGTACCTACTCCATGCCTTTCTTTCTTCGACGGGATGTTAAATTAATAATTCTTATAAAATGAACTTTCTGAACGAGATTTTTTCCAAAAATCTTTTGACAATGAGTTATTCTGAGTATTCCCAATATTTTTTGTTGTGATAATTGTACGTTACGAAAATATTAGTTGAATATGGAAAATATTTTTGGGTCAGCACTTATATCCTATGCGAGAAAATTTGTAGTTTAACATAACGGGGTGGTGCTGTAGGTTTTCCTGGTTCTACTACCACTGAGAAGTGAATACGCCACCAAAAATCAGTGAGTCGCCCTGCATCGCCACGGCAAATAATAATAATAGCCGTCCTCTATACCCGCACAGGCTATGCCTTTGGGTAAGATTTTAAGTCAACCACTAACATACGATTCTGTTCAGTTAATTTATTTTGTATAGGCAACTCCTATTGCATTTTTTCGAAGATGGTTCAGTCTTACTTTTTCGTCTTGGTTTTCATTCAGAGAGTTTATCGTTTTGTGTAGAATTATTCACTTGCTTTAACAGTGTTTAGATCTATAGGTAGTGACATAGCCATAAAGAATGTCGATTATATTAATAAAAAAAAATTGATGATACAATTACATGTTCTTCATTAAATCAATGGGTGGTGAATAACATTAGCGAAAGAGACAATTTCCCCAGAAAGGATAGACAATATATGGAAAATTGGCTGGAATTGTATTATGTTGTAGTAGCATGGGTCTTAAGAAAAATGTGAGAGTTTAAATGATTTTGTATGAGTCGTGTCTGAGATATAGATGGTCAAAGTTCGTAAATATGTCATGGTTGGGTGGAATTGACACAGAAAAGAAAACTGTTCTGTTTGTCGAAATAAGACGAATTCAGGCTGAAAATCTATTTATCGGAACTTGTTACCATATCCAATTATAATCTTATTAATGATGGAACATAAGGGTCTATAAGGGGCATAGTCAAAAAGATCGTTTTTCGGATTTTTTCCAGTACTATTTCAGAACAAATTACAAAACTGACCGTGTCAAAAGCTATTGCTAAATCGACGGAAACACCTAAACATGGCTTTATATTATCCCCAGCAGCGTATTTTTGTGAAGTAAGGTATGCTATGACATCCTGGGTATATATTACGATTTTTCCTTCTTTTTGAAATGATATTATTGTGTAGATCAAGGTATTCAATACATCGCTTCTTGATTATTTTCTCTAAAAGTTTGAAAAGACAGATGTGAGTAGAATTGGTCGGTAATTTCGAATATGGATTGGTGTTTTGAAGACTTTCGGCACTTTCGGAAGTTTTTTTCCGTTCAATAGAAGAACTTACTTCCCCCCATTGAATGTATAAATGACTTGTAACAACAAGTTGTACCTTCGTGGCAAGCTTTTCATCATGAGTTATCCTTCTGTTCTGTTCGCTCTGATACCTTCCGCCGGAAACCTTAAATATTCGACTCATTCAACCTACTTGTAATTAACGCTGGGTAAGATGTGTGAATATATGCTCCAATATTCTTGAGAAGATTCATGAGCGTATTAATTTAATGAGGTAACAACAAATCTACGTTTCGTGATAACAATTAGGTGAAATAAGTACAGAAAGATTTATAAATCGTGTGAAACGGGCATTTATTTCCTATTTTCCGATCAATGATTACAATAATATTTAATTTTGAATGAATGGTATATTCTGAAGTCTTTTTTAATCCATACACCTTAACACACGAATTATTATCAAATGTTGAGTTTGAAATTATATTCAGTGAACAGTAATACCTCGGTATCTTTAAAGAAAAATGATAAACTTAGTATAAATCATCTCTGAAATCAACTTCGATATTATAAAATTTCACTACTCGTACAATCTGGTTTCAGGTTCAACTATAGCTGTGAAACAGTTTCGTAACAGCTATTTGTATATTTACAGAGCAAAGTGATAGATTGCCGCTCGACAAAAAGATTAATCTTTGAAGAGCCGCAATATACACATACCTATGAGTAAAATAACACTCAGTAGCTATCCAATACACAGATACTGCTATGTAACATATGGGGAAAAAGTTTGTTATTGGAGTAATGGAAAAAACTTTCAATTGACACAAAAATTAAAAATCGCATTTTTTTATTTTTCAGTCAGCCATAATATATTTTTTTATTAATAGCTTCACTATACTGAACCATTTCTATTTTTTACAATATATCTCTCTCATGTTTTCCACACCAAATAGCACCAAATAAAATAAATAGTTTTATGAAACCTAGCTCTTACATTGGTTCATATCCAACAATTATATCAGAACTTTAGTACTATACTATGATTATATAGCACTCCAGATACATCGTGTTTGAAAGTTTCACTTCGCACATGAATTACCAAATTATTTTCACAATTTTTGAGCTAATTATTTACTTAGTGTAGAGTAGTTTAAAGTGTATTTTCATGAGTATCAAATATACATTTATAACCCACTTGAAGCAGGGTTTCATAGAGACGAGAAATAAACAAACTCTCGTCTCGATGTTTTTCTCGAAGACAATTTCTCGATCTCGATTCGAGACTCTCGAAATTTCGAGAGTCTCGAAAACAAAAACTGAATGTTATTAAAAAATGCTATGTATGAGTTATAACGTATAATACAAGGCCAAGGCTGCACCAAAATAAAGGATTTTGAATTTTTTTATAAAAAAAATTACGTTAAAATACAGAGGCTAAATGCTATGAACTAAAAGCCATGTATAACAAAATAACCGCCGAGTATCAGCACAAAAATAAACAATATTGTTCCGAATCCTTGAATGTAATCTTTCATCTATACATTTAAAATTTACATAGGTACGAAAGGTGAAAGTTTAAAATTGTTTCTTCGTTCGTAAAGAGAAGAATGTACCAGCACCAGCAACAAACTCATTTTTTATAATCGAAACAGTCGTCTGTTGAAAATAAAAATATCGATAATACTTACTCAAATTTGTTTATCTCAATAGTAGGGGTCGCAGTACTGCATAGTGAAATTTATGCAAAAATGGTGCCAAAAGTCTGCCATAAGAATGTAGGTATTCTATTGAAAATAATATTTATGATAATGAATGTATCATCATTCATTAAAATATATGTGAAATTGTAACTACCCCATGTTAAATGGGACAAACAAGTGCTTAGCTATATTACTATCATTTGTGATCGATTTCTCGAATACTCGTATTATGGAAGTAAAAAGCCTGTAACTATTATCATGAGAGAACTGAATGAAGAAAAAGAAATGCACTTGCTCTTTTTGCTTGTTGCAGTTGGAGTGAGACTGACAAGATTAATTGCTCTGGTGTTGCAGAATGTTACTTAATATGAGGAAAGCGATTGTGTAGGATACTTCTACACGTTTTTCTTTCCTTTTAAATTGCTACCGTTTGCAGAATAGGCAATACTGTAGCCATTTGTTTTATACATGTACTATGTGTACATAGGAAAGGCATTTCAAGTATCTCGTGAGAGAAAATGCAATATCGTGGAATGAGTCGGATGGGAATAAATAAATAATCAAAGTTTGTCTTTTTCAATTATGTTTAATGAAGTTAATGACTTTTAAGGAGAAAAGGCAATATTCTTTGTTCAGTTCCTCTTCCCTTCACTTCAATGATTCTTTTCTCATAATATTAAACTCCATAGATCTTTGGAATGTTTGATGTATGAGGATCGTCGTTAGAGTTTTTGACATGAACTTAAAAATAATGTCACTTCGCCAAACCATTATAATTTTGGAAAAATCGCTTAATTAATTCAGGCAATTCTTAGGTCGGGTGTTTATTGGTGGATATCGTTAATACAGAATATTCCGAGTATTGTGCTGTAAGTAGTTGCCTCATTGCATCATCCGCTGTGGAAATATCTCAATTCGTGATAATGGTTTTACCCTTCTTCCTCGGGCACTTGCATTTGATTCTAACTGACCCCTAGGCTAGGAAAACCTTAGGACCGACCTGTGTAGTACTCCATTTTAAAAAGTTGACGTGATTAGAATACTGTTATGAATCTCAAACATATCATCTTATATTTAAAGCTTTTGAACAAAATCAGTTAAGGAAATGACAATGTCGAAGGCAATTAGCCAGTGTTTAATTTGAATTTGCTGATTATTAAACTCTATAGAAAATTAAATGATTTTATTGGTTGATATGTATGTGCTGTGCTATGTGAAAATTAGTGCGTTTTTTTGTTTTTAGTGTATCCATTATTACGAATTACAAAGTATTCAAAACGTCATTGACAGATAAAGTAAAATAGTATATTTTTCAACGAGCGTATGATTGCCATCACTTGTGAGAATGAAGTTTCCGTAAATCATTCGAGTGAATAGTAGCCATTGCACGCAATTAGAATACTTTCTTGAATTTCATTCAAACTAAAGGTTACAAATATTCATTAATTCGATTAAAATTACAATGTTGCCTTATTAACTAACGGGCACCTCTACTATTCTGCTAATTCATGTTCTTCTAGAACCACTCTTTTGCTGAATCCATGTTATTGATAAACATTTGAGTATCTTCTGTAAATGAGGCTCGGGGGAAAAGAGAACTTGTTGACCTTTTTCTGAATTAATTGCGTTTTTTTTTCTTAGATAGTTGTCAGTCTTTATTGTTTTCACACAAAATATTATGTAGCTTTGCAACGAAGTCGTCGTATGGATATCACCGTTCGAAAATCCAATCAGTTGCTTCTTTTTAGATATATTCAGCTGTTCAAGAAATGATTGATTTCTTATATATTTCCATGTTTTCTTAGGGATTCTCATTTCAATTCAATTTAAACCGATATTCGATTCATAGAAGTGAAAACATTCAATTTGTCCTCTGAAAACTGACAAAGAAAAAAATCGTTAATATTTCATGTTAGGTCGTCTGGAATGGAGAATGTGATTACGAAGGGTCCGAATATACTCGGACTTTTACAAATTCGTTCATCTGTAGGACTACAAAAACTGGAGCAAATGGAAATAACATTTTCTCAAAATACCATTTTAATCTAGAATTCTTGAGACTAAAATCCAATATCCATTTCGTTTGTATATTCAATAGGATACAAGGGATATTAGTTCTGGAAATTCAGTATAGGCTGAAAGTTCATTTCAGTTCTGAGAATAAGAGAACTTTCTATACTTGTGAAGGTAAGTTACTCCTAATAACCATTCAAATACCCTTACGACCCCTTACATGGCCTATTTCGAAAAAAAATTGTCACAATCATTTGGACAATCCAACATCCAGGAAACATTCAATACAAAAATGCCCTAACAGGATGTGCATAATGTAAAGTTGCCTCGCCTTGTTGAAATATCGAGTGGTCTTGATGGTAACGATCGTCATTCTCAATTATGTCTACTAATAGTGGATAAATAAGTTCCAAATAAGTTTCTCCTGTCATGTTACCGTCGAGAAATACTGGTCCAATCGAACGGTCCCCAGAAATACCGACCCAGACATTGAGTTTTTGGGAAGCTTGAGTATGGACTTCGTGGAAAACAGGTGGATTGACATTAGACCAATAACGACAATTATGACGATTCACAGTCGAATTAAAAAAAAAATGTAGACTCATCAGAAAAACACATGTTGAAAAGGAAATTATCATCAGCATCTATTCTTGTAGTCATAATTTCACAAAATTTCTGTCGCCTATCAAAATCATCTTCATTTAATTGGTATACCAAATGTATTATGAAGGGGTGGAATTTATTATGTTTCAGGATTCGGCGGATACGGGTTCTACTGATATTGGTAACACTAGCCAATTTTCTTGTGGTCAATATTTAGGTCTGCATGAACTTATCCTAAAACTGCAACTTCATCAGGTTCATTTCACAACGGAAATTCACGTTCTGGGTCTCGTTTCTTGGTGGCTACTGATCCAGTTTGACAAAATTTTTGCACTAATTCTAGAACGTATTTTTTAGCAACAAGTTTATCTGGATGCGTTTCATTGAACATATCAGCTGCATGGTTACCGCACTCATCATTCTTAAAAAAATGTTTATTATTTGTACTCTTTCCGCGATCGTATACACCATTATTCATATTATTTGTTGGTAAACAGCTAGATTATTCAATCCCGTGAGAATGATAATTATTTTCAAACAGTTGCATTGTTAGATCTTATTTTTATTGATTGGGTGAATAAAAAGTGAATTTCCTACTTCAAGTTTCTATATCTCGAAAATGAATCGATAGAATTTATTTATTTTTCTTGTTTGATATCAAAAAGGAAAATACCTTTTGAATGAGGTATCACTTGTTATATGTTTTCACTCAAAACTTCAGGGGTGAAGTCAAATCAAATCAATTTATTTTCCTCTAAACGACAAAAGTACATTTCTAACACAAATAATTTCAACTTATATTCAAATTGTTTGACATTACAAGATGTTTCAATATTATGTGGTAATTGAATTGTATATTCTGGGCCCGATATAGTTAGGAGAATTCTGCATTATTTTATATCTGGCAACAAGGGTATGAATTAAATTTTTTCTTCGAGTAGTCATATTGTGCAAATCTTTGTTTTTTTTGAAATATAAACTGCCGATTCATAGATATATAAACTGACAAGGGTTAAAATTCCATGAGTGGTAAAGATTGGTCTGCATGAAGTCATTTCAGAAGCACAAAAAATACAACATAGAATATATCTTTGTTTGATAAAAACATCTTTGCCCCACAATCAGGTGCCATATCTCAATCTCGATTCAACCTCTGCATAGTATATATTACAGAGTTGTGTTCTGTCCAATACAGTTTTCAAGTTCCTAAACATATACTGAATAGAATGTTCCTCTACATGCAAGCCTAAAAATTTCACTATGGTATCGATATTTGATAAGGTTTTATCCTTTTTATTTACTGTAAATGAATCAGTTTTATCCCGGTTATTGTGGAAACGAATAATCTTGATTTTCAGTGGATTCAAAAACCACTGAAAAAGAAAAAAATGGAGGCATTGATTAAGGCAACTTCACATTAATTTTTTAAAGATTCGGTGTTCTCTGCCGACACTAGTAGAGATTATCATCTGCATAAGCTATAAATTCAGAATGCATCATTTCAAGTTCAAGATTGTTCGTAGATCAAAAATAAAATAGGCCCCAATACGGACCTCTGAGGAACTCCCAACTGGAATTAGCCTTTTTCAGAAAATAATCTTGAAATTTGTTCATTGACTTCGAATTTAACAGAAACGCACTGACGACGATTATTGAGGAGAGAAGATACCCAGTTATTCGAAATTATTCTCATGGATGACACAGTCGAATGCCTTGCTCAGATCACATACTCTCGCAGCAGAGCATTCGCCAGTATCGATGATCTCTACTAATTCGGTTGCAGTTTGAGTACATTTACTCCCACATGCATGGGACTCGAATACTGTGGGTATTCATGAAATTCTGTAGACGATCTGAAAATGTATATTCGAAAATTTTTGACATACTTTGTGAAATAGTTATAGGTCTGAAGTTATCTAGATTAATTGATTTCTTATTTTTTTGAATCGGCAATACTTTCCCCACGATGTCCGCCTCGAAAATATAGTTGACGTGTCCGAGCGTTTTTATATAGTTCGGTTCTGCCGACCTACAGAGCCGCTGTTTTGTTTTAATGGCCCACTCTGTATATGAACAATTACTTAAAAATTATATGTAGAAATTTTCACAAATTATATACTTAGATGAGAACACATTATGTGACTGCTTCCAAAACTATATATGAATATAAACAGACATAGTATATCACATTTTACAGGTAATGAAAAATTCATCTAATGAGTAAAATGGACCAGCAGTTAGATTTTTTCAAATTTCGGTTAGAAATACTCATAGGATTAATATCTCTTACATGTGGAGGCAACGCATTTAAAATTTATATTTTTTTATAATACAACTTTTATGTAAGACTATGTATGTTTTACTCTAAAATAGTGTTTGCAGATATTTATTGTGATTCATTGTGATTCATTGTTATTTTATCTTTATCTTCACCTACCTGTTTTTGACTTGCCTTTTGTACTACTAACTTTTATACAATTATAATACGGGCCCTTCTTACTCAAAGAGACTTGTTCTACGTAATATAATGCGTAAATGTTCATTTCATCTCATTACTATATTGCAGATTTGTTGATAATTTGCAGGAAATGTTTGCGTGTACGTTTTATCAAAAATGGCTATGTTATATATGCAGGCACAATGAACAATCATAATTTGTTTGGTGGACTTATTAGGAAGAAAACCGCCCCGGAGCGCCACGGCAAATAATAATAATAATATCCGTCCTCTACCCGCACAGGCTATGCCTTTGAATACATTATATGAGTGTTTATGAGGGAGTATTATTATTAATATTATTATTATATTATTATTATTCATCATAAATATATCATTTTCCAATCAGATATGATAAGAACCTAACGTAAATGAGGCCTTCAGTTGTTTTTGTCAAAACTGGTCTATAGTTATACTGGCATGATTTTTGCAATTTTTAGTGCATTTGAGAAGATTCCAGTGGGAAAACATTCGTTAATTAGGTATATCTGATGTGAGCGAAAGACCCTCAAAAATATGTCACCTATTTTGTGCCGAAAACTCTGCAACTCCTGTAAGCACAGAATATCAATATTTAGGTTTCAGCACTTAAACATATTCCTTCAGATTCTTTCCAGGAGGAGTCAAGTCGTCCTGTCAGTAATAACTTGCTCACGAACTTTCCTACTGATACTTCAATCGCTCTACCCTCAGCAGCTGCATCTTATTTATTTCAGCATGTTTGACCCTGACTCTATCTCTATCCTCCTCGTGTATTAAACCCAAGTAAAATTCATCGCTACGCCACTGCATAACATCTTTTACAGTGTCCTACTTCGCTCGGAGGGCTGAATCTTTGCAACGAAAATATTAGATTATTCAGATATGGCACCCTTAATTAGTTTAGCAGACCACGACTGAATAGTCTTGTCAGTTTAATTCGAACCACTCAGAACAGGCTGGAACGTGGTTGGGCTGTTTAGTCGCTGCCGTGAACTTTGGCTATGTGGTTTGGTATTACACTAAGAAAAATACACAGGTGGAATTCATCAAAGATCTCATCGATGATGAAGTTGACGACACTGGAACAAAAGGAAAATTTGTAACTTTTTTCCCTCATTTATATCATTCTCACAATACAGTTCTCCTCACTATCAATGAAATTCCAATAATCGCAGAAGTTAAATAGCTGGAATGGAATTGGCCGCGGTGGTGTGCGGGTTGAGTCCTTGCCTCATAAGACAGAGAGCGTGAATTCGAATCTCAGCATTGCCACCGGTCTCGTGCATGGCATCACACGTATTAAAAGGTAAGGGCTACGTCTTCCCCTAGCTCACACAAGTCTCTGACTTAGGAGGGTTGCACGTAGGGGTACAACCGGTTGACGGATATAACAATTTTAACAATTTTTTTTAGCAATTCCGTAACTTCTATTTTTTTACTGAAAGTTACTTTTCTGAATTCTCACAGTTGTCCTATTTGTTTTCCTGGGATATAATAGGTATAGATTAGGATTGATAGCTCGTTACCCGGAAAAGAATTTCAATATACCAATGACGCGCAATTTAATAACTATTAATTTGATGCAAGAACTATATTATCTCAGGGCTTTCTGTGGTAGTAGAATTTCAATTCTTTGATTCGACTTTCCAACTGAACGATTCTTCCACAAGAAAACCTGTACAATACAAGGTATTTTGGTTTTCAACAAAAAACAATTACTGCACCCTTCGACCGTTGCGTTACATCTGTCTGATACAGAGTTCTCTACAAGAACTTATTTGCTAATAATGTTTTTCTACAAAAACTAGGTACTTTACTGAATATCATAGCTCAAATTAGTTTTTGATTCATATGGGAAAACTAGTTTTATGGTTCTTGCCAATCATCAAAAAGTATTGCAAAGTGGTTTTTTAGAAAAGGGTTTTAATTAGTTTAACAGTCTACCGTCAAATAGTGTTGGCCATTATAATTATAATGCTACAAACAAATTTGGGCCAAGTTTCAATTAATTTCCTCGAAGGTTTTTAGCGGTGTAATACAGTATAAATCATATTTCAACCATACAGCAGTTATATCAAATGCCGAATGTTTGTAGATTCTAATGCCTAACAGATCACATACAGATTCATAGTCCTATCGACCAATTTCTTTTACATGTACCATGTGTAAACTCCTCGAAAAAATACTGAATGCTAGGTTACAGTACTACTTGGAACAGAACGACCTGATTATTCCCCAATAAAGTGGTTTTCGTAAGTATCGTTCGACGACTGACAATCTAGTGAATCTGCAATCAGATATCCATGAAGCCTTCTAAATAGAGAAAAGCTTATTGCAATATTCTTCGATATACACCGAGCTTTTGAAACCGTTTGGAGACGCAAAGTTCTCGATCAGTTGAAACAATGGCGAATACAAGGAAATATGTTTGCTTTTATATCCAATTTTTCGGGGAATAGATCTTTCTCGGTATAAAGAGTCAATGGTCAATTTTCGGAAACCAAGTCCCAAGAAAATGCCACACCTCAAGGATCGGCTTTGAGTGAAACGCTCTTTCTCGTAGCCATGAATGACATTTTAGATGAAATCAGATGGCCTGTGAGAGGTAATCTTTAGGCAGACGATTTAGTTCTACGCATCAGGAAAAACATGATCACAATTCGCAACCAACTCCAGAATACACTTAACAGCCTTCAGTCATGGTCAGAACGGACAGGACTCAAGTTCTCGGTTACAAAAACAAAGTGTGTTGTTTTTTCAAAGACACTGGTAGATACTACAATCTTTCTCGAATTAATTCACCAAAAACTAGAATTTTAAACGAATTCAAATTTCTTGGTGTTACATTTCATAAGAAACTGAGATGGGACTCGCATATTAGAAATCTCAAGAACTCCTGCCAAAATGGCCTGAATCTAATGAAGGTATTACGTTGCTACGGATCTATCGAACATTGATTAGATCCAAACTAGATTATGGATCCATTGTTTATTCTACTGGGAGGACATCTCTTTTGAAGTATCTAGATGTAATCCAGAATACGGCCATAAGAATTGCTATGGGGGCATTCTGTACCAGTCCTGTAGAAAGTTTACTAGTCGAGGCAGGAGAACCACCCCTCGAACTATACGTCGGCTCAATCTAACCTTAGCATATGCAGCAAAAATATCAGCCAACAGAAATAATCCTAGTCATCACAATACATTTTCAAATCGTTTTTCCGAAAAATTTGACCAAAATTGTAATTCACAACTTCCTCTTTATGCCAGAATTTCCAGAATACGAAATAACCCAATTCATAATCAGAACATTCTCCCTTTAAATATAAAGATACCTTCCCCATGGACAATTGCCTTTCCCACATGCAACACCCATCTCACTCGTTATACCAAGAGTGATACCCCAGCAGTACTCATAAGAAGAACTTTTTCCGAAATAGTCTCCAAATACGTCCGCCATATTTACACAGATGCATCTAAAACCAGTGAAAGCATAGGGGCTGCTGTAATAACAGACACCGCAAACTACACTTATAGACTACCATCAGAAGCAAGTATTTACACGGGAGAACTATATGCCATAGCCGAAGCTCTTTCACACCGCAGTGAATATGAAGAAGATGCTATTATTTTTACCGACTCACTGAGTGCTGTGCAAAGTCTTTAACAGCTCTACCCCCAAAAAAATGCACTTCTCCGTAATACACTTTATCATTAACATTAACACTTTATCTTGTCTATGTGTTATAATATACCATCATCAATGGAGACAAAATGATCAGAATAAAAATTAAAAGTTTTGTGTGGTTAATTCTGATTTGTTTCAGTATGTTCCTTCCATATCTATCTTTATTTGGCCTGAACATGCAAATTTATATTTCAGCAAAGGGGATTATTCGCTTTTTGTAGTCGGTTTTATTGATGCAAAGACGCCAAAGGTCATCACTCATGGTTCCTTGGCCATTATCAATGACAGGCTATCAAATGTCTTCATCTTTGAGAAAAAAGGGAATTTATAAACGATTTTTTTATTGATGGAGGAATGCATGAGTGAATGAAGATAAAAATACTAATTAAAAAATATTCTGCAAGTACTGAATTGTACTACTTGAAAAATTGAGATAGTCTGACCAAACAATATGTATTTGAATGGACTCAGCTATCAAAATGGTGTTCTTTCTCATCAATTTACCATATTCTGACAGTATTGACAGTACCTAATGTTATGAACTCCTAGATTTCAGTTTCACATTTGTTCCTTTCAACACAACTCCCTCCATGATTCCAAGTGCCTACCTCTATTGTATTGACCAGTGTGAAAATCACTCAAAATATTATATTAACTCTACATATCAACCAAAAAATTGTTATAGAATGCGTCATCAAAATTATTTTGACCATCAATCATCGCTCCTGTTGATTCTAATTTTATTAGTGCAATGTACATCGAGGATGTTGAAAAATTATTAGAAAGCCAAAAAAATATCCTCAGAGCAATAGCCAGATAAAATAGGTATAATCGTCGAAACATGAGTAAGACTGACCCATTTTGAAAAAGCTTAGATCGATAGTTTCATGACAATAGATTTTTAACACGATATGGGTACAACCTAAACCCTTCTCCGTTCGGCCTGATGGAAGGGAAGCCAAAAAACAATTTTGGGTTTGTAATCATAGAGGATAGGCAAGGAGATTAAATACTAAATATTCGTAAGAGCATCAAACTCATCAATGTTCACCCTTATAATTAATACACGATCTTTAGGGTCCATTAGATTCTCTCGTTTTCCAAGTGTAATTTTGTTCTATTTCCTTTGAAAGGTTTCACAGGGAAATTAGTTCCATTCCTGACCCGCAAAAAACTGATGAGTTGGGAATCCATTGAAAAAGATCATTACGAGATCGACCCTACCAGTCCTGTGCCGGCGAGACTTTTCTCAACAATTGGAAAGATCGTTGTTTTGTTCTACACTAATTATTATAATACGTATTCACTCACTCCAACTACCAAACTTGATGAATATGGTAATGATATCCTAAAACCAGGTTTATATATATCGTGAAATTTGGATTATATACCTTCAAGATGTTACGCTTCAGAAGATAGATCACCCACTATCGAAAAGATGGTATCCTCGTTAAAGTTTATTTCAATTGTGTGTACCTAAAATAGATTTGGTTATTCGAGATACAAGTTTGAAACGTCAAAAGTGTACGTCGATATTTCAACGCAAATCGAAGGCGTTTTGTATCAACGTGACGTCTGGTGTATGCTTGGAGTGCTCACCGACCACCCGGGGTGGTGCTGTAGGTTTTTCAAGTTTTCCTACAGCTTAAGAATTAATGCTCCGTTATAGAGAAATGGTCCTATTCTTGCTTCCTCTTGGTCGAAGACCATACAAAGAAAGGAATCTGACCTACTCATGACTTCACACGCTCCGTCAGAACTTGAATGTAGACGGCCTCCTCGTTGTCTGAGGAAGTATATGAATCTGCACTAATTTGCAAGTGTTTGCGTCAAGTTCTCACAGCTCCTCTTGAGTCCAATTCATCACCCCGAAGGAGTAGAGTATATCATCGGACGGTTCTGATGACCATATCGATCGGAGTTTATGCTGATACCTACTTACCATGGATAAAGTTTCCAACGGTGCTTATCTCTTGTGAGTGGCGTTATTTCTCCCCCTAGGTGAGTATACGCCTCTCCGGCATTCCTCACATCTTCCTCTGAGATGAACCGTGGCACATTTTTCGATTCCAAATACCATCCGATGGCATGAATGTACTCTTTTCGAAACAGACGGGTGACCTTATGCCTCCGATTGCTTGAGGTGACACAGTTATATCCGCCATTTCTCCTTAGTAGAACAGATAATGGTAATAAGAAAATGCTGAAAAGAAGAGGCTGAGGGAATCAGACTCTGAATAAGGCAACTTTTGCTAACCGCGTTAAATCCGAGGCCATTGACATCACACGGGCAACCTAACAGGTCAGCCCAAACTTTCAAGGATGGCACGTTTCCGACGAACCATCTCTATCAGATTATCGGCACATAAGCTTCTGTATTGCCGAAAGTAGTGAAAGTCTAATCTTCTTCAGGAACCCGAGAAAAACCGACTGGGAGACGTACAGAAGCTCCTTAACAGCTAACTTTAACTAACCTTAAGTCTGTGAAATTCACCAAAGGAGGGGCTGAGGGAATTGAAGAGGCGGCAATCTCTCTTCAGGAAACGATGGTCTCCTCATTCCAGAGAAGCTGTTCTCTTACCAAAAAGAGGCAGAACAGCACGGACCACTTCTGAACCAAAGAGCTGGAAACCTTGAAAAACATGACCAACAGAACAAAGCAGTGGTCTCTGTACAAAAAAAAATATAAAGAAAGAAAAGGAAGGCGTGGAAAAATGTCTGCGAAGAATACGAGAGCACGGCTGAATGCTCCCGACTGAACACAATCTTGTCGAAAGATCCTCTGAACCCAGTTGGGACGCTAATGCGAGCAGACGGATCATTTACCAAATCAGGGAAATAATCTCTAGAGATACTCCTCGATACCCACTTTTCTGACTCTAGGGGAACAAACAACCCAGTCATGTTCCAGAAGGTACAAACAGTCGAGGTCAGGCCGACAAGAGAAACCTGGGAGATGGCGAAAAAAGTCATCACCTACCTTCAGTCCATTCAAATCAGCAGCACCAGATGAAATCCAACTTGTACAATCACAGCGAAGAGCAGACCTATTGATTCCATACCTAGTCAAGCTATGCAGGGAGAACCTGGCTCACAGGTATATACCGAACAACTGGCGGTGGTCCAAGGGTATCTCCATACTGAAGCCGGGGACACCATCCTATGCCCAGGCATTCAGACCAATTTTCCTCTCATCGTTCATGATCAAAACGATGGAAAAACTAGTTGATAGAAATATCCGAGATAATGATATAGAGTATCCAATCTCCTCGGAGTATCAACACGCCTATCAACCCAGAAAATCGATTTAAAAATCCCTCTCGAATAAAGAGATTGCACTCACAGCATTGTTCGATGTAGAAGAGGCGTTTGGTAACACATCTTATGTGACTATCACTACAGCCCTAAGGGAAAAAAACGTTGCTCCAGTCCTGAACCAGTGGATATCTGCCATGCTGAGCTGTAGGGTAATACAAGCCTTCCTATTCGGGGACACGATGGAGGTGGAATCCACGAAAGGCTGCCCTCAGGAGGGTGTACTATCCCCACTAATGTGGAACCTCGTAGTAGACGTTAATCACGGAGGAGTATTTGCTCAGTGCTACGTTAACGATACCGTCATAATGGTTAACGGAAAGTACAGAAGTACATAGGCCTTCTGCAGAAAGCTTCGAACTGCTCTAGGGCTGGAGTATCTTCGGAGTAAGGTTTATCACGGAACTTCATGTTTTCCGTGATACTTCTCGCCCGCCTTACAAGTGATTTATTTGCAGCCACCAGTATTCGTATCCTATCAAGACAGTGCGGTTTGATGGTAAACAGCATGCCTTGATTCAATGTGTGGTCAATTCGCCGCACTGTGGGCTTGAAAGGCCTATCAACTGGCCGCCACGTAGAACACCACAGATTGGATACGAAACGCGTACTTGATCGTACCTTCCATCTTGGTAATGCGTCGCGTAGGCTTCATATCTGCTTTTTGATAATATTGTTCATGCATGGTTATATTTTTCAAAAACTGGATGGTTCTTCCTAGGAAGTAGGGGTTTGAGAGACATTCGCTTATAGACTGTGGCAGGCAAAATTTCCTTCTTTAATTACTGAATTTTCTGTGTTTATTATTATTAATTTAAGTTGACAGATGTATGCCTATTTATCCCTCCAAATGACTTTATTATCTACAATAATACACTGATCGTGATAACGTTATCGTAATAAAAGTAAAGAGTACTATGTGGAGAGGCACATAATTTGTTTTCAACCAACTTCATTATATTAGAAAATTTTATAATTTTTTTACTATGGTACCAAAGTTGAAAACACCGTGCACAATATTCAGAGGTTCTCTTATGATTTCAATCCAAGGATCGTAAAAGGGGTTTCCACTAAGAAATATGTATGGCGACCCTGAAACCCTCCTAAATTGCATAAATCCAGTTCAGCTTTGTCAGCAATACTGGAATCATTCCTGATGAGATTTTCTAATGAAGGAGGCTAAATATATAGGGTGGTAATGCAGTTTAAACTGAAGTTGTACTGGTCTACTCTCTAAATATATTATCAAGAATGGAGAACTGAGTATGCGATAGGAGCAACTACAAGCCAGACTTATTATATCAGAAAAAATATTTGAATATTGGTTCTTTGTAGTCATCATATACAAATGTTTTGTAAAACAAGTGTATCACATTATGAACTACATATTTCATAACATGCATAAAACTTAAAATGTACCGCTTTATTCTGTTTTTCTTATCAGTACAAGTATTCAGAAACAAGTTTGCAAAACGGTTTCGTTACTCAACAAACAACAGGACATGATACAAAATCCCTGTCTATATATTTGTCGTTGGTAGACATACTAACATACCGATGCAATAACACTATATAAGCTAAAAGAAAGAGACGCAAAAATATCATTTATATTTTATTCTTTATGTGAAATTATGAAAACGTAAGGCACATAAAATTTGTCCAAATCACCCTGCATAGGACATCTAATTAACAAACGAACGGCTCTTGGAGGCCCTTTCAATATTATGCGGAAGATGAAAGATCACAGAGATTAATTTCAGCCTATTCGGGTAAGGAAATTTGATCCATAAATTCTCCTGCTTTGACATAAAAAGTACAGTTTTCCTCACCAGATATAGCCGTGACCCGAATTCTTGATTTCTCGAAGGAAACTTGTGACCATAAAACATTGGTCCTAACCTTTCATTCCCAAAATGTTTTGAATTATTTGTGTGACTTCACAAACTAAGGAAATTTTGAAATAATAGCAATATTATACGTACTTGGCTCCTAAACTGTTCAACACTATTCCTTATTCAATTAAAATTATTGATATATCTCACATTTTCGAAAAGTCTCTGAAAACATTTATATACTGTCAATCCAGACAAACAATTGCTAATTTCGTTGACAAAAAACATTTTTGATTCGCTCCAACAGCAGGGGTATGTTTTTGTGTACCACCAATAAATCATATATTTTGATTTATTTTATTAAACGTTTCGTTAAGTATATACAGTGAGTCTGCTAAGTTGGCTACATATATGGGAAACGTTTTTATTATTGATTTTATCAAAAAAAGTTATTCTTCATAAAAAGTTCTGCTTAGTCTGAAACCAAAGATACAATTATCAGATATCAAATTTGTTCAATCTTATACGAGGTATGTCAAAAAGTATGGAAGAGTAAAGTAACTTTATATTTCACAACATAAAAAATTTTCATTATAAAAAGTTAGTTGGAATCAAAAACTGTTTCAATATGCAATAACATCCTTCTAATTGGAAAAATAATTTTTTTACTAATTTTTCTCAAATTATCAATACCGAACATTTATCATTTATAATTTATTACAAACATGAAAATTTACTTACTAATTTCTAAACAAAACGGAAAGATTTACATGTTTGTAATAAAAAAAATGATAAATGTAATAACTATTGATAAATTTAAAAAAAATTGTAACATTTTTTTTTTCTAATTGGAAGGATGTAATTGCATATTGTAACATAGTTTTTAATTCCGAACATTTTTTCATAATAACAATGTTTCTTTCTGTTTAGAAATTAATAAGCAAATTTTCATGTTTGTAATAAAATATAAATGATAAATGTTGGGTATTGATAATTTGAGAAAAATTTGTAAAAAAAATATTTTTCCAATTTGAAGGATGTAATTGCATATTGAAACAGTTTTCAATTCCAACTAACTTTTTATAATGATAATTTTCAATATTGTGAAATATAAAGATACTTTACTCTTGAGAAAATTTAATATTTTTTGACATACCTCGTATAAGATTGATAAAATTTGATATCTGATGATTGCATCTTGAGTTTTAGACTATGCAGAACTTTTTATGAAGAATAACTTTTTTTCGTAAAATCAATAATAAAACAGTTTCCCATATGTAGCCAACTTAAGCAGACTCACTGTATATGATTTTTCTGAACTGTGACGTATTTAAAGATACCTAACTTTTAATTGTATGATATATTGAATTTTATCGAACTTCATGTAATACTTGTGTCATTTTATCTTTTTGTTCAACTTTATTTACGTTCTTAAATTCTTATTCACAATAATGTGTCATATATTCAACACTGTGATATTTTTTATTTTATATTTCATATATTGTGTTTTCTATATTTTAGTGTTTTAAAATTTTCATACATCTCCATTTCATCTAATCATCCATTCATTACAGGTATTTTACCTTATATTTCGGAAAACAAGTGCTTTGCACTTATCCCTATTTTACTCTATTCACTAAAGCATGTAGTTATTACAATTTCATTTCAACTGTATTGTTCATTCTGAATAAAGTTATTATTATTATATTATTATTCCGTGAAATGGTAAATTTAGAAATATCGATTTGTTTCCTGGTTCCAGAAAACACAATTGGTACATAGTTATTTTCTCAATGGACATTCGTTATGGATACATTAGTTATCACAGTGCCACGACCATAGGTATGATATAAATACTAGAGAAATTGATAATTGTCCGACAATGATCCGATGATAGTCATAGTCATACATTGTTTTCTACTTTACATGCTGATTTGTGAAAAGCATACGGATTAGACTCCTCTGTTGTTATTCGATGTATGACACTACCATAAGAATATTTCATCGACAGTCGTCGATGATTCATGCTAAGGAGCAAAACATGATTGAATTTCGCATTTTGTTATTGGGAGGGGGCTCGGCAATAGTTATTTGACCTTCATACTTTTCTTCCATGTTCCGCTCATGGTGAGATTATCTGAATACAAAAAACCGCAAATAAAGAATGTTAGAAATGTTACTATACTGATTTTTCCAATGCGATCATCAGTACAATAACCACAGACAAATTTATGCCAAATCTGAGGGATGAACTGTAACACTATGAAACTTGGCACGTTACTTCTTGACATCATGTTTAGTTTGAAAAAAATTTGTTTACCAAAAAATCACGGATGGAACATAAAAAATTTTTGACTCAAAAAATAAATAAAAAAATTGGAGTTTTTTTGGAAAGTAGAAAAGCTATCGGAAAACGGCTTCAATAGAATAAATGGAATAACTAGGTAGTCCTGTTATACTTTTTGTAAACTAGGTTAGGTTAGGTTCGGTGAGGTTTATGCTCATATTTGAAGCAAAGTCGTCTTTTTGAGCTCTAGAACGGTGTTAATCATCCTCAAATTGTGATGAAGAATATCTAACATTGTAGACAAGAGGTGAGAATATTCATGGATATAATGAGAATTATGAGGATGGCCAGTCCTGGTGACATTTTGCAAAATCCGCTACTAAATCTACATGAGCTATTCTCGTCATAACTGCTCTCGAAACTTCATCCAAACAAGTAGTTACCACTTTTTTAATAGTTTCAGTTGATGCTTCAGAAACTGTCCTGAACGGTCGATTTCTTTATGGTGCACAGTTTTTGGAAACGGATGAAACAGCAATATAACAAATCGAAGCTTTTCAAACTGTTCCTGAGTTTGGATTTCATTGGGGAATATGAACCGATACGAGGTTCAGGGCTATGCAATTTTTCATTACCATACTTGAAATTCTTAGAAGTTGAGTGTGTATATCTGTTGACATTTTTTATGTAGATCCTTGGACTTCCGCCAGTTCAACAAGAATTCTGTATGAAAGTTATTTATGTCTGCTCACATAAATCAATGTTTCCAGCCCTGCTGGGGTGAAAAGACACCAATCCTGACAAAATATATCTATATTGCAAATTATACAAATTCCTCCCTTTTGTGACATCCTATAAAAAAACGCAGATTCAACCATTTAAATCTACACCTATGTTCCCTCTTATCCGACTGGCATTTTTTTCTATATAACATTCTTTCAAAGCAACTCAAAAAAATTATATATTATTATTTATAAAAATATTTTGAAAACGTATTTCTTCATATACTTAATTGTCCTGGGACGGAAAAATCTCCATGATTTATGTAGGTACGTACTCTCAATTCTGTACAAATTTCAGTATCCTGAAAACAGATTTGTTGGCACCCAGCTAATATACTTGTGTTTACTTCAGAGAAGATTAGTGTATGATAATATACAGTGTGTCTCACATTTCATGGAAGCACCCCCGTTGCTTCCGTAATTATCGAGGTAAAATTATGTAACTCGCAGAACTGATGAAAATGCTGGAAAAGCATCTACCAGCTCAATGGTGTTGGTCTAAGTGATATACATTCGTAATGGAACAACCCATTTTTACGGTAAATCATACAAGGGGGCAAAATAGGCTTTAAATTCTTTCATATTCGTGATTAGGATCCCCAAATTACTACAGATATACCTTTTTCCTGGAATACTTTTACTCCTGAAACATTCAAATTTGTCTCACTTATCATGGAATCACCCCTGTTACTTCCGTAATTATCGAGGTAGAATTATGAAACTCGTAGGACTGATGAAAATGCTGGAAATGCATCTACCGGCTCAATGATGTTGGCCTAAGTGATACACACTGCCCGCTATTCGCGCTAGAACAACCCATTTTTACAGTAAATCATACTAGGGGGCAAAATTGATTTATTTCTAAGGGGGCGTCCATAAATTACGTGAGGTGTTTAAGGGGGGGAGGGGGTCGAGTCAAATCTCATCTAATCTTACGTTGGAGAGAGGGGGGGTCTCGGCAAATATCACGCAATTTTTTTTCTGATTGAAACAAAAAAAAAATTATACTATTTTGGTCCATTTAATCCAGATTGTACATGCATAAGATTTAAACTCTCAGCAACATTGATTACTAGTCATAACTAGTCGTAAATAAAAGCACGAAGTAAATTTGTTTTTTTCTTTTTACAATAACAATCCAACACGTTTACGTAAGAAACTCACATTTTGAAAAATCTCACGTGAGATTGGGAGATGGGGGAGGGGGTTGAATAAAATCTCACGACATCTCACCAGGGGGGGAGGGAGGGGCAGAAAATTAAAAAAAACACCTCACGTAATTTATGGACGCCCCCTAAACTGAGAGCCCCATGAGCTAATGCTCAGATTTCATTATTATTCTCCATCAGAATTCAGGTGAAAAGTGTTTTTGGTATACCCTTCAATTCCGCAAATTCTACGTCAACAATTACGGAAGATACGGGGGCGCTTCTATGAAAAGTGAGACAAATTTGAATTTCTCAGGATTGACATTTTTCAGGAAAAAGGTGTAATTTGGGGGTCCTGATCACGAATCTGAAAGAATTTTCAGCCTATTTTCAGCTTAAAATTGCATACTTATAAGGTTGGCAGCACTGGCTGATATTAATCTAAATGCGGTGATGTATGGCAAGGTGATTGTAGTAGCAATATTATGTCATGTCGAAATAGAGTTTTGTACAAGTAATCTCTACGTTTTTCAATTTCACAATGAATATTAGAACACATTCTTCTTATCCCTCATTATTATCAAAATCTAACAACTTAAAAATAAAAAAATCACTTTAGTTCAGAAAATACGTTCGGCTCGTAACGGAAATTGTGCTTCATCATATTTAGAGGTGCTATACTTGGCCATCTGCTAATTAGTCGTCAAAAAAGCCAGAATGTAATTAAAAGTCTCCGAACTTCGGATTTCAATTAACACACCAACTAAACCTGTGAAAGTCCTCCTGGGACCTTTCCACGCCAGTCGGAAGATGAGAGATTGTCAAGATTCATTTCAGTCTATTTGCAAAAGGAAATTCGAACCATAAATTCTCGAATTCCGACACGAAAAAGTACAATCCTCCAGGTCAAACGGGGCATCGCGACTACGGCTTTTGCACATAAAATGTCTGTAAATCATTTCAAGTGTGATTTAGATAGTGCATAAGTAATTCAGTTTTGAAATGTTTACCGCTGCATTTGATAAATTTCATTTTCGGTTCATAGCTTTATCAATTTGTGAATTATACTATTTGTATGGTTGTGATGTTTGATGTTATCATTCGGTTATTTAAAATTGAATAATTTGATGCGGAAATTGAGATACTTTCGGTCGTGGTAATCTGACAGCCACAAAATAATTACGTTGTTCATCCAACCCAGCCATGGAATTTTAAATGTATTATTGTCGTTTTGAAATGTCACATTTTCACTAATGATGTAATGAACACTCACGATAGAATATATATGCTGAATTACGAGTCTATCACAACAATGATAAAAAACTGAAGAATTTATTGAAATTATCAAAGGAAATAACACGAGTGCTTCAAATTTTATCGATAATTTTTTATTATACACGAAAACTTATTTATTTGGCAAAAATATGAAGACCCTAACGGACTCGTGATTTTATCTATATTCGGTTTGTTTGAATATTTTTGCTTCAAATAAAGAAGTTTGAGTGATAAAAAAAAATTATGTGATAAAATTTGAAGAACGAGTTGTATTTGGGAAGTTTATTTTTTCAACAATTTTCATATTTGCTGCCCAGTCTTCCAGAATATTTGCAATCTCTTGAATAGTCGTATCGTTTTGTAGCTGGTAGTTTCTGATTCTGCAAAATGCTTCAAACTGATTCCATATACATTTTTTGGATTTAATAGTGTTTTGTGGAGTGGAGTTTTGTATGAAATGTTCAATATTCTCTTGGGTTTTCAATAAACTTCGAAGCACTTTAAGCTGTCAATAATGACAAATTCACAGTAGAATTTTCACGTTTCAATGAAAACAAGGTATTATCGATGAGGAAGCAGTTTTATCAGTATAATACCGAATGATTGGCCAGAATAATGCATTGCTTTTAGTTGAAACTTTCAAAATGTCAGATTTTGACATGTGAAAAAATAATCAATGTTATTATAGAAAAATATAAAAATGATAATGATAATAATACACTCATAGATATAGACTGTGCGAACGGCTATTATTATTTTTTGCAGTGGCCCTCTGGGGCGACTCACTGATCAAAGAAGCTCTCAAATTGGAGAAAGTTACTGTATTTATAACATATCATGTCTAATTAGCATATGAAATACGATAAAAGCAAGCTGCATTATCATGTTGCTTTCCTTTCGTGTTATACTTATATCGCGAATACAATAAATAACTATTAACGGAAAAACAATTATTCCTTGTAATTTGTGGTCGCCGGTTGACGTATCCACTGAATTGCCTTCATATCTAAAAATACTGCAATTTGTGACCAAAAATTACCATACTTATCACATTTGTTTTTGTTTTTAAAATAGTAATTGAAAAAAGCCTTCGTCTTCAGCATTCTCGATACGCCATTCAGACAGTTCCCCTCTTCTACAAGCACCGGCAACTCCAATAATCATTGCCACCAAAAATTACCCATAAATAATTTAATGATTGAAAGCGGTAATGTTTCAAATAACGGTAAATCATATCTATAAATATATAAATTCCGAGAGGTCACCATCCGTGGACAGTACGGCTTTATGAAGTCTCTCGAAATTGAAACGAATACACTCTGAATTAGTACCATAAGGCAAAGACAGTATAAATGAAAAGTACCTTGTGACATCTACAGTCACTAGTTTGAAACTGATGATGAGTTGATAACAACGAAACAGCGCTGTCCACGGATGGTGAGCTTTCGGAATTGAATCGAAAATACTCTATTCACTGCAGATTCTTCTTGTGTTCCTCTTAACGCACGAGGAACTTGATTGAGTATTGGGTTGATCAGAATAACGAACAGTTGTCTGCCTGTCAAAGTCGTAGGTAAACATCTACCTTTGATTTCCATGGCTCGTTTCAAATAAAGTTTCAAACTAGATGTAGACTGTCACAAGTTACTTTTCACTTATAAATACATATCTGTAAATAAAATATCCTCTTCTCTCATCAGCCTCTCTAATGAAAGTTTCAATTCTCCCCAGAAAGTCATTCGAAAAATTAGGGTGTTGGGTTTTGTAAACTTCTGGTATGTTTCTCATTCAATTAAAGTATGTTGAATTTTGGTTCCGTCTTGAGGAACTTCTTCCAGATTACATCAAAATTTTTGTTAGTGATTCTCTTCCAGGTTAATGGTGTTCATATTTATATAGTTCCTGTAGATTTCTCTGCAGTTTTTGATGGTCTATCATTGTTACTATAAAGGCACTGAAGCCAAAAAGAAGCTCATTGTGCCTTCTCTGACATATTCGTATCTGCGGTATTCCAAACAAGTAAGCGAGCTTATGTTTTTTGATGAAATCGATCGATGGTTGGAATTTAACCTAATAATTTGAAAACATTAGGAGCTAGATCTATGCCTTATGATACATGAGCTAGATCTATGCATTATGATACATGAAGAAATTACGAAATATCAGGAATTATAAGATAGTTTAGGTCGACAAATATGCCATGGTTCATCTCAAAAGAGAGTACTAAATACGGAAATGATGTTCAGCTCGTGGACGGAAGCAACCAACATCATCTTGATGAGCGGTGGTGATACCTAGTGATGAAACAATGCCGCTACTAAGACATAACAACAGTTGAAATCTCTCTCCACAGCAAGTATCAGCATAAACTCCGACAAATCTGGTTATCAGAACTGTTAGGATGAACAAAGTGGCTGCAACGAATATGCTTGCCGGTTTGACTAAATTTTACTCCTACGAAGTGATGAAATAAACTCAAGAGGATTTGCGACAACTCGACGTAAATAGTCGCAAAATGATGCATATTTATTGAAGTTTGTATACTAAATCGTCCGTTTCACGATTTAATCCAGTCCACTTAGTTTTTGAGGCGAATGTCGATTATAGCACCACCAAACTTGGCATGCTAGTGGAACCATTTCAAACAAGAAAACAAATGTGAAAATCCGGTGGTAGAATAAGAAAAAAATAAATTAAAAAAATTTAAAAAAATTCTTCTCAGCCGAGCTACGCGCCTACCTTGTTACTGATGAGAGGCAAGAACCTCGAAACTAGTCTGAGGAGTGATCATTACTGATCAGGACTTGCGTAGCTCGCCTTTTTGAGTAATAGAAGAATTTGCAATTGCACAGGTATTTGATGGATGTAGTTCAATGTTCAGAAATTAAATTCTGGTCATCCAAGCTTCAATAATGTACCCTGCATGAATGAAAACCAGTTTGAAAAATAGTCGTAAGTGGTCGGTCCATTTGGCGAACAAATATGAGGGATCGAAATAGTGATTCACAATGGAGTAATTCACCAAGGGAATACTATAAATTCACCTTGTAATTGAAAATTCGAGTCTCTGTTTTATTCAAAATTCTGTATTGTGATATTCAAATTATGTCTTACAAGTATCCATGAAACTCTTTCTTTTTTCAATCTCGAAAGAGGAACTTTAAATGAAATCTACCCTCGCACGGTTGAAATAACTCGAGTATTTCAAAAAAATCCAATATATTGAAAAGAAATCCAACATATTAAAAATAAATTATTTCATTTGTGTGGCCCCTAGACGCTTTCGTAATAATGTAATGTAATGTATGAATTGGTACTAATATGGGCAAATAAACAATTGTCATTATTAAGTTTCGTAGTCAAAGAAACTAATTAAAATTATAATAAATTCAGCTGCAATCGTCCGTCTAAAAGTGAGTAGAAATTTATTGTAGAGCAGACAAGAACTCAAAAATTCTTGGAGTGGATTGGAGTTATATTGAATGTTATGGTTTCTATGGAATTATTAGTGATTATCTTCTACAGACAGTGGATGGAAATGTGTCAGGGTATTGAATCATTTTGGCAAAAAACAAGAGTGTTGTCAAGTGCATATACCACAACTGTCTCTCCACTGAACAGGTAAAATTCCATTTGAATTTGTTTTGGAAATTCTTCTCTAACGGATTATTTGAGTTGATAACTATGTTATAAGAATATTCTTTTTCCAGTGGTATTTAGAGTGAAAAAATAATGGAATCCAAAACCTTATCAAATACTGATACGTACGTACAAAAATCATACGGATTTTTCCATCCGAGGACAATTATATGAATATATTTTTATAAATAATTATATACATTTTTTCTGAGTTGTTCAAAGAGAATGTTATATCGAAATTAATGTCGAACAGATAAGAGGAAACATAGGTATCACATATCCTAGAAGCTCATTTGAGTCGGTTCTCAGGTACTCGTCTCGTCTGTTTAACAAATGAAAATTTCAAAACGAATTTTCAAGGAATGCAGTACCCGTAACCGCATCTCTGTGGAATTGTTTACATGAAGTACACCTTTAAAAAACACGCATCACATTTCTCAATTAATTTCGATAACGTACGGTTCAGCAAACTATCGATATGTGATGCTCCTTATGTGAGCGCTATAAATTGAGTCTGTCAACACGCTCAACGACCCTGTATTCATAAACATGCGTTACTTGAGAATCATGTCCGGTCGGCCCAACAGTACTAGTTTCATAGATAACATGTTTGTATACGATCGTATTGCGGCTCCAACAAATATTATATTGCCATCGATACCTTCTCGATATTCGAGCATCATTCATTTGCGGTATTACCGGATAAACCAAGTTGAAATGTATCAATCGTTATCAAATAATAGTTATCAATAATACACACAACATGATGATGAACTCATTAATTGAAATTTCATTGTTGTGTTTCAATGATTTGGTATGTAATGTATGCGGTATGAAAGTGGTCAAAGTTTGTCATAACGATGGATTTTGGTAGATTTGATACTGAAAAGACATATTTGAAAAATTTAGATTATTGTTAATTATGAACATATTGTTTTTTATTACAAGATATCAAATACTAGCGTCTGTAACCAAGCTAAAGTAGTTCTGAATCCAGTCTGACAAAAGCTGTAGGTCTTGGATATTCTTTGCTCCCACTAGCTTTCATATGAGCTTTTCCAGGAATTTTTTGCTGCTACTTTTTAATTATAACAGAAAAACTGTTTGAGTTACTGGTGGGAGGACGTTGAGTTCTCATTGAATAAATGTGGGTTCAAATCGCAACAATTGCTTCTCATCACCCGTCCCCCATAGCATAAGGTCTGAAAAGCTTCTGATTCTTTCATTCTGGAAACTCGTGAAGAACTGAAAAGATTCATTCAATGTTGTAGTTGTAGCGAGCTTTTAGGAGTAGAACCTACCTATACTGTTGTCTTCAATACACCAACTTGTTCAGTATTTATTTAGAAAAAGTATCAGTTGAAGTGTTATGACTACGAAAATACGTGCGAGTAGATCCTGATAAGGATAAAGGGCGATGAAAATGGGCGAAGATTTTTCTATAATTTATCATATTCATTGACGTAGTTACAGATTCGTAAACACACTATTGTGCGTGCTATACAAAAAATTCAAGTTTTATATACAGTGTGTTTAATTTCATAGATACCATAAGTTCCGGTATTTTTGTCGTAGAATTCTGAATTCTGTAGACGCGATAAATCCGGCAAAATTTAAATGGATTTTCAAGTTATATACTGCACATCAGCAGCAATGGAACCACCGATATTTTCGAAATATCATAGTAAATGGCAATGAATTATTTTGGATTCGTAATCAGTACTGTTCATCCACTTCATTCTTTAAGAAATTTGAGTTCTATAAAATTCAAATTTTTCTCAATTATTATACAAACACCCCTGTAACTACCGTCATTCCGTAATTTTTGACGAGGGAACTGTACATTGTTGCATCTTCTATCCATTCCGAAAATTTGCCAGTTCTACGTCAGAAATTACGGAAGTTACTGGGGCGTTTTAAAAAGCAAGATTTATCAGCAGTTAAGCGGATGGTCTGATTACGAATACGAAGATATTTTCAACTTGTTTTGATTCCTACTATGATTTTTCTTTAATGTTGTTAGTTCTATCGCTACTGGCGTACAGTGTATATTACTCGAAACGATCCCTTCATTTTTGTGTGTCTATCGATCCTACAAAATTTAGAATCGTAGGTCAGAATCTTCAGAATTCCGCGAAATTCGCGAAAAACTTATGTGGCGGCGTGGTGCTGTGGTTGATGCATCCTGTCAGTGGCAAGAATTTTTCATTCAACTCTAGTAGTAGATTTAATTCAAAATTCTGCGCACTGACCAAGAAAAGTCTTCCACCATTCACTGTTAGGTTCAAATTAACAGCGCTTCTCCTAAGGTGGTGTGCGAAGTTAGCAACAAAGCTTACAAACATAGATGGATAGCCATTCGACACATGTCGATAAATACATTTTTTACTACTCGCGAAAAACTGAGGATAACCTAGCATTTGTTATAATAATAATTAATTACTTCATCTGAAGACAAAAAGTTTCCATGAAATTTATCTCAAGTACTTTATTTAGAAAGTATTCTGGAAGTATTTTTTTTCACAGCTGAACGAAAAATAATATACTAGAAATATCAAGTGCAGCGATTCAAATACATTGTTATTTCATTAGGATCTGTATAATTTCTGCAACGCTGATATTGAATTGGAATTAAAAATTTCGAAAAAGAGAAGTATTACTTCGTTAATTATAACTTATTTTTCCAGAAGACAATTCTCAGAATACGATAATTCAATAATTTTTTCAAGACAACATTATTTTTAACGCAGTAACTTATCGTTGCAAATTGATTCATCGGACTTACTCATGTTTTTGGTGGTGTATTCACTTCTCAACTGAAGGAAAACCCGAAAAACCTACAGCACCACCACAATAGAAGTTATTATGGCCCTCCGTTTGTGCAATACATACATCCCTAACGTATCCTGCATGAATTCTGGTGATTGAATCTCTAACAAAATCTACAGGTAGGTATTGAATGCACCAGTAACGTCGAATCGTGCAAACGTACAGGCCAATAAAAATTGAAAAGAGAATTGATTCATTTGAAAATGATGAAACCTACTGTTAAAATGGAGATTTTTTTCAAGTCAACTATCTAAATGAAACTGCAAATTTTCGTTTTAAGATTATTTCTTACTAGTTGGGGTCTTTTCTATCTATCGGATGAATTTCTTAGCCGGGAAAGTAGTTGTTTTCTATTCGATTACAAAAAAAAGTTTCAATTTGTACAAATGGTTTTCAATTGAAAATGTTTTATTTTTTCAACATGAATACCTTCCAAGAGGTAATCTTGCAAAGTGGAAAATGGCAACTAAAGTTTATTTTCCAGTAGCACCTGATTCCACATCTAACTTCATGAACATCATGTTCATATTTTAATTAAAGTCAAAATGGTAATATTTTGTTGTTCTGATGTAGTTTTATGATTCAATGGGCCACTGTTCCTTCATACCGATTCAACGTTTTTCTCGCACTTATTGAATTATTGTCGATTTGCGCTGAACTTTTGTTAAAACCCTTTTCGAATTAATCTGTGAGGATTTATTTTCGTACCATATATGACTAATTCCAATCTTGAAGACAATATATCTGGGAAAGTCCATGCTATTCTCATAAACCAATCACAAAAAAGTTCACAAGGACCATAATCACCCGCATGTAGAGATACAACGCTCTTTAGACGAAATGAGTATAACTATTGATCACACACAAGTCATGAAACTATGGATTTGGATGCTTGCAATCTAGATATATAAAAGAGCACGACTGCCAGTGGAAGGATATTTCGATACTTACTTCTGGAATATGTACTACATTATTGTTATTGCCTTCTCCCGTTCTTGTTCCACATTCATGTTTACTACATTTGAATGAGCCTATTTCACCCTATCGCAGATGTATTGCAGTGAATCTCGTTGAGTGTGGATGTTCTCTATCAGGAAATCGATTTCGATCTACTTCTCCAGCTCCAGCCGTAACGGTACTTTCATGAAATTCTATGCATGTCTTATTAAAATTTGTGTAATTGAAATGAGCATGCAAACCGCAACACACAACGATATTAATTATTGCTATAAAATGGGAAAAACGCAAAAGCCAGAAAAAGACCCATTGCAGTGTTTATTATAAGTCGGTGGAAAAGGGATGGCATTTTTAGAGGTAGAAGAAATCTTAACGGAACGAAATGATTCTGATATCTCAGAGATCTTCTGAACAGAACTCGTGAGATGTTGGAGATGAAGAACTGCTGGGCTTGGAAAGGATGTAATTTCACTTCTGTTCTGTTCAATCCTTTGATATTTTTGCAAAAAGTGAATCTTGGCTCAGTAATACTATAACAAATTTGAGATCCTAGAAAATAATTTTCTAAGAAAAGATCGCATAACGCGAAGTGGTGGCGTGTGTCTTCATATAAAATCACATATAAACTATGTCCTGATCGAGACAATAAACAGAATATCAAACAGATTTGGTCAAAATCTAGGATAAGTAACATAAATTTTGCATTCTCAGCCTTTTATAGATCACCACTAATAAATCATCTAAATACAGTTATTGACATATTTACAAATGTTGACCATATTTTCTGCCTTGGAGATTCCAATAATAATTTCATGAACTTTGAATCTAAAGAACCCATTGGTTTGAAAGCCTACGTCTCACGCAATTAAATGAACAGCCGACAAGAATTACCAGTCGTACAGCCACGGTAACTGATTTAATACGCACCTCATATACAAATGGGGTCTCTGACTCAGATATAATATCAATCACTGATAAAATCAGTGATCATAAACCGATTTTTTGTAAATTTATTATTTTACTTTAAAAAAATGGGTACAAAATTAATTCAAGGGACTTCCAAAATGCAAATTATACTCAATTTCAATCAGATCTTCAGTCAATTCATTGGCGAAATATATATGATGTGAGTTTTGCTAGTGGCAAAATAGATTTTATCAATAAAAACATCATCACGATCTCAGATACACATGCCCTCTATCGAAAGATCAGGGTAACAAAAATGTTCGCGCCTTGGCTGACACATACTCTACGAACTAGGATGATAGATAGACATAAGAGCTTTGAGCAAGAAATATAAAAAGACACAAAAGTGTTTACGACTGGTAAGTTTATTAAAGATTCAGAAACAGTGTCATTGTTGCAGTAGAAAATGAGAAAACAGCATACTTTCATTCCAAATTCAAAACAACAGACTGTAAAAAGGTTTGAGCTACAATAAAATATGTGGATATTATTGCTAAGAAAGAGAAATTTCTACACCTGAAAATCTTTGCAATGTGAATGAATTAAACAGACATTTTATCAGTTCAGTTCCTACTATGGTACCTGATTACATATTCAATAATTTTACGATCATAATTTTCATGAAAATATTAGCACACAATTCAGTATTCAGATTGTTTCTGAATACTGTATATTGTATCTCCTAAAAAAATTCAAGCGTCCGGACTCGATGAAATCAACAACATATTAAGCCTACAACTATGTCTACCTCTCATTTTACCGTTGTTTACTACATCAAATTTTCCAAGATTTGTGGAAAAAAGCTAAAGTGATACCTTTAGCTAAAGTATCGAATCCATCATCATCCAATGAGATGAGACCAATTAGTGTGTTACCAGTGATGTCCAAAGTATTAGAAAAGGCCATGGAAATTCAGCTGATTATTTTTTTGAGTAATAGAAAAAGACAAAGTTGTTGTCTGCTTTACTGAGTAACACTGATGTTAATTTACGAGGAAGTGAAATGGGAAAACTATCTCTACTAGTTCTTCTGGGCTATAGCAAGGCATTCGATACTCTAAATGATCAATTAATGTCATCATAATTGAAATATGTAGATCTTTTTCAGAATGCCTTGATGCTTGTTAATGACTATCTACGGCACCGGTTACAAACGGTGAAATATAATGCTGTCATATTATTTGATGACATCTTCTGGTGTACCACAGGGATCGATATTAGGACCATTACTTCACGTCTTATATATCAAATTTTTTAAACATATTCTTGTTTTTCTTCTATCATTTTCATGCAGATGATACTCAAGTATACATTTTTTTTTATCCCGACGAAACTGAACAAGCAATATCTGCACTCAATTTTGATTTGAAACGATAATTTGAGATATCCAGGAATAATTGCCTCCCAGTGATGAATTCACAACAGTGACACATCAGTTTTATCACATCTGAATTATTGTGATGTTTTACATGATCACTAGCTGTCTCGGTACAAATGAGAAAAGTCGTGGGTATTCAAAAACTTCAAAACTCGTGTATCGGGATGATTTTCGGAACACGAAAATATGGCCACATTAGCAGCCTATTCAAACTGATAAAATGGTTGAAAATTAAAAAGAGAATATATAGGCATTCTGCATATTCATTAAAATAAATCATAGCCGATAAAACTCCGCCATATCTTTATAAACAAACTGACATTTTGTACAGATGTTCATAAAATAATCATCAGATCCAGAGGAACCTCAACAGTACCCTTAAATAAAAGTACACAGTTTCAACGCTCATACAGTTACAGAATTACTAAAATATATAATAAACTGCCAGCAAGAATTATTGAGTATTCGAATGCCATTGCATTTAAATCAAGAATACTTGAATGATTACCATGTCGCCAATAGCTTTTACCAATGATTGGGCACATGGTTTACTTCCTTTTATTTTTTATTTTGTTTTTTAATTTTTTATAGATATCTATCCCATTGCTGGGTTAGGTGGAAGAAGACATTCTGGACCCTTATCAGAACTCTAGAATGAATTGAACCACGATAATTTTCTAAAATATTTCTGATTTTGTGATTAATGTAATGTCCTATTTTAATCTTTGGCCAAATATTGGTTGATCTACAAGAATAAACAACTCTAGTTTCACTATCATTGATGAAATGTTCTCAAGTTAATCGAATACCCATTATCTTTCTGACAATGTTATATCAAATCTTCGTACAGTTTTATCGGAACTCCATGATTCGAAAAAAAAATTCCCATCATCAACAAAATGCGACAAAAAGATTCATCTACGGCGTTAATATACCGGGTGACCACGAGGTGAGGTACGCCCCCAATTTTTCTATAGTTTTGAAGACACAGGTTTCAAATTTGGTAAGTCAATATATTACTCAAATACACATATTTTGACTCCATTACCGAAAATTCACCACTTCCGGTTCGACCGGAAGTGACCCCCAACTTTTTTTCAAATGACACCCTGTACAATTTTTTTTAATATTCGGAAGAACACGCAATTTGTGATATCAGTGTTTTTCAAAATTGAAAATTAGTTGAAAAATGGCGGAGATAAAGTTGATTGTTCAATCGAACAAAGTTGTCCTTGAACATCAAACTCAAATCATCACAACTGACGAACGGCGTCAACACTTACGAGAGGAAGGTTCGAGGTAAGCTTCTCATGTAATTGCAGCAACCATATTTTCCAACAAATGTCAAAAATTTCCTTAAAACGGAGTACTACCCATAAAGAAATGCTCAAAACTGCAAATTCTCAAACGGCAACATATACTTTTCATATTGTCGTAAAGTTATAAATTATCCAAATAATCGTGTTAAAAGTTACGGAGAATTCTGAAAGGAATCGAAGATACGGGATGTTTCATTATGGGTGTTCTCAAAAGTGAATAAATATTCGTAAACAAAGCTAATCAAAAAAATCAAATCTTTTCATTCGAGTAATGTGATTCATCATTTTTCAATACGACAATAATACGACAATGTGAAAAGAGTATATTGCCTTATGAGGAAATTTTTGATAATTGTTGGAAAATATGGTTACTGCAATTACATGAGAAGCTCAATTATCAGCTGTATCTTACTTCGAACATTCCTCTCGTAAATGTTGACGCCGTTCGTCAGTTGTGATGATTTGAGTTTGATGTATTAACATCTTTATTTGAAATAGGAAACCTAATATACAAAACATACAAAATATACAAAAAACTATGAATAGTAAATAAAACAAACACCACGAAATTTATATACAAAAATAGTAAGAATCAATAGTGATAAAAAATTTAAATTTAAAATAAAAAAACAGGAGAATGAATAAATAAGTAAATCAGCAAAATTAATATAAAAATACACACAATAAATTCATTCGGCTTGGTTCAATAACAGATTAATTGGTCCAGCAATAAAATAGTTAAAAAGAAATCACATGATTAAAAGCAATGATTGAAACAATGAAGTGTCCAGATTATATTTACTGTATTCATTTTTATGGCTCTATTTATTTTTTTAAAAACTCCTTAGGCGTTGTTTCGAAATCTTCTAAGGTGGCAATTTTTTTAACGATTCTGGTAATTCGTTGAATTTGCAGAAACCTTTAAAAAATAACGAGTTCATGCAGTTCTGTTCTGTTCATGGCCAACATTGTTCGATTGAACAATCAACTGTATCTCCGCCATTTTTCAATCTATTTTCAATTTTGAAGAACAGTGTTATCACAAATTGCGTGTTCTTCCGGATAATGAAAAAAAATGTACAGGGTCTCATTTCAAAACAAAAATTTGGAGTCACTTCCGGTTAAACTGGAAATGGTGAATTTTCGGTAATAGAGTCAAAATATGCATATTCGAGTAATACATCGATGTACCAAATTTGAAACCTGTATCTTTGAAACTATAGAAAAATTGGGGGGGCGTACCTCACCTCGTGGTCACACGGTATTTCAACTTTTGACAATAACTTTTTCCTATAAAACTTTTGGCAATGGACGGACCTCACATGAATTTCCCGTGAAAGAAAACTACTGATGGTAAAACTGAGCTTCAAAATGAAAGACTTTATTGATATAGATGACATAGTTACACTTACCACTGTGAGATTGGCGTTTCTAGAGAAATTAAATTGAATTCCACTTTTTCTTTTCTAGTTCCAAGTGCTGATATTTGAAAGAGAAAGCGGTATGGAGGAATATGTCATCCGCTAAGCTGTGCATTTGGAATACCCTGAATAATAATATAATTATTTTAATTTCATTGTAATTATTTTCATTTCATTATAATTTTGAAAAGCAATGTTCCGAAATCCATTTGTTTCTTCGAGTCTTCAAATTTCAGAAAACGTGATAAAAAAAAAAATACTAGTGTCATCCGTAGATTTTTTTTTTCAAACAATACATTCCTTCCGCATTCAAATCAAAATTTGAATGGACAACTTTAAGATCGATATAGTGATAAAAATTCTATTATTCAAACCCCTGTGCTTTTATTCCTCTGTGCGTTCATTAAAATTGTACTAAACCCCATGCTTTGTCAGTATGTGAATTGAAAGGCCTATCAGTGAGGATTTGTTAACACGAAATCTCTCCTCGGTGGAAACGCACAAATGAACACACCAACCTCCAACTTAATTGGCAAAGAACCATCCGATAATTCGGGCAATTTCCCCTTCAACCCAACCCTGTCGATCAATGGAACATCAAAGTAAGAAAAAATTCGACCGAGAACACGAAGCGCTTCGAAGCTTTTAGTGCGAAAATTCATCAGGACTAATTAGATTGAGGTGTAAGTGGATTCGTGGTGACACCATTCTGTTTTCACCTGAATATACAGGGTTGGTGGAGCGAATACTTATGGGAATTGTAACTTTGTGAAATAATTCTTATGTCTGGTATTATGACCAGATAAACTGATAATGGTAAACTTTTATTTTTGGTTGTGCATCAAACAAAACGTTTCTTTTATGAATATTACAATGACTGTTAGAATTTAATGTTCAAGTAAGATAAATTGACACGAATCCCGATATCCCACTTCACATGAATATCGTAGAGTATGCTTTTTTGAAACTAGTACATTCTGCAAATACTACAAAAAACTTTCCACAATGCTATGCCATATCGCAGATGTGACTTACTAAGTACACACTTATTTGAAAACTGGAAATCCTAATTCATTGGACACAACTCTCAATGGGTACGAACCCGAAGAGAACTTGTTACGTAGACAAATTGCCAGTTTCTCTCAGAAATCCGATGATAATGAATAATGAGTGCAGGTAAGGTCGCTTTGTCATTAAGCTAGTATAAGAGTTAGCAAAACAAAGTTCAGATATCTATCTATCAATCATTCAGTCTTACTATTCCGTTAGCAGCTCGAGTTTTACAGTTCTACGCTTCAATCCTACTCTTTAGTTCTACGAGTCAGCTTTGCGCTTCAATTCTTCTTGACAACATAATGTTCATAGCAGTTAGATTCGGAGTTGTATATTAGCAGCGATTCCAACATGAATAATTTTACTGAAAAATACAACTAATATTGAAATGGCTGACATGCACCTCATTTATGGATTAGCAAATGGAAATTCGGGAGAAGCACGGATAATTTATCAGGATAGATATCCTAACAGAGTAATTCCTTGTGCTAAAACATTCAGAACGCTCCACGCAAGATTATGTGAAATTGGGAGTTTCAATAGAAATGCAGATGGTGGAAGACCAGAAACGGTAACAATGCCTGAACTAGAAGAAGCTATACTTGATGCGATAGGAGAAGATCCTTCAAATAGTACGAGGAAGTTTGCACTGCAGCTTGAAGTCAACCCAATGAGTACGTGGACTCTTCGAAGCAAGCTTTCTGATTGACCAAAATAATTTCTACTCCCAATTTTCCCTCGTAAACAGCTTGGCTAATTCATCGCCAACTCTCGACTGTGAACATTCCAAGAAGTGAAACGACGGGAAAGTCAGATCTTAGGCCTCCGACGTTTGAACCTATTACGACGGTTTCTACTACCAAAAAAAAAAGAAAACTCCTAGTCCTATTGCCTCCTATCAAGGCAATAGAACCTGTCCAAAGGAAATAGTACATTTATTCGTGTGTATTTTACAGCAGCGATCTTAGAATTTGAATAGCTCATTTCCTAATTAGCAGTCTATTCATCACAGAAAAAATAAATGAACTCATAAAACCAGATTGGAATGGCCTAGATGAATCTAGATCAGGTAAGCGGACTAGCGTGTTGTACCTTCAATAATAATAATTGAATCTCTTAGGAATTATAACTTTTCTAATGTTCAATGGTGTTGGCATCGTAATAGAGAGGATTGAATAAAAACTTCCATATGACGAATATATGTATGTACTGTATACTATATCAAGCTGACAAATTTATTTCGACACACGGTGCCATCATCGAGACGAGACGAGTTATAAATTGTAGTTATTAATGAAGTTGTTCATTATTGGGGAACTATACAAATTTACCTTACCAAATTGTCACGCAGGTGCCTCTTAATTTCTATGGTTTCAATATATTTAATTTCAGACGTTTAGGTTGAACATGCATAATTACAGGATCCTTTGTAAATGTATGGTTCTTGTCATTGAGACATTCACACAGAATCCTGAAATTATGCATATTCAACCTAAAGCTCTGAAATTGAACATATTGTAATCCATAGAAATTAAGAGGCACCTGCGTAACAACAACAGTTAAGTTCTTAATCGGCCCTCAATCCAAGACCTACAGTCAACACAAGCCTTAAATTCTAACTACGGCTTGGATAATCAGAGTATACACTTTTGCGATGCCACGTAAAAAAAATCAAGTACGGGGGGACCACACTGTACCTATTACCCAGTAAGCAAGTTCTTCGCATTGCTCAATATTCTGTAGCAAAGTCTCTAACCGCTGTGCACCCCAGCTGGTAATAACTAATTAAGATTAACGGCTTCTCAATTCAATAACTTGATATGTAATTGAAAACGTGAGATTGAATGTGGTGTAGTAAATGTGTGAGGTGTGCATTCCCGTCATGCCCCATTGAAAAGTATTATGAATATATAGGGTGGTCTAACAGAAACTTGACATGACATTTTTGGGTGATAATAGTATGGATGTAAAAGAACACTTTAACTATTTAACTTTCAAACAAGATGCTTTTTTTACTCTCATCAGCATCACTTCCCCACCTGATCACTAGCCTGATTAACCACTAAAATTGGGAATAAGTAGAGGGCCGTGTTACATATCATTGTAAATGCTGCTTATTATTCTTCAATCTAAAAACGATCGGAGATATACCAATTGAAACACCATGTTTTTTTAAAAAAAATCCAGATAGTAGAAGTTCAAATCACAAGTCATCAATCTGAAACATTATATAAACTTTCGAACACCAGGTAATGTTGCCAACTTTCTCGTAGGTACTAAACGTAGGTATTCATGGCTTTTGTGGATTCATTTTTCATTAATGGTGCCATATTTCGTTTTCTATTACCTGCAAATTCAGTTTCTTAGATATCATATTGTTCCTCTTTGTAGACACCAATGTTTTCTCATAGATTGTGGTCCATATTATAACTCCAACAACATTCATTGATTGTCTGGAAATGAATGGAAAATTCATAGGTTTTTATTGTTTCAGAGATCAAGACACCATAGAGACTCCTTCACAACTGATTTTCCAGAAACAACACATATCACCCTACTAGAAACAAGTAAGTAGAAAAATCACCTGGATAACTTTTTTCTCTAGAAATGAATCGGCCTGTAACTACCTGTAGTATTTCGGATAAAACATACCCAATGAAATAAAAATGCGCCCGTTTTTCTCAATTTTCTAATAGTTGTGTTAATTTCATATTTTATTATCCTTCACTATTTACTTGCTCAATATTAGCCTCGATGATAATCAGATTCTTAAATGGAACAGGAATTAACATTTACTTGCTCAATATTAGCCTCGATGATAATCAGATTCTTAAATGGAACAGGAATTAACATCTTAGTTCCATAACCCGGATGAATAAATGGTCTGCATTTATTTTAATTCAGTTATTCCTCAAAAGAAGACCATACATACCTCAATTTCTTCCCCCAAAACTACTTCCAAAAATGGATTCTGATCCGTAACATGAATATGTTTTATATTCATAATTTTTGTTGATTCAATTAAAAAGAGAATTTGATTTTGTCTATATGCTGAGTACAACTTTACATATCATAGATTCCGAACTGTACAAACGTAACAAATGAATTCAACCACTTCAGTTATTTCGAAGTCTAATGGATTTATATTGACGATATCATTTGATTTTCTGAAAGGGCATCGACTGCTTCGGTCATTAGCCCAACCTGTTTATATGATACTTTTTCTGCTTCTTTTCACAACTAGATATTCATCCGAGTGTGAATATTGACTTCTCTTAGAAATCTTCCTTGTGCATCTTATTTCTTTGGAGGCATTATTCAGCTGTAATTCATATTCACCATCTTCTCACTGTTTTATATGTTGTACTGTTGACTTCCGCATCTTGAATGTCAAACTTCCCAAGCACAAATAAATTTGTGAGGCGAGTATGACCTAGCTTATTTCGCGAGCGAGAGAAGTCAGCCTTCTAACCGATACCCTTTTCACACTCTCCGGGTTCAAAACGATGCTCCTGAAGTGCGCTTCCCGTATTGCTGTCACTTCTGGGCATTCCATGAGGATATGGATGGCTGACTCCTCATCCTCCAAGCACCATCTGCATTCAGTATCATCCGTGATACCTATAATGTTGAGGTGCTTGTTAACATGGTAGTGAGCTCTGCCACTATTCTGTCCCTTGAGGGCACAGTCTTGGTTCTTCTAGTAGAGCCTTCTATGTGGAGTTTCCATTTTTTCATGCCTGGGGCCTCTTTCCATGCATCCTGGAATTTGACTTCCAGGATTTCCTTCATGGTTGAGACGCTCCATGATCTAGAAACTCCTAAGATAGGTCCCGATTCAATCGTTTAGCTTTTCGCACGTTGTTTCTCCAGATTATCAGTCTGTTCGTTTCCAGGCACTCAGGTATGACCGGGGACCCAAAGAAGCTTCACTTCATTGGCAGTGGATAGCCATTGCAGATCGTCAATGCACTCAGACACCAGCAGCGAACTAACTCTGTATAAGATGAGGGCCTTGATCGTCGCTTGGCTGTCGGTACATATCTCTTACATAGGCGAGAATGACATAAATTTCTGCCTGAAATACAGAGGCAATTTTTCCCAGGAAGTTACAGAGTTCCGTTCTCGGAAATTGCCTGAATACCCCGGAGCCGGCTGATTCACCCATCCTAAAGCCATCTATGTACCAGATGGTCCTAGTGGTGGGGATTTGGCGGTGCCCGATCTGCTTTCAGTCCTTCCTTAAGAAGTCCTTCCATAGTAAAGAACTGTCACTCTCTAGGAAGAAACAATCCATAATCGAGAATGTCCATACATTATCTCGCTCCGCCATTGTTTTGAGCCCCTCAGGCGAGCAATGGCTTTAAGTGGCTCATGCTCAAAGAAGAGGTACAGAGGAGTCAGTCCTATGAGTGTCTCCAACGCCTTAATCGGTGCCGTCCTCACTGCATTTGTTGTCGCAAGGCAGGCACGTCTTTGTACCCTACGTAAGTAATCATTGGGCGAATAAGAGTCGTATAGATCCAGTATAGAATCTTGGGACATAGCCCCCACATACTGCCAAAAGCCCTTCTGTATGGCCAGAAAGCAGCTGTGGCTTTCCAAACTTTATGCTCTGATAGAAGAGAAGACGAGGAAATTGTTCATAAAATAGTCCTATAGGATTCTTTCAGCAGGCTAGGTTGAGTTTACTGAGGTGAATGCTTCATATTTCGAGCAAATCCACCTTGTTGAGCTCTAAAACCAGTGCTAATCGTCCTAAACTTGAGTTATGGAATATTTTCCATCCTGAAAAAAAGGAATAATCCTTTTTGAGGTTATGGTGAAGCCTAACATGTTCTTGGAGGATTATGAGAGTGGATAATACAAATAGTATAATATTTATTATAATTTTGTTAACTGTGACAATAAGTTGGAGTTGAGATTGTTATCATTTATAAAAAAAAGTTATATTATTTTGAATGTTTTTTATCCTAGAAGTTGTGGTTACCCGGTATAAACCGGGCATACCGAGAGAACTGCTCCTAAAAAGGGGTCCATTGTTGATTTTGATATTATAGTGTGATAATAATTTATAATGCTCTCTCGGATTCGCTGAAGGTTATGAATGTCGGGAAATTCAAACCCATTCTGAGATATAAAATAAAAGAAGGTTCTATATTAGTGTAGGAAACTGTAAATGTATTGTATCATGGTCAGAACTACAATAACTATCAAATTCCTCTTGAGTCGTCGTCACCCATTTTCACCCGTTTTCACTTTTTTTGTACTTGATTTTCATGGTTAATAAAATTTTGCAATTATTTTCCTTGTTTTTTTTTGTATGTATAATAATGGAATTATCACTCATTCAACTTACCGTGGAAAACATTTATGTCTATCCTCCATAATGTTTATATTCAATACACAATATTTGATGCTATTGACGTTTGATTTTTGATACTTGGTGTTGATACTTGATAATCCATTTGATATTTGTGATCTAATATCTAATAACTATGCCTAGGATCTGACATTCATAACTGAAATTGATTAATGATGTTTAATATTAATCTTTAACTCAAGTATTTTAATGTCAAATTTAATATTTGATTTTTGCCAAGTACCTACTTACACACTTTTGTATATTGAGCATACGTTATGATTATTTGTGTAGGGTTTGAATGGAATAGCAGTCTCTAACATTTTCATATGTGCAGCGGCTGAATTCCGCCTTTTTGTATCATATCATGATATAAATAAAGACAAATTATTATTATATTATTATAATTCTGGAATAGTCAACGATTTCTAAAAATTCCGAAGTTTGACAGAATTCTTCATCTTAAAAAAACATGTGATTTTGAAAAGACTCTTTGCAATTATGACATAATTTAGATTTGTGTTCACTGAGAAAACGGATGCATTTTGTAAGGTATAAATAATCTTGTAGAGAATTGTATTACCTTCCACCCTGTAGAAACAATTTTTCCATAAACCATATAATTTCCAGAATAGGTAACAGAAAAAAACCATTCCTTTTTTGAATCAAACTATTTTAACTGTTCCATCCCTGGATTTTGAATAACCATTTTTTCATCTTGTTTAGTATTCTTCCAACTACTTTAATAGCATGCCAACTCTTGTGGTGATATCAAACCCTAATTGTCCTTGATTGAAAATTTTCCTGGCATTGTATATTCGAATATGTTTCTATTAAACCAGTACAAGCCATTGGTTACATCATTTTGAGCAATCAATTGCGTACACTGCGCAAACAAAACCCGCTCGGAAGTTGTTGGAACATCATTCTTAAATTAGGGTGGTTTTTTTGTGGGTTACTGGTGATTTTCAGTGTAAAGTGGATTTTTGTCCACTCAAAATGCTAGAAATCTACTTTACGAGAAATTCAATTCAAACAATACTTCAATAAAAATGATTCCAATTCAACAAGAAAACAACCTCAAATCATATGTGTCAAGAAAGACTTCCAACAAAAATTTGTTACATATAAAGAAATTTTTGAAAACTCACACGAATGTGGGTGGCCGATGAAGGCCAAATTGCGCTTGAATCTTGTTGGTCTTGGATGTTCTCGACGTTTCATCTTCACGAGTAGTTGGCCTTTTCAAGAGAGAAATCGATTGTTACTTCATCAGTAAACAGTAAAAACATTGTTGGCGGAACGTCGAGAAGATTTCACAATACACGTCGGCCTAAAAATCATCATTTGAGCAATGACGGCTGCAAAAGCTCTTCGGAATTTGTGAATTAATGACATTTTCCATTTTCCAACTTCCAACGTTCTATCACCTCCGGGAATAATTGGTGTTTGGACGTGATAAATGAGTATCGTTTTCGGCCTTATAAAGATCGATCGTTCAGTGAATTATTTTGAATATTTGAAACTTCAATCTATATTCAGTTAATTTACATTTCGAATATGAACAACCTGTCCAAGTAATTGTCGATAAAAATATTCGAAATTCCTTTAACAAAACCTGCTATTAAAACCAACGGTATTCAATACGTTCTCGCGTTTTTATGCCAACGATAGAGAGGGCTCGTTAAACCATTCGGATTGCCATTCATGCATGTTATGAACTGTTGAATAACATTTGTGGCCCCTGTGAGTAAATATTGACTCTATATGCGGTACCATATCAAGTTCAGGCAATTATTTAGGGAATAATTTTCTTTATTTGATCGTTGATAGAGAATAAACCTTCAAAAATTATCACTAATTGGTGTTCAATTTTTGTAAAGTTTCTCTGTGAAAATAAAATATTAATTTGTGAAAGTGTGACGCAGCACAGAATAGACTCACCCCAAAATCCTCGAAGAGAATTTAAAATTAAACTATTGGTAGACATACAAGGCTGGTGTGTGAACAAATAGTACACTTTTTGATAGATTCCTCATTTGAATTCTCAATTCGAAATATTTCAGTTGATATGTTACAAAGAATAATAACAATAGGGAATTAGTGTTCGTGGAAAATATTTCCCTCAATTGATCTTCTTAGAAGTTGTTTGGGATTTTTCAGCTATTCCATATTTCCAAATGAAATTATTTATTCATTTCATTCATCGTTCCTGCAAGTATAGTAATAGATAAACTTGTTTGTTTGTGAATAACCACAAAGTAGGAAAGAAACTACGTTATTCGACCTTCAGTTTTGGAATATATTTCTTTTCAATGAAACTGTCAATTTGCTATATTATATTATCTGGTTTCTATAAAAAAATCATCCAATGCACCGTCGAGGACCAGCCCAACAAGATCTCAGAAGGACTACGGAATGGCATCAAGTGTAGTAAAAAGTGAGAAACTAGGACGGACCTTCGCCCCATACAAATCACCAAGAATATTTGAAATATTTCCAGCACTCTTCATCCGGGAGGGTTCGGTCACCATCATACCCCAGCTGGAAATAATTCCTCAATCTTGTTTCACCCTAGGCTAAATACCACCTGCCTGGACGTCGCCGTCAGTCAGAATCGTTTTCATCCCAAAGCCTGGGAGAAACCAGTACTTTCAACCCAAAACACATCGTTCTGTGAGCTTGACATCCTTTGATGGGGCTAACAGAAAAAATGGCCTTCAACTACCTCAAGCAAGGGATAGCGGAAATTTTGAGAAGTGGACGATACTTGTTGGGGATATTCATGGGCATAAGAGGAGCTTTGTATTCAATGTGAAGATACACAGGTGAAAGTCGTGATAGAACTTTAGTTGTTATTTCTGGCCATGCTCTTCAGTGTACCTGATGGCCACCATACAATATTGTCTTCAGATATTCATTGTTAGATCTCCAGCTGGGTACTTATGCCAGAGGCAAGCTTTTTCCTGATCTTGAGGATTGTGGGCCCCAGGTGAGACCATGGTCTCCTGTCAGGCCCAGGTATTTGACCCGCAACTGCCAGTCAATCTTCCTTTCTTCCACAGGTTCCATTTCAAGAACCAGCTTCCAAGGTTGTCCACTACAAGCTGCAGATTGACGGCCTCTTGTTCCAAATTACTCGGTGTCCTAGACGTATAGAAATATCTTGACGCGATCTGTTCTCGGGATGTCCCTCGTATATATTTAATATAGAGTTGGAGAAAGTAGGGCACCTTGAGAGACTCCTGCGGGGATCTGTCTCGTGTCTTAGAGACACTTCAACTCGTACTTGGAATGTTCTGTCTGTCAAAAAAGAACTCATTCATTCCACGAGGCACTTGGTGTGGTCTATTTTGTTAACAATGCCCTCAGAGACGTCTAGCAGAAGCAAGTAGCCGCAGCTTTCCAATAAAGCTGAGGAGGCTGATATGCTGATAGGTCAAATATTTCATCAGCTCCCGGTGCCTCACTCACAAGGAGACATCTGATATGCCATCTAAGCCCCTCTTAGAAAGCGGGTCGTATGATATTATCGCGAACATCGCCCGCGCTCACATTCATCTCAAACTGATGCTCCGTTGTCTCTACGAAGGCCGCCACATTGTCAGCAGAAGAGTATGCCATTCCGTGTTCACCGTGAATCGATGAAAGTTTCGCCTTTTTTTGTCTATCTCTGACAATTGGCCAAAGCTTCAAAGAATTCAGCCCTCTTGTTATTTCTGAAATCACAGATCGCGCGTTTGAATTCAATAACCTTATGGCTGGTGCTCACTATGTCTCCAGAGAACAGGAAACAGTGTGCTTTGATGGATCCGTCGTGAAAACTCTCTAATAAGAATTTAGGTATCCTAGTATAGGGAACTCGTTGTACAATTTTAGCCAACCCCGCTCACTGGTCGTGGTCAAGTGCATTTTTCACAGTTTTTCGAAATGGGAAATGAATCGATCAGTATATGGAAAAATATGAATGGTTTAAATTATACAAGTTTGGAATTTAGTATTGTTGATGGGGGCTATCCGGCTAAAATATTTTCAAGAATGTGGCACTTCCGGTTGTACCAGAAATGGACCCCAACTTCCTCATTCCAAACAGAACTCCCTATACAGGCCGTTAAGGAGGAAAGTTTTATTGTATACAATATGTACTAGAACAACGTAATGATAAATTTTTAATTAAACGTAATTAAAAATTGTTGTCATTGATGATGCTAGTTATTTTATATGAAACGTTATAAGAATGTCGAGTGTGATATACCATTGAATTGTGATTTAATCGATCTATCAATATTTGTGATGAAACAGACAGGTCCGTAAAAAAATAGTTGAAGATGGCGGTGTTGACACGAAACGTTTGATTAAAAATTTATCGTTACGTAGTTCTAGTACATTTTGAATACAATAAAACTTTTCTTTTTCATTTTTTATATTTTCTGAAATAACAATTCTATTCGTAAAAAACCGAAAACAGCATTTTCAGTTTTCCCTGTATAAATTGGGAAGGGCGAGAATCCCCGTAAATTTTCTATGACCAATTTACTGCTCACCACAATAGTTACCTTTTGTTCCATTTAATCGTCTTTGTATCTATTACGGTTTAGAATATAGCAATGTTACCACGCATGATAAAAGAAACGGCCTGTATATTATCATCACATTCTAACTTTTTCAAAGTCTAATTTTTTTGGACCAATTTAAAATTTTATATTGAAATCTTCGTATGCAGTTCTTTTTTTCAATGTTGCATAGGTATTCACTTTTGATTATATATCTATTTATTCGTAAAAATGGGGCCAATTCAACAGAATACTGATATCAACTCGAGAGTTACAGAATATAAAAGGAGTTCACCAAACAATGATATAGATGTGTTTGAAGAAACTGTTGAAGCTACATCTTTTCAAATGGATACCCCCCAATGTCTTATTTGATTCAGTATCAAAAATCAGGCTAGCTTTGAATACGTTTATCTATGCCTGCATTCAATAGTTTTCGAAATATTGACGAATAAACATTTATCTATTCCAGAAAATCACGTATTGGTGAGTTCAGTTATTCTCAGTTGGCCATGACGCTTGCGGCTCCAATAAGAACAATCAAATGGCATGGATATGTCATTGATATTAATTATGCAGTCTCGTTCGAATTATTTACATGAGACTTACTACTCAATCTTTTCAATATTTATGGCGACTGTGATTGGGTTATTTCAGGAAATATTTTGCTCATCCTTCGTACTGAATATACCTTCCTGAGAGGTAGATCTATGGAAAGGTCTCTATCAAATTTTTTTGGGAGGAAGGTACAGCAAAAAATGTTCCTTGTCTAAGATGACTTTCAACCACTCTCCTCAGAACTTCGTTGATGGATTTTCTAAGCAGATCCACCCATTGCTTTTGAGCCAAAGACAGTTTCGCTAGCACGTCACCTTTACATCCGATAATTTTTGGATTATATACGTGGGGCAATTTCTCCAAAAAATTTGAGAAATTATTTTATTATAGGAAAAGAGTTACAGTGAAGAATCATTTTGTAGTAAGATTTTGGGTCATACAGTCAAACAAAATCAAGCCAAAATATCTATCGATACTGAAAACGTTAAATCAATGAACTTTTACAGCAATGATAATCTCAATTCCTTGCCAAAAAATTCCTTGATTTTCAATTACTTTTCAGAACAAATATAATTAGGTTTGATAAGTTTCACCAAATTGAAAACAAAATTCATTCCAATCGCTCTATAAAGATGTTGATTCAGCATACGCAGAAAAAAATAGGCAACCTCAATATATCAAAAACATTCGAATTACAAACAGATTATTGACAGGAAACATATTAAAAGACTACCGACAAACCGGGTGTTCTGAATTTTCATCAACGCATTTCATTAATATAGATACTTCTAAAAACAGTGTATGTATTAATATTGAAACAGGCGGTTTCCTACGAATTTTCTATCATGCGCACCACTAAGTTGATTGGACTCTTTTTACACGAATCTAGAAATCTATACTTCATTAGCAATGGTTTTGAAAATCCTCATGAGAATTTTTCTTTGGAATTTGAACCACCAACGTGGGTCAATTTCTCCAAAAAATGTGAGAAATAATTCTATTAACCCAGGGTTAAACCGCCAAACGTTCAGCGATTTTTTAGGTGAAAATATGATGTTTTTTCCTATAAGCATATGTCCCAACTTGCTTCGTTTTCGAGATACAGAGTGTCAAAGTTTTCATAAAAATCAGTTTTTATTCATTACTCAAAAACCTTTTGGTTGATTCTGATAAAACTCAGCATGTTTATTTGCGGTAATGGAAGGCTTATTTTAATGTACTTGGATTGAAAAATAAATTTAAAAATTAACTTTGACACCCTGTATCTTGAGAACGAATCAAATTTTGCCACATGCTTATATGAAGAAAAAATCTTATTTTCACCTAAAAAACCAATACTGAACGTTTGGTATATAAAATATACCTACTGGTATATTAACTCTTCCAATCGAAATCTTAGTATGTCAACAAAACAGCGCAGCGCGTCAATGAAAAAAATTTAACGAATAACTTGGAACTACCTTGATAATTTACATTTCGTCATTTCTTACAGATCCGTGTTTGGTCCAATATTGCATGAAAGGAAGAGAATGCGTGGTTGAGAATGGAGAAGCAAAGTGTGTGTGTCAAAGGGAGTGTCCTCCACACCAGAGGCCAGTTTGTGGATCGGATGGCAAAATATACCCGAATCATTGCGAGTTACACCGAGCAGCGTGTAGTCAATCAACCGCCATAACCGCTATGAGAGGAACATTTTGTGTTAAACCAGGTATGTATAAGATAATAATAATTAGAATGTGTACTGCAATTGCATATATTGTAAGATTGTATCATCTGCTACCATTATACCTGCTGTTCAACGTGGTTTCTTCTTCACGTTATGGTTGGCCAGATCGTTGGAACAACTTCACATTAGCTTTGAGTAAGCCTGTTAACATGTTTCTGCTTTCAGTGCCGGATTGTCAGACAAAATGTGAATTATTCACCTCTGAGAATCCTTTCCTGTTTTTTTATCGGAATAATTCAATTGCATACGTTCCCAAAGTCAGCCAAGCGTTGTTGCAGGCCTAAGGTCAAGTTGTGGAATCATCGTGTCACTGCTTATTCAAGTCATGAGTTTGTGATTATGCTCGTAATTCTGGTATGTCCCACGAATTTTCCCTGATATCAATTGTTAGTTCCAACATGTGAGCCCCCACTCTCAGTCTTCACAATAACGCCAAAAGGAGAGGCTCCGTAGATTTTCCATTTGTATAGAAATGAACTGGTTCCAATTCTAATTTCTTCAGGTCTATTTTGAGTCACCATACCAAAGATCTTTTGGTCATTATTTAAATATATACTACCCTTCGTCGTTGATTACGGGTGGTTCTACCACTGGAGGTACCATATTTTCAGAATTATTTATAGGACTATTATTATTTACTAACGAAAAAGTACTCAATTCACTCAAAATATCGTCAATATCACTCATAAAAAGTCAATCAATAGATTTCCAAAAATCTATTGTTTCTAACTATTGTATTTATTTGTGTCTATATTTATTTCTTTAATAATCAATTAATGTTTATACAATAATCATTTAGTTATTCCTAGGTAAACTACCCTATCTTCCCCAAAAATTCTTGAACAGAGGGTTTAGGAAAGGCAAAAGGATTCGACACTTACAGAATTTTAGCAATTTGGCTCCTGTAGTCTCCTGGCTCCTTCTCTGATCCTTCGTTCCTGCTGATTGCTGGTTGCTATGTGTTCGATTCACTCAGATTCTCGCTGAAGAAGTTGAAACTTCAAAGTCACGAAAATACCTTTTTCCGACACGATGCGAATGTTCTCTTCACAACCGCAGGAATCCTACCGACTGCGCCAGTTTAATACTTAAAGTCAAAAAACAGATTTTTAAAAAGTAAACGAAAATTCGTTTATCGAACAATCAAATACGTTTATTCGCTACAAAGCTCAGACAAAGAATGAATAAGTAAAAACAATTATATTTTACATCATCTCGGGCCTTATCTGGGAAGTCTCGAGTTTCCGTGTAGTTGGCATAATCTTGATATGTACTACCATGTTACTTGCGTCTTTCTCCTAAAAATCATGACCAGAAAAAAAGGCCAATGAATTAATTGTTCATCAGTCATCTCCACCAACAATAAATTGCCGACCTCAGTAACCAACGACAGTTCATTGTAGACGAACTGAAGCAATAACAGTCTACGTTGAAATAAAAAACAGATCAGACCATTGACGCGACAGGAAGCCTCCAATACAAGTGTTTTATTCTGTTGTTTCGTTTTCTATCATACCATTTCACGTGTTCATTTTGGTTTGAATGCCGATAAAGCTACCAGACTCAAAGATATTTCTCCTATTGTACTGAAAAAATGTACTTCATGATGAGATTACCATGTGTATGTTTGTCATCATATCGTACACTTTTATTATCTTCCTCCCAAATGAAAATTAACCCCAAATTACCACATCCACTTCTTCAATCATGAAAAGTGAACCACCATCAATACACTATAATATTGATACAAATAACTCATTATTCACTCTACATGTGTATCTTATCGGAGCCAGTGAGTCACGGAGATCATTATCCTTACAACTCTTGTGCTATTTTGTGTACTCTGTACAAATATAATAGCGAGTTTGTCAGCAGGTCACAGATAAATATCAGTGAGAAGAAGCGAACTCAACGAAAATCTTCGTTACCGTAGAGAAATATCAGATGAAAAGGCTGATTATTATTCACTTGGCAGGGACAGAACAATTATAATATTGTCTGACCTACCCTGTCACTGATGAGAGGCAATATACCTCGATACATGCATGTCTGCAGGTGATCATTCCCAGCCAAATGAAGGATAATATTCTGTTCAACTACAAGACGAGCAATTGCAATCAGATCTTCTTGGAAGAACGTTGCACAAATATTTGTCAGACGTAGTTGTCCAATGTACAATGTCCGTCGTGGTATTAGCTAGGGGAGAAGTTTTTATCTGACATTTCTGAGAGATGTTTGCCTCCATTTTTCTTGTTGGTGGAAACGCTAAGAGACAAGGGTACTCCGTATTCATTTCACTTGATCCACTTGTCAAACGAAATTCCTAAATATAACAGACAAAATTTAAAGCTTTCGAAGCCATCTCAATGTCATTATCACATAATGCATCACATAATCTTCTTGAGCTCGTTGAAAGGATATGAATGACGTGGTGGTGGGAGAAGGCCCAGAATCGGCTCAAAACCCCTACTTCCAGAGTCAGATCAATGAGTAGTGCGTGTTATTAATTAATCCTGGGTGCACAAATATTCAACTCATTCCATCCAAAAACTATCTCCTTTCAAATTACACCTTCGATATCCAGTGGCGCTATTTGAAAAAATTGTTGATGTTTGTTAATTATTGTAATGTTGAAAGAATACAGTGGTACCCTTCTCTCTAAGCGTTTCCACAAAGTGGAAAATAAAGGCAAACATCTGTCAGAAAACAACTACTTCCCTGGCTAATACCACGACGGACATTGAACTACAACTGACATATATTTGTGCAACGTTCTTCAAAGAAGACCCAATTGCAAGTGTTTGTTTCGTAATTAAACAGAAAATTATCCTTCATTTGGTTGGGAATGACCACCTGCAGACATGCATGTTTCGAGGTTTATTGCCTCTCATCAGTGATACGGTAGGTCGGACAATAATATAATTGTCCTGTCCCTGCCAAATGAATAATAATCACCTGTTTAACTGATATTTTCCCACGGATAACACCACGATCTACAACCAAGTTGATCGAAGCGCCATCCGCACGGAACAAGACAAAACACTCCCAAGCAGCACAGTCTCCGGGAAGAGAAATCTGTAAACATTCGAACTAGTTCGAATATATTGTGCCAGAGAGGTATCAACAATGTTGAAAGAATACAGGGGTACCCTTCTCTCTAAGCATTTCCACGAAGTTGGAAAATAAAGGCAAACATCTGTCAGAAAACAACTACTTCCCTGGCTAATACCACGACGGACATTGAACTACAACTGACAGATATCTGTGCAACGTTCTTCAAAGAAGATCCAATTGCAATTGCTTGTCTCGTAATTAAACAGAAAATTATCCTTCATTTGGCTGGAAATGACCACCTGCAGACATGCATGTTTCGAGGTTTATTGCCTCTCATCAGTGACAGGGTAGGTCGGACATTATAATTGTCCTGTCCCTGCCAAATGAATAGTAATCATCTGTTTAACTAATATTTCCCCATGGATAACACCACGATCTACAACCAAGTTGATCGAAACGCCATCCGCACGGAACAAGACAAAACACTCCCAAGCAGCACAGTCTCCGGGAAGAGAAATCTGTAAACATTCGAACTAATTCGAATATATTGTGCCAGAGAGGTAACAACAATGTTGAAAGAATACAGGGGTATCCTTCTCTCTAAGCGTTTCCACAAAGTGGAAAATAAAGGAAAAAATCTGCCAGAAAACAACTACTTCCCTGGCTAATACCACGACGGGCATTGAACTACAACTGACAGATATTTGTGCAACGTTCTTCAAAGAAGACGCAATTGCAAGTGCTTGTCTCGTAATTAAACAGAAATTTATCCTTCATTTGGCTGGGAATGACCACCTGCAGACATGCATGTTTCGAGGTTTATTGCCTCTCATCAGTGACAGGGTAGGTCGGACAACATTATAATTGTCCTGTCCGACAGGAACTAGTAGAACTAGTTCGAATGTTTACAATTATTGTAATAATTCAAAAAAACTCGAAAAGTGTGTATATGGGGAGGATCAAATAAATGAAAAGAAATGATTCCGACTGAGGTCGAAAATACCCTTTTATCCACAATTCCCATGAAGTGGAAGAACGAGGAAGTTATCTGACAGAAAACAACTACTTCACCACACGGATATTGAATTACATCGGTCATCCATTTGTGCCATGTTCCTCAAGAAGGACATATTGCGAGTTCCGATTATAAAAAATCAATTGAAAATTATCTTTCATTTTGTTCGAAATGACCACCTGCAAACATGCATGTTTCATGGTCATTTCCTTTCATCAGTGCTAGGATAGGTCAAACAATAATGAAGTCGTCTTGTTCCAAAACAGTATTCCCGGGTATCACATACTCCAGGAAGAATGAAATGCGATAAATCAAACAAATAAAATAAATGAAGAGAAATAAGCCTAATGTCAAAAATAGCCTTCTTCTCACAAATTCCAGCAAGGTGAAAAAATGAGACATATATGTAACAGAAAATAACTACTTCCCCATACGGACATTAACTTTTCCTGGATTATATGATAACAAGAAATGCTGTTTGATGCTGATTTCAATATATCGATGAGTTTGTAATTATTTTTAGATTAATAAAGCCATTGATTATTTTGTGATATTTTAAGTGTCACCAGTAGCATAAACAATATTTTAAAATGAATTGTGAGGTAAACCAAAAATGTATCAATATTAAAATTTCATCATTCATTTCAGTCGCATATGATTAAATAAAATTACAAGCAGTTTCGGTCATCGTAATTAGAGTAAATACAATTGGGGAAAATGTATATTTTAAATATATTTTACTTTGTTCCAAAACTTTGACCATTTTTTCGATCCTAATCTCATATAGAGAAAACATTAAGCCGAGCATAGTAGTCCTAGCAATTGGATTGAAGTAATTCATTCCACTGCATTCATATACCTCGGTTCACTGATAGGATTCTATAAAGTTTCCACATCCTTCCTAAGTGAATCACAATGTTTCAAATTAGTTTCAGATTTGTTTCAACAACATTTCCGAGTTAAATTATCAAATTATTCTGTTTACCATATATTCCCCACTGCATTGTTCATAAAGTACATCAATTTCGTAAACACAACAGCTTCTAGAACGGTACTTTACTTGCAGTTTTCGCTATCGGATATATAACTTTTGTAATGAATCTGAATAATTTACATGTTCATTGAAGTTGATAAATTTCATTGTTTGAAACAAGGCTTCGTAAAAATTTTTAAATCTAAATTAAAAAAACACAGCTTATGCAATATTATTTCTTCTCCGTATCATGAATTTCAGTATTTTTTTACTTCTCCGATTACCACTCCATCTTCATGTTCATTGAATGAAGGAGTCATTCCTGCTTCCAAAAAAGTCCTTGATGACATCTCTTACAATGTTGAAAGTTCTATTCAGTATATGCCTGATCCTTTCTTTTGTTTCGAGAAAATGACCGATATCAAGTTTCCGGCTATATGATCAGAGATAAACTCAGGAAGCAAGTGGAAAACCATAAAAAATATGAAGAAACTCATGAAAGGATTCAAACAAAGAATTATTTCATTTAAAAGCTGACAAAGGCGATAAAGTGCTGGTTTCAGTAATAATATCACGAGAGCATCGAAAATGAACGATTAATAATTCCGAGTCACGTATTCTGTTAAACACCACTAGAGCTTTAGCTCTCATAATCATAATCAAGTGTTTCCACAATGGCAATGTTCCTATTTTTTACATACCCATATTTGCGGATAAACATTATTCTTATTATAAAGTGCCTTATGGAAAATTTGTCACCGGTAAATTTTTCTGCTATGTCATCAAATTAAAGAGTTTGACCTTCTGTGTGCATAGACATAACTCATTCTCATAACTAGTTTTCGAGATAGAGAGTGTTGAAATTGAAGTTGAAGTTGAAGCTGAAGTTGATGATTTTTGGAAAGTAATATTGCTCCTAGGAAAATAACCCAAATGTAAATGTTTCACACGACTAATACTGCTTACCGATAATGTATTGATTCAAGATTCGTTTCTGTCAAAACATATTGCTAGGTACAGGGTGAGTACATACTTATTTAATTATGAATTCTTTATTGACCCTATAAACCAAGTTCAATACTTAAATATCCATTGATTATTCAAAATTGACAAATTTTTATTTTTGACATTGTTTAGGTATACTCTTTATATTTTATGAATACTCGATTACGCACCACTCATAAGAATTTTTTGATCGCCCTTTACAAATTTGTTGTTTTCCTAAGGAACTAAGGAAATATATTTTTCACTTTCGAATCATACTTATGGAAAAGGAATGATAATTTGAGATTATTTTCAGTAGTGAAAATAATCTAATTAATATAAGTGGTCATGGTACAACAAATTTACCACTTTTACCAAAACCCCATCTAGCACATCATATTCAAGCCACATGAAGCATTCACCACACTTTCTATTAAGAATGGTGACCCAAAAATGAAGGAAAAGGAGAACACGGAGGACAAAATAGCAGTAATAGCACGGGCACATTGAAGATGAAAGAATGGGCACAGAAAAAGAGAGAAAAAGCAAAGAAATCAAACAGAAAACGGAAAAATACACAATAACGTCACAATAGTAAGGTTGAAGACGATGAACAAGACATGGAAGACATAACCGAAGCGTTAATAAGATCTATACGAAAACAGCTGAAGAAGATAATGGCAAAATAGAAAAAGCATTTGCTCTCCACCCAGGCGGGTTTTTGACCTCACCGCCTGCCACTGAGTTAAAGTACTCCCTTTGTATGCAAAAACTGAATTTGCGTGCATCACTTACAATATTTAGATGTAAAACCATATGCCTTATAATAATAATAATACTCCCTCATAAACACTCGTAGAGTGTACCCAAAGGCATAGCCTGTGCGGATAGAGGACGGCTATTATTATTATTTGCCGTGGCGCTCCGGGGCGACTTACTGATGTTTTCGGTGGTGTATTCACTTTTCAGCTGTAGAAAAACCCGGAAAACCTACAGCACCACCCCGGTTGGTCGGTGCGCACTTCAAGCTATCAGTGTTTGATTTTCATTCTCGCTATTAGATTGAATAGACACATGTTTTCCAGGTCTTTTCTGAAGACTCTATATCGAGTTCCATAATATTAATCAATCATTTCAGAGAAATACGTATTATATTAACGTATATAATGCATTCATTACCTTGTGTATCCTAATAACTGGTAAAAGCAAAGCTATTAAACGAAAAATTATTGAAAAAAATAAAAATTCAACAATCGAAATGTTCAAATGTACTGTGAATTATATCAATTTTGACACAAACAAACAATATACGTTCGAGTATGATACTTGGTTGGTCAATTAAAAATTCCATTTTAAATTATGCTCGACTGAATACGGCATCTGGGAAGTAGTAGACTGGCGGATTTTTCCGAACTAATCCATTATGAATCTCACATTTCAAAAGGTCCTGATGATCCAAAATTGTCTTCCTTGTCTGGTGGTATAGGAGATGGTTTCATTAGTTGGTTGTTCTTCTACACGATCCCTTCCGTTGGGTTCTTCGATAGTATTATATCTGTCCATGAGGAAAAACTATGTACAAATTGGCAACGAAAAGTCAAATTTTTTTGAGGTAGGTGTTCCTCAAGTCTCCGTGTTGGGACCTTCATTATTCATAATTTTATTAATGATTTACCCGAACATTCGAAAAATTGTTCGGTGATAATGTTCGCAGATGATTCCTGAGTAGTGCTCTCAGCAAGGTCTCCTGAGGAACTACAAGCATTATCCTCTGAAATAATACAAACTTTCAAAGAATGGTGCTCAGAAAATGTCCTTATTTTGAATCTCGATAAAAGTATTTATATGAATTTTAAATGTAGACAAAACAGTCCTACCGTATATATAGACGATATTGAACACAACATCCACACAAAATTTTTGGGCATTCATTCAGATCAACATCTTTCTTGGGGTAATCATGTAGATCATGTCTTGAAGAAAATCAATTCAGCTTATTACGCAATTTCGCAACTAACGAGAACTCTAGAAAGAAGCATCCTTCTAGATGTGTACTACTCTCTAGTCTACTGTCACCTAACTTACAATGTAGTTCTCTGGGGAAATTCGGTGCACTCTAGGAGAGTATTCATTCAACAAAAACGAGTGATGAGGCTAATATTTGGTATAAATTATGGGGACAGCTGTAAAACTACATTCTTAAAGCACAAAATATTAACATTCCCTTGCATTTACATATACAAGACCTTGATCTACGTCAAATGTCAATAAGTCGGTTCGAGAGAAATTCAGATCAACATAAATATCCAACTAGGAACGCGAACTCTGTGTCGGTACTAAAACTCAACCTGAGTAAATATGAAAAATCTCCTAGATTTGCAGGAATGAAGTTGTTTAACAAACTTCCTGAACACATACGAAATATGGGTCTTAGACAATTCAAAATGACTGTGAAACAAATTTTGATAAAAAATTGTTACTACTCCATTGAGGAATTTACCGCTGATAACATCATTGTGTGAATTTAATTAAACGCTTACTGTGTCAATATTTATTGTATGCGATGCAAAAATTTTATTCTTATCTCATTCTACATTTTAATTATTTTAATACTTTGTGTCAATTGTATGTTCCCAACTCATCTATGTTTCGGAGTGTTTTATTGTCATTTTTACAATTGGATGAATTTACCACAATCCTATTGTTTCATTGAAATCATTTTATTCAACTTTAAAATGTGACCTGCAACCTCTGGTGAATGAACCAGGTTAATTTCAAGTATTTTATTTTGCACATCAGTGCCTTCTGACATCTACATCCATCAATCGAGGGCTCCAACTGGAAGTACTAATAAAGTTCTTTGTCCTTGTCTTTGTTTAATACACTGTTGCATTTCCTTTCTCTGTATATATAATTTCGTCTACATTGAAGATATCCATCCTCATGACAGGAAGGAGGAAGAGCTTCGTAATCAAGCGCCATGTGGGAGCCTTTTCGTCCTCCTCATAGAACCTGCATAGTGCGGAATATTGTGTAGCCCACAGCAGACTCATATTTTTTGCTGATGGCCGTGCCCTGTCAGGAGTTGCCACCATCGTAAGACAGTTTTGGCTCAGTCCAACCAGGGGTCTTTATAGCCCGTTAGCCCAAACATCATCATTTTCCCGGCGTGTGTATTCATTGCCTGGAGCATTTTCCCAAGAAAATTGATGATGGTCCTTAACCCATTTCATCGTTTTCTACTTAATATCCCAAACGGTATTCCATAGGCTGGTTCTGGTCGAATGAAAGTTGCGGCTGTCCCCGCTTTTACTTGGGCATATACCTTTCTCTATCCCTTGAAGTTTTTCCCTGTTCTGCGGTCCTAGGTCGTCGAGGTTTTTGTGTATTTCTCAAACCAATTTGGAAGAAAACCTGAATGATTGCTGGGCCTTCATTGTGGCTTGATTGCCAAAGAGAATAACTTTGGGTTAATTTTACAATGACGACTTCAATCTCTTGATAACGTCCAAGTAAGTCTCAGTTAATCATAATTATCGGTAAAAATCTACACGTCCGTAACTCAAACTATATCTAATTATATTTTGTATCCAAAACAAGTCTGAAATCAACGCATTATGGGTAAGCAATATCAATCGGGAAAATCATATACATTGAAGATATTTTCCTGAGAACAATAATACAAGAAAAAATGGCCCTCAATACTCCGTATCTCGAAAACTAGTCATAAGATCGAGTATCTATACCAAAACAAAAATGCATAAAAATCAACCGGTGATTATTTTTTGACAATTCTTGCAACCAATCGAAACCATCAATTCAAAGCATTCATGAACGTTTAGGCCAATCACAGCATTATTATAGTGGGAATTTTCTACCTTGAAAGTAGCCGCGGGAAATTTTTGTGGTATTTTGTTTTTATTATGTGACAACTGATACTTTTTAAGAAAATCAACGAAAATGCATGTAAGAATACTATTTTGAGTAAAGTTTCAATTGATAACCTAGGGACAGAGCGGCAGCAATAGCTTTCAATTCAACAGAACAAAACAATGTTACGGAATCCTCCAGCCAAGGACAAAACATCCATAATAATTGTATACTTCATGATGAGAACTTCAAATTCCAAATTTCATTCTGTTTATAGTGATTCAGGTGAACTTTTGGAATAAAAATGTTATATGTGTATGTCTATGATTGGGGCATCAAAAAAATTATCTATCGAATGCCACACGAGAGTTCGATAGAGTAGAAAATAATTCTCCAGATTTTTTCTCAAACTTGTTGCCACTTGGCAATAGCCACTCGAGCCGCTCTCGTATCTATTGCCTGGCAACAAGTTTTCGAAAAATCTGTCAAATTATTTTCACTTTATTCTCACTCTCTTGTGATATTACAACTGACAATCTGTCCATAAAGCCGCTGCCTGGTCTTTTATCAAAAATTCATTCAGAAAGTGACCTAATGTACCTATCCTTCCCATATTTCATCAAAGCATTTTGTTACCTATATTCCAACATGGGATCTAATCTACGTCCAATACGCTTTGAACTTTGCATGCAGCGTGACATATCAATTGATGCAATTTGACCTTTACCGGAGTGTTCTCTGTGTTTACAGGAAAAAGGTGGCCGCCCACTAGGCAGCACCAGACCGAAATACACGAGGAACAGACGACAGCAAGAGCTGCACTCTCCAAACAAGATGCCACTACATCGGTTCCTGTAGAGGTGGTCAACATTACACTGGCATCGACCACATACAGGGCGTCAATGGAAGAGGTGAGATTGGTGGTTGAGCTTTTTTATTGTTCTGTTCACTTCTGAATTTGGATAAAAATAGATATAGATTCGGGTCGACTGAATATAGAGCGTCAGTTGAAGAGGTAATATTAGTAGGGTAAAAGTGGGATAGACGCCACACTTTTTGAAAAAAAATTGCCACAGCTCTATTTCAAATTTTTTAATTGAAACAAAATCAACAAAATATACTTCAATGTAACACTTCTCTTACATAATGGGAAATTAAAAAAAAAAATGTTATTCTAGGCGTCTCTCCCACCGGGTAGGGATAGTTGCCGTGGGAAGAAGGGAGAGATGCCATAACGTGTTATTCATAGGGTAGAGATGCCTACCACATTTCTTTCAGTTCCTCACGTCGACAAATGTTACACACGTTGGAATGCATATAATTTGGGGCATCTCTTCCATCTACAAGATGCTGCTTCTCTCCTCTTAGATATGGAGAGACGCCGCACCCGTTTATTTACAAAAGTCGACAACATAAAAAAATGACAAAGAAATCTGTAAACAAACCTACATAATATCATATAACGCTATTTGAAATACATTTTGTGAATAAACAAGAGGTTTTATAGAAGGTTGAAAAGGCATCAAAAAATATTTCCATGTAATAAGCTGACGTACCGTTTTTGTTCTAATTTTACTTGGAATAGGTCAAACGTAGACGGTCTCCCACTACACTCACAACAAAAACCAATTGTCGAATATTGTAAACTGTACCTTAAAATCCTTTCCCACTGCTGGCTTACGAATCACGTGACAGGCGGCATCTATACCCCCGCGGCATCTATCCCACTTTTACCCAAAATGAGCTCTTTTTATTCTGACTTGAATGGAAATTCGAATGCTAACTCGCCTACCAAATATTTTCATATACAGGAAGATCCATATTTCATTATTAGTTTTATGGTATTCCGTCAAGTGGTGTCGCCCCTCTTTCATGACGTCACATGGTTAATGATTACTTAATACACAGAACAAACATATGCATATGCACCCTCGTAAGAATGAAATGAAGTGAGGTTAATAAATCTGTTACAGGAATTTTTGAGTTTCTCTCGTGAATAATTTATATAAGTATATTTCGGATTGTTTCGGGCAAAAAATTGTACATTTTCGGAGCATTAAATAGGAAACTAGTCATTCCGAGTGATTTTGTGATTTGTGGAATGATATAGTTATTTTTTTGTCTGGTGTTGTACGTATTTGTTGGTAAGTCTCCTGAGTTTTTAAAAGTATGGTACCGCATAGTCACATGGTAGTAATAAAGTTGTTTTATATTAAATACTTCTGTTTCTGTATGAAGAAGGTAGGAAGGGTATCTGGATGGCTTTCCCTAAATAATTTTGAGAAATCTTCGTTATAGAATTTCGAGGGGTTTGAGGTGCATTTTCAAGGCGCCGCCCCATGCAAGTATGCCGTATCGAAAATGACTTTCAACGAGCGCAAGATACAATGTTTATAATTGATGTGTTGGTAGAATTTTTTTCAAATATATCAATTTATAGAGAATAAACTGTAATTTCTTGATGATGTATTTTATGTGTATGTCATGTGGCAATCTATCATGACTCCCAGATATTCAACACTATTTTTAGTTGTTATTATTAGGTTAGTTGCTCCGTCAGATATTTGAATATCGGTGAAAGGGCGGAGATTTGTTTTATTACAGCTAATATGTAAAAAGTTTGTTTTTCTGAAAATTTATTGTCCGTTTTCAAGCCATTTCTTAATCAGAATAAAATCCGTTTGTACGATTCTTTTCACTTCTTTCCATGAATCAGCTTTGTAAAATATTGCGGTATCATCGGCAAATCCAACAATGTCCTCTTCACTCTTCAAAGAAAATAAGAAGAGTAGTGGTCCAAGGACCGTACCCTGTGGCACCCCGTATTCAACAGGTAGGGCTTCACTAATAACATCGTTTATTTTAACAGTTTGACGTCTGTTCGTGATGTAGCTTTTGAATAAATCTAATGAAGTATTTCTGATACCTATATCCTCTAAAGACTGAAAGAATAAGACAGATGAAGTTTACATCATGGCCGCCATCAGTATAAACATATTGAATGATGTGAACAGTAATACGAGGATAGTTTTTACACCTTAATAATTAAAAAAGGCTCTCTTCGACTTATCACCTCTTTGTAAGATCTCAACAGATCCTAATGAAGTTTATTGGTATTTAAAACATAAATTGCAAGGTATAGTGCCTTTTTTATTAAACGAAAACTAGACATATAAAAATTCTGTATTTCCCACAAAAGTTCATTTGATCTATCCTTTGTGAAATGAGAAGAAATCAGGAAAATTAACCGATCCGTTTTCGTTTTTTCTCAATAATAGTCTCGTTTATATTTGAGTCACCCTATATAATATTCATAATTTACGTTTCAATCTCCTCTGTATAAATATATAAAAAATACATATTTTTCGAATTTAGCAGATCTATGCAACACAGACACTTCAATTGTACGATCCGAGTTATGATGTTGATGCTTCATTCTCAAATCATTTTTATTTTCCGTCATGATTTACCCTGTATATTGTAAAAAAAAGCTTGGAAAGCGTACTGTTGCACTGGCCAAGAGAAATACTGTGGTGTAGATGAAAAACGTACTAATAATTTTGTGCCTACTAATAATGGCCTGGAAGTGACATTTTACAACTTCAAATCTCTGTATCTCGTAAACTATACATAGAATTTTTGTGCCCATGATACCTTCTCTTCAAAAGCCCGAGTTTAACAAAATATCGAAATTGTGCGTGGTACTTTGAGATTTTTATCCCACCTTAATTCCTCTATTATTCTCTACCTCCCTTCGTACTCGATGCTCTTACTGTTTATCTTTACTCACTGGCTGGAATCGAACTCATCGCAAAACTTACTAGGTTTGCGAAGTCAACAATTACTCTGGTTATATGATAACTTTTCGAGTTGTAAGGTCTACGTTGATTACGGGTTTAACTCGACGTTTTGCCAACACGAGTGGTTGGCAGTCTCAAGGAAGAGTTTTTGTAATTGACAGCTACTCAGTTCACTATCGATTGCTTGACATTTGACAATCGTTGTCGCGATAGGTATCTGTGAGTTGACGTTCTCACCTCTGATTGGTCCATAGCGTTAGGTAACATTGAGTCGTTCATACCGTTTTTATACTGGAACTTCATTCAGTTGTAGTCCTTCTTCGGTTCTGCTGAAGTTGTTGTGCTGTTTCTGGATTTCAATTCCTTCCAGGAAGAATCTTGGGTAAGAAGCAGATGTTGTAGAGATGTCTTGAATTTCTTCAAATTTCACTCTGTTTTTATCATTGTTGAAAGTATTTCTGCGAAAGCAAATTTATCTGTATGTAATAACCGACAATTGGCCTTGTGCTCTTTGATTATTGTTTCAACGGAACGTTTCGTGGTTGCGATATAAACGCTGCCACATGGACATGGAATGCGATATACCCCAGAAAAGCTTCGCACGTCTCGTTAATACTTTGCTGATTTCAAATGGTCTTTCAATGTTTTCGAAGGTTCATAAATTGTTTTGATCTCGTATTTCCGTAGAATTCGTCCAATCAGATCTATATCTCTGGGAACAAACGGTAGGAATGCTTTTCTTCTGTAGGTGTTAGTTTGACTGATAGTCGGTTCACTGTCTAGAAAGTCATTTGATCTACTATCGATTCTATCATTTTCATCATCTTTTCTGAGTTCTCGTTAGAGAGAAGAGTGTTTCTTAGGTGTTTCAGTTCTGCTTCTAGGTGTTCGGGTTCTCAGATTCTTCTGGATCGATCTATTAATGCCTTAATTATACCTTGTTTTTGGCATGCATGATGGTTTGATATATTGTGGAGGTTCGTTTTCTATATACTGTATGCCCCCGGACATTTTCCTTTTCAAAAAATGAGAGAGTCGAAGAAAGCCAATTTCTCAAAAGAGAAGAAATTGGCTCGAATAGAGGACAAAGTCAAAAGAATCGATAGTTGACTAAATGACTTCCCAGACAGTGAACCGAGTAGCAGTCAAATTAACATCGATAGAAGAAAAGCATTCCTACCGTATGTTCCCAGAGTTATAGATCGGATTGGACGTATTTTATGGAAATATGAGAGTAAAACTATTTATAAACCTTCGAAAGAATTAAATGACCATTTGAAATAAGCGAAGGATAAACGAAACGTGCTAAGCTCTTCTAGAGTATACCGCATTCCATGTTCTTGTGGTAGCGTATATATCAGAACCACGAAACTTTCCGTTAAAACAAGAATCACAGAACACAAGGCCAATTGTCGTTTGGGACATACAGATGAATCTGCTGTTGCAGAACATACTCTCAACAACGACAATATCAGAATAAATTTTAATAAAATCCAAGTCATCTCTTCATCTGCTTATTACCCAAGACCCTTCTGGAAAACAATTGAAATCTAGAAATACCACAAGACTCCAACAGAACCGGAGAAAGACTAGAATTGAACACAGCTTGGCTACCAGTTCTCAAAAATTCTGCACTAGCTCCTTACCTACGCAAAAACGGTATGAACGACTCATTCTTACCTAACGCTATAGGCCAATTAGAGGTAATATCGTCAACTCACAGATACCTATTGCTTCAACGAAAGTCGAATGTCAAGCAATCGACAGTGAATTGAGTAGCTGTCGAATACAAATAATCTCTCTTGACAATGCCAACCACTAGTGTTGGCGAAACGTTTAGTCAAACTCGTAATAAACTCAAAAAAACATCATGTAAGTTATGAAATTCAGTATCAAGAATTTATGCGCGTATTTTTCATGTCAAAATGAGACTTTTTTTCCACAAACATTTGTCTGCAAAACATGTGCAAATCAAAGGGCTCACATCATCCAGCTTACCAAGTGATTGAAAGAATCTACAAGGAGAAATTTTTTTCAGGAGTCAAGTCCTTTTTCGCCCCATAAACTTTACCGTAGTGCATCGCTGGTGATTCTATAATATGAAATTAATTCTTTATTTTGTTCTTGAAATTTTCTGTCTCTTGTAATTTCTACGCATCTGCAACCGATATCAAGAAAAAAGTTTGAATGTTTTTGTAACTCGTTAGATTTGATAAAAAAAATTAATGCAACAATGAAGAAGAAGAATTAGCTTCGACTTCTTTTGAGCATTTTGGTTTTTTTTGAAGCATTTGACATTATTTGAGAGTTGGTTTGTCTCATCGTATATTTGTTAATTTTGCTTGATTTGTTAAACAATAACATGGAAAATTCATTCAAACATCTGGCTGACATCCATTCTGTTTATGGTCTGTCTGATGATAACGGACTTGAAGCTCACAGGTTGTACGCTCAATAATTTTCTAAACACCGGCTTCCCAGCAAGATAATTTTTATAAATTCCCATGAGCACCTTTGGAAATACGGCAGATTTCAGACACCAAGGCATGATGCTGGCGCAGACCGCGACAAGCACGCAACCCAGTAATGGATGAAGAGCTTTTAAATGTCGACGAAAATCCTGGTATGAGTACTCGTCAAATGGCACAGTATTTGGATGTGTCTGGAGGGTTTCACACGAAAACATGATATACCCATATCATATCCAATGCGTCCAAGGTTTGCTTTCTCTAGATTTTTCACGGCGCTTGCAGTTCTCTAGATGGATACTGTGCAAGTGTACCTGAATTTTTATCTCATATTCTTTTTAGCAATAAAGCTCAATTCACATGCGACGGAATGGTAAGTTACCACAAAGAAATAATAAAAATAATGTTTAAGACTTCATTTTATATCTTACTGGGAGTTTTTCAAAGAATGAAGAAAAATTAAGTTTAGAGAACAATTATTGTGAATATTGATAATGTAGCATTCATTTAGCACCATTTCCACGCCCTAGAAATAACGAAAAATATGTTTCTGGCTTCAATTGATATCTTGAACTTTTTTACGAAAAAAATATTGAAATATCAAAATTTTAATTGGTTAAAAACAAAAATTGATTTTTTAGTGTGGAGAAATGGTGTCAAATGAATGATACAAAAGCAATATTCATAATGATTGTATTCAATACCTAATTTTTTTTCATTCTCTATGAAAAACATCCCAGAAGTATGTCAAATAAAATCTGAAACATTCTTTTCATTATTTCTAATCTGGAGGAAGGGGGTCAAACCATCAAGCTTAAAAGCTCTCGAGTTTTATTCACAACATAAATCTCCTTATTCAACTCGATACATTTTCAAGCAAAATCGTTTTCGTTGAAATTCAAAAATGTATTCGTTGATAAACGAGGTCTTGTTATATTACCCCCGAAAAAAACTCCAGTAAGATATCAATTGAAGCCAGAAATATAATTTTCATTATTTATAGGGTAGGGGAATGGTGTCAAATGAATGCTACAAAATCATCGTATTCAACACTTCATTTTTCATTATTCTCTGTGAGAAAACTCGAGCAAGATGTCAAATGAAGTCTGAAACATTATTTTAATTATTTCTAGTGTAGAGGAGGGGGGTCAAACGAATTGTACAAAAACAAATTCCACATGCAACGTATTCAAAACTCCATTTCTTTAATTCTCTATGAAAAAAACTGCAGTTAGATGGCAATTGAACCCAGAAATATATTTTTCGTTATGTTTAGTGTGGGGAGAAGGGGTCAAATGAATGCTACAAATCAACTTTCACTAGAACGTGATCAATGGATAATTTTCCAATTAGATAAAATCCCAGTCTTATCACAGGTGAGGCCAAAATCATGATTCACTTCAATTAGTTTCATGATGAGATACACAGTTTCTTTTAAAGCTATTGATTATAAGGCTTTGATGATAATATTTTCATTTCTCCAGAAAATTCATCCAAAAAGATTTCGTAACACAAACGAAAGTAAACGGATGAATTGAATGCCCATACGCTGCCGAGACAGCCGACACGACTTTATCAAAGCGTAGCGCTTTCTGTCTTACTGACGATGTTATATTGCTGCTTTCACTCCTGTCCTCATCAGTAGTAAATATGCCTTCACAAGTTCGTCAACAAATATAGTTTATGCACGATGGGCCTCTCTCATTTTCGAGTCACCGTCCCCGAATATTCAGATACAATGTTACACAATCGGCAGATTGGCAGAGAAGGTCCAATTGCTTGGCCCCCACGGTCCCCAGATTACAATCCACTGGACTTCTTTTTATGGGGACATGTAAAGGGCCTATTTTGTGGTGCAGAACCAGTGTGTCTATCTTGAAATTTTTACTGAACAAATTATGGTTTCCCTTTAAACCGTAAGAAACACTGAATTTTAGAACGCGTTCGGTAGTCTTTGAGAAGAAGAGTGGAGGATTGTATCGTAAAAGAAAGAGAGCATTTCCAGCACCTTTTCGAAACAATTTAAGGTTTGTTAGGTTTTTTATTTTCATGTAACGTTTACAACAAAAATGTAAAAACTAAATAAATAGCGTTATTTGTTTTCATTGTAATACATTTTTAATAAAACAGCAAATTACAAAAAATTATTTCAATTTTTTTTTCGATAACGGTCGCAGATGCATAAAAATTTCAAGAAAGAAAAAATGTTATGAACAAAAAATTCGTTTCGTTTTTCAGGAACTACCAGCGGCGAACCACAAAAAAGTTCATACGGCAAAAAAGACTTTAACCACTAAAAGAAATATCTGCCTGAAGATTCTGACAATCTCTCGGCATGCTTGAAGATGTTATCTTAAATTTTAAAGCTTTGCCAATCGTTAAGGAATCGTTAGCTGACACGTCTGTATGAAAAAAGACTTATTCTGAAATGAAAAATTCGTCCCTGAAAAATTCGTCCCTGAAATATTGATACTCAATTTTGAAATACCCTGTATATTTTTGTAGAATAGATTGATTTAGAATTTGGTAAATCTTCGATTAGAGTGAGCATCCCAATAAATTTTTTTTTGCAACTTAGTTTGGTCTCCTGAACAAAAAATTCAAATGAAATTATTGGCGATCACGATATTGTCCCATTTTGTTGTGAAACTTCACCATTCAACAGATTGACTTTTTGTTATTGAAAAAACACAAAAAAAAAATATTTTAGTCAAAACACCACACAAGCCCTTATTTACTTAGTTTCAGCACTTTTTAGTGAAAAGTTTTTTCAAAAAAGTTACAGTTCTTCGAAACGTAAACATATCATTGGAATTTCAATGTTAATCACTGAATATCTGTTTTTTTTTGTTCATACAATGTTGGCAACGAGATTGGGTCTAGTCGGTAAGCAAGTAAGTTTATTGGGCTTGGCCTTAAAATAAATGAAAAATACGTAACTCACGTAGTTTTTTCTCCTAAACACTAATCCGAAGGCCATAGTCCTAATTACTTATCGTGAAAGAAGGAAACACAACCTTACTTAATCTAACTATCTAAGCTATTCAAGTTGCTGGTGATCCAATCACTAATCAATATGAAAAAGTTATATCACAGCAAATGCTCGCTGCGCTCGCAATCAGCAATGGGCCTAATTTCTTGACTAAAAGAATGGGATACAACCCTACCTAACCTAACTAGCCTAGCTATCCAAGCTGCCGGTAATCCCATCACAATTAGTATGAATAAGTTAAATTGAAGCAGATACTCGCTGCGCTCCAACACAACCTGCCGATAAACTTACTTTACCTTGCTTACCGACTCTACCTGACGAAACCCGACAAAATCCGACTAAACCCGACAAAATCCGACGAAACCCGAACAATCCCAATCTTGTTGCCATTATTGCATAAACAAAAAGTACCAGGCGTTCAGTGTTCAACAATGAAATTCGAATTATTTGTTTACGTTTGGAAGTGTGACTTTTTTGAAAAATTAATAGATTTTTCCACTAAAAAATGTTGTGTATTCTCAATAACAAAAATTCAATTTGTCAAACGTTGATGTTTCACAATGGGCAAATATCGCCGAAAATAGTCCTGCCTGCCAAAAATTTCATTTGGATTTTTTGTTCAGGGGACCAAAAACGTTGCAAAAAAATGTTTTGAAGTTCTGATGCTCACTCTAACCAAATATTTACCTAAATTTTTTTAAAGAACCTCTTAAAGTTGAATGAACATGCAATAAACTCCATCAGAATTCAAAGAGTTTCATGTATCTATTAGATCCAAAACATACCTCAGACACTAGTCGAAACGGCAAGAACATCAACTTTGAAACACTGGTAATGATTATTTAAGGTCTCCATTCCACACAAAAAACATCATGTTTCGGCATACATTTCCTAAAAAGAAATAAAAGAATTTGAAAATCAGTAATAGAGTCTTGGCATAGTTAATAAGTAACGGAAATATAATTGAAGGTTGACCAAAACACAATTTATTAAAACCAATAGATTCATTGATAGTTTTAAAAATAATACACACGGTACTTATATTACGTATAAAATTCAAATCAGATATGGCTAACTATAATGGCAGGGGAAAGAACCTCCAAATGAAAAGTATAAAATTTGACGAACTGAATAATTGTAAATATAAATAAAAATGTTCAAATTTGTAAATAATAATTCAGTTCATAAGTTTAATTTTGGAAAACATTGTTACAATAATTACAAAAAACGTTTGCTATGGAAAAAATTTTTGTTGATAGAAACAAGAGATTGCGAGGAGAGAAACGTAAAGGGATTTATTTTATTTACCAAGAAAACCTAAGATCTAAAAATAGAAAGCAAAACTTTACTAAATACATAGAACAATCAATTATCTGATTAGAGAAAACAAAATACTCACTTCTGCGACAATGACAACCACGAAAATCCAGTACAAAACCTTCGATGAATTCACCTTGGCTAAAAAGCATCTTTTGAAAGGTATTCAACATAACTATATCTACGAAACTTTCTAAATTTGAAAATACAACAACTACTTGCAGTCCATTTCGACAACAACCTGAATCACCTTCACTTCACATTGAACTCCGATTTTTCAAGAACATATGGACAAAGTGTTTTTAAACCAGTAAAAAACTTTCTTCCTCTTTCAAAGAATTCCGAACTACATTTTAAATGGGGTTCTTCTTCTTAGGTCATTGGGATTCGTCGGGAGACATGTACCCAGGTACAAGTTTTCTTTTATTAGTTCTAGAAGAGAGTGTACCATAAAGTTCGCCAGGGAGTTCCCATATTCTTTTTGTTGTTGAATGTGAGTAGTTGTAGATTGTAGATCGTATCGTTATTACAGAGGGAATTTATTAAGACAAACACAACACAGGTTTAGACTTTTCTCACTTGGTGGCAACGGCCAGGCATTACACATCTCCTAATTGTTGTCTCGAAAGATAGATAAGGCACCCAGGTTTATATAGATTGGAATTGAAATTAAATTGAGAGGATTAGTTCACAGTTTTATATAATTTTTTTGGAAGAATTGTATGAGTATTCTACAAGCTTCAAATGTTCAGTTCTATAAAAATGTTTGAATATTAATTGGTGTAGGTACCTGACCGCTTATACAGATCTTCACGTTCATATAATAATAATTAATACTTCCGATTCATCAAGTTTCTGTGAAATGAGGGGGAGACACCTTGAATTAATAGTAATAATAATAATAAATGATTTGCTGCGGAGAGTCCTCTGCAGCTACATAAAGATAAGCCAATGCATGGGGTCTTCTTTAAGAACATTGAAGACCTTGGCTTATCCAGAAAACTGACCTTTGCATTTCTCAGGTCAAGTGGGCTGAAGTCGGAAACTGAGGGATTCATAATGGCCTGCCAGGATAGTTTCTTCAACACCCTCGTTTGCCGTAGTCGCGTGATGGGTATAGAGGTACATGACACTAGATGCAGAGTGTGTCCTGGGACAGCTGAGACCATAATGCATTTGCGTCAGCTTGTCCAGCTTATGCGCTTTTAGCCTATATCCACAGGCATAACGTGGCCCTACGAGTGTTGTACTACCATCTACGACACTCGTACGGTGTAGACGAGACACTAATGTTGCCTCCGTTGGAGAATGAGAAGTGTCGAATCTACTAGTACTACTCATTTCCCACCCTCAAGCAAATACAAGCCAATAAGCCTGATGTAGTCCTCCTCGACCATCAAAGTAGGACGATTTTCATCATTTAGTTTTCAGCTCCTGGCGAAACGAACATCGTCCAAAAAGAGGAGGAAAAACGGACTAAATATCGAGACCTACTCTTTGAACTCCACAGGCTTTACCCAAACCATTCTGTGGAAATTGTGGTTTTGATAATAGGGGTCATTGGTGGAATGATGGACACACTGCTCTCAAAGTTGAAAAGCAAATCATACCGGCTTGCCGTAATATGGCAGAAATCTTGGCCGGACGAATGCAGAAGGTTCACTCCGCCTGCTCAAGGCACATGATTCTTGGACCCAATAGTCACATACCCCACAGCGTGGGAAGTTAATATTGGGATAAATGATCCATCGCGCCCTCCGGAAGTGTCGGGGCTCCGGAGACAGGGCCTGACTGGGATAGTCTTAACTGATGAAAAAAAATTTATGATTTTGTTGATTAGACATAAAAGTATTCAATATGAATATTATGACTAAACATGACCCTCAAATGGTAGAATTCAATTTCACGATTACATCGCTAATTGCTCTTCTTCTCAACCACTCGCAAACACTCGATTTATAGGCAGTTACCCGTGATCGAAGGCAGCTAATTAAGTTTGGGAGCCTCCGAACTTAATTTTTAAAAAACAAAAATTACTTTCAAAAAACTCGAAATCCAAAAATTATGAGTTACAACGTATTTTTATTAGCAATGTCAAAGCCAATGGTACAATTATAACTGAATAAAAAATGGAAAAAGCATATATTTATAAGTTCATGTTATCTCGGATAAAAATGCAGAATTCAGCGGATTCTATGTGTCCAGCCCGATGATCTTCAATGTAAATGCACTCTGGGATGCTGTCTTCGTTATCTACACAATACGGGGAATCGTTACATAACACCTCCCCCCATTGTTTGGAAATCGGGATTGATTTATCGGTCCTGATTTCCAATCCTCAGGTCTTCTATTGGTATGGGATGAGTTGATGGTTCCAATACACTAGTGGAACCTACGGAACCATTCGTCCCCTTGTACTTCTTTATATATATATTGTTAAGAAGAAGTAGGCTGCAATACAGGCTATGGCGATGTATAGCAAAACGGTCCATATGTTGGTTCGTGAAGAAATGAAAGGCTCGTCTTCTTGAAGTTTTTCCTTCACGTTTCTAGGTCGTCAAGATCCAGTGATTCTAGATGAATTGGTGGCATTTCTTGAAGGTTTCTTTTGACGTTTTCTTCTATGTCTATGTCTAGGTGTGGCACTTTTATGATTTTGGTAACAGCATTCGGGTTCCTGTACGTCTGTAATATGGTAGTGTCGATTTTCATTTTGCAATTTTCGGGAACTTCTATGACATAGGTGCCGTTCAGGGATGACATCTCTTCATCGTTACCACAAATTGATAATGCAGTGGTTTCGTTGGGGAATATTGCAATCCATTGATTGGTATTTATCTTCTGAATTTTCTGGTCCTGGAGTTTGAGGTATTCCGGATGGCAGCTTCCATAGTCTTTGGTGAAACGGATGAGTTGTACTTCACATGGCGTCTCGAATTCCATTGGGTTCCATTCTGGTAGGGTGCAAAGCGCTTCTCCGGGAATGACTTCATGGCATGGTTCATTCGAAAATAAGTAGTGATGCTCATTGAGAAAAAGGAATTTAGTTTTGGGTACTATAATTTGGAAAAGGTTAAGTTGTGTTTCGATGGGAAGGGAGTAAAGGTGATAGTAATTGTAACGATATTGTTCTGTAATTGGTACTTCTAAGATAAATACTATTTTAGCATTTTTTTGGTAGGCCTTTATTTTCGTTATAGCTTCTTCGAATTTTTGACCATCTTCTGCATCCAGGTTTCCTGTTATTGCTTTAACAACATTTCCCATAATATTGATCAATCCACGTTTTTTGCGGTGTATTGTTGTTGTTGGGAATATCTGTGTTAGTTTTCTTTGAATTTCATTGGAGAGGTTGTCCATTATAGTGATATAATTTTGCTCTCTATGGTGGTTGGCCCCATTTTTTCCAAACTGGTATGTGATTTTCATATGATTGGTTATGTTTTGGATTCGTACATATTCTTGATAGATACTTTGAATGTCGAATATCCTGATGAAAGTCCAGTAGTTGACGATATTGCGGGCTGTATCAAGCTTTTGGGGTAGCAGTCCTGGGTTTTCTGTAAATTTCGTTGTTATTACTCCACTTCGTTCGGCAGATCCGAGGGTGCAGCAGGTGCAGCAGGTGAATCTGGAACAATAGGGTGTCTTAGATTGTCGAAATGTACTCTTCGTGTTTGATTTTCGGAATTCGCTATGATACAGGTGTTGTCTTCATTAATTTGGATAATTTTGCTTGGTCCTAAATAGCGGTTTTTCGATTTGTTTCTTTCACTTTCTGGGTTCTTCTCAAATACTTGATTTCCAACTTTAAAAACGTTTTGGTTTGTTTGTTTCTGTTTCCAATCGTTATGGTCCTGGTCTTTTCGTTTTGTAGTTTATCTTTGACTTTCTCATAGGTTGAAGATATTTTTTTTCGATGATCTTCCACATGTTGTCCGTAGTATTGTTGATCGTAGGATATATCATATGGGTTCCTTGAAGCGGTATGTCCATACAAAAGTTCCAAAGGGGTATATCCTGTTGCTGAATGTATAGAGTTGTTGTATCCGATAACGGCATATGTCATGAGTCTTGTCGGTGTGTCTGTAGAATGTTCTTTTACGATTCTGTAATGCTCCGTTAAAGTTCCATGTAGTCTTTCAATCAATCCATTAGATTGAGGATGTTGAGGTGTAGTGAAGTGTACATTGACCTTGTGTAGTTTTAGGAGTGATGAAACGGTCTGGTTTTCGAACTCTGTCCCGGAGTCGAACGTTATAGATTCCGGTACTCCAAAGTTACGAAAATATTCTAACAATTTATCTGCTATTTCTATAGCGTTCTTGCTTTGGACAGGATACGCTTGACCAAATTCAGAGAATTCATCCACTATGGTGAAAAATGTTTGACCTTCGATTGTGAATAGATCGGCATTCAATTCCTCGAAGGGTTTCGTTGCGGTCTCTGTGATTCTGAGAGGTATCGTTGGTCGATGTCTTTCATATTTAGTTTTCTTACATACCAAACAAGAATTAATGAAATTTTCAATTGATTTTTTCATGTTAGGCCAAAAGTACTTTCTATCAATGTTTTTGTATGTTTCATTTATACCCGACGGTTAGTTTTTCCTTCGTGGTAATTTTTTATTAATTCTTTTTGCTCTGCAGGGTCGTCTATGGTGATGGTTCTATTCACGCATCTTATCAAAATCGGGTGGTCTTTATTGAATGTTGTACAGAACGTCTTACAGAAATCTTTGTACATTTTTTCCTTATCGAAGAAACAGAAATATTTTTTCCGAGGTTCACAATATTGAATCAAAAAAGATTTGATTTCATCTTCGTTGTTATCTTGCGATATTTGGGCATGGATGATGACTTGTTTTCCTCGTCGAATGATTTTGGGCTGCACAGGGTTGTTGAAAACAGTGGTGATAATGAACTGGTTTTCTTTTTTGTCGATCGCATCTTGAATAATCGATATGCTGTCTGGCGGGTCTGATTCTTGTCTGAAGTTCATAGTGATTTCCGTATTTTCGGGTGTGTGTTCTGGTAGTATTGGAATTGTGAGATCCATTTGTTCTGAAAGTTCAGGTGGTGAATTGGGTAATTGATGGTTTCTTTCTTGATTATCAAGATCCATTAGTTCTGGAGTGTTTAATTGGCTACGGTGATCTTCCTCCATACTTACTAAATCGTCAAGTAGTTGATCTAGTTCGAGATCCATCTCAACCTGTGTCGATCTGACATCGATGTCCATGGGATTAATTTGTATTCTGGAGAGGGCATCGGCATTTGTATTGTATTTCCCTTTTTTATATGCTACAACATAATCATACTCTTCGAGGCGTAGTCTCCATCTGGCTAGTTTCATATTAGGTTCTTTTAAAGAGAAAAGCCACTGGAGTGGGCGGTGGTCAGTGTAGATGGTAAATTTTCTTCCATATAAAAAAGGGCGGAATGTCTTTGTGGCCCAAATGATGGCTGGTAGTTCTTTCTCAATCGTTGAATATTTCTGCTCGGTATCGTTTAGTGTCCTTGATGCGTAGGCGACTGGTTTGTCTTTTCCAACTTCACCTTGTGATAATACGGCCCCAAGGCAACGTTACTGGCATCTGTAGTCAATATAAATGGCCTTGAAAAATCTGGAAGCTGTAATATTGGATCATTCAATAAAATTTTCTTACAATTTTCGAAGCTTTCAATGAATTCCAATGAATGAATGACCTTGGCGTTTTTCTTTAGACATCTGGTCAATGGCTTGGTGAGTTTAGCGAAGTCTTTTATAAACCTTCGATAGTAGCCAAGTAAGCCTAGGAATCCCTTTATCTCTTTTTGTGTCTTAGGTATAGGAAAGTGTTGAACAGCTTTCACTTTCTCTGGGTTTGGCTTGACCCCTTCTGGCGTGATGATATGCCCGAGGTAGGCGACCTCTTTTCTTAGGAATTCACTTTTATCTAGTTGGATTTTGAAGTTTGATTGCCTTAATCTTTCGAATACTTCTCTCAGACGTTCTATGTGTTCTTGTAAAGACGTCGAAAAAACTACAATATCGTCTAGATATACTAAACACTTCTCATTCTGTATGCCTCGTAAGATGTTGTCCATAACGCGTTGAAAAGTAGCAGGGGCATTTTTCAACCCGAATGGCATGCGTTGATATTCATAGTGACCATTTTCAGTGCTGAAAGCCGTCTTCTCAATGTCACGTTCTTCCATTTATACTTGATGAAAGCCTGAAGCAAGATCAATGGTCGTGAAATATTGGCTTCTCCCAAGTTTGTCCAGTATTTCCGTGATATTGGGAAGTGGATATTTGTCGTCCACCGTTTTCTGATTGAGCTTCCTATAATCGATCACTAGTCTCCATTTCTTTTTTCCAAATGCGTCCATTTTCTTGGGCACTACCCATATAGGTGAGCTCCATGGTGACGTAGATGGTCGTATGATTCCTTGTTGTAACATAGACTGAATTTGGGATCGGACCTCTTGCTGATGTATTTGAGGGTATCCGTAAGATTTGGTGAATATCGGGGTATCGTCTGTCAATTTTATATGGTGTTTGATTCGGTTATTGAAAGTGAGAGGAATTTGTTCGCAGTGAAATATATCCTTATAGTCACGGCAGAGTTGTTGGATCGCTAATTTTTCTTCAGGATTCATGTGTTCCAATCGTATGTTCTTCAAGTTTTTGTTTCGAAGATTTTCATAGTGGTTTTCATTTATCTGTACTCCTGGTTCGTCAAAAGTATTGATTTCAAATGCTTCTATTGGCTCAATTTCGATGGGTTCGAATAGATCGAAAGAGAGTTTTTGATCAGTTGGGTTGATCAATGTTGTGAAAGCCTTTTGATTTTTGACTAACACGTACGCTGCTGGCATTTCCAAATCTTGAAATTTTCTGAAAGGTATCACTCCTTCATTTAAGTTTTTATTGACAGGTATTTCCACAATGTGTTCCGTTCTTGGCCATAACTCAAGATGGAATATTGATTTTTTTGATTGCGTAGATCGTCTTGGTTTAGCTTGATCTTTATCGAAGTTGAGTGAGATGATCGCTTCCTTCGTGACCAGGGCGTTCTTGTTCAGGTCAACAGTTGCTCCAATATTTCGAAGTAAATCGATTCCAATGAGTCCATCATATTTGGGGTTGAAATCGAATATATAAAATTTTTGGTAGATGTCCTGCCTTTTGAAAATTTTTGGTAGTGGTATAGTTATACTATATTTGTGCGTAGATGTGTTGTGGGCAGACTGTATTTGAAAAGGAACTTTCTGAATGTGTTGTGGGGAAAACGTACTTGCAACGCCTGGGCTAATGAGTGTTTTTGTGGATCCGGTATCGATCATAAATTTTGTTTTGGTTTCTGGTATAATAATATATGGAAGTTTGGAAAACGTTGTTGCATTGATAATTACTACGTTGTCTGATTGTTCGATGGGGTAATCTGAAAATTTTGATCTTCATGCGATTCGTTTTCATATTCATTTTGGGGTTGTGTTGTTTCGGTTGAATATCCTGGATAGTAGCTTTCTTCGATCTGATCGGTTAGATAATATTGATCGTATTGATAATCTTGATATTCCGCTGATTGCTCTCCATCTTCTTGCCAGAATAGTTCTTCTGCTATGAAATTGGGTTTAGGTTTCGGCTGCGTATTTTTAGAAAAATTTCCCGAAGATGTGTCCATTGGGGTTGGTCTAGAGAGTGGGCGATATGGATTAGATTGAAAAACATTTCTTTGTGGTGGTCGAAATTGTTGGTTGCCTTGAGGTTGAGTAAAATTCCAATTAGGTTGCCTTGAAGGTGGTCTCTGAAACGTTGGCTGGTTCGCAGGTACGAATGGTCTTATTGGTCTGGGTACAAAATTTTGGCGGATTTGAGGGGGTGCTTGCATGGGTCTAACTGCTTGATTTCTTGATTGAAAGTTGTTGAAATTTGGTGGAGATGTTCTAGGTTGTCTTCTCTGTTGCTGAATCAGATTGTTCGTTCTGTTCCTGGCATATGAAATATTTTCTTCACATAAAACTTGTGCAAGTGCTGTTTCAATATTTGTGGGTCCTCTTGAACGAATTATTGATCAAGTGGTTCCTTCAGTCCGGTAAGGAAAGCTTTCAATGTGAGGTTATCGTATAAAGTGGTTTTGACTGCTCTCACTGGTGCATTGGGTTCGTTGCATGCAAGGTTTGAAAGAAGTAAGCTTCTTACGTTTTGACATCTAGATCCATATTGTTGGGGTGATTCGTTCATTTCTTGTCTCAGGAGCATGAGATCTCTGAGTAATGAATTTTCGTCGCGTTGATCAGCGAAGTTTCTTTGGAGTAAATTCCGAAGTTCGTCCCATGACTTCACTTCTCTTGCTCCTGTAATAGTTTTGGCTCTCCCTGTAAGCTTGTTCTTGATACAGGTTTCCAAAAATTTATTGATGAATGCAAGTGGTTCCAATGGTTTAGAGAACTGATTGACTATGAGGTCACAAGCTTCGATGAAATCGGCAAGTTCTGCAGGTTCGCCTTATGTTTGAAATGAGAGTGGTGAGTTGGTCAATATCAGACATAAAATTGCGAAGAAACAAGGAAATAATGATAATAGGAAAATTAGGAATTGAGCAATCACTTACATTAAAATAAATATGATCTTCATTGGTTCAAATGGATTGGTATATCCTTGATTGGCACTGGTAATCCAATAATTTGGCACTGATAATCCAATAATTTGGCACTGATAATCCAATAATGGCACTGATAATCCAATAATGTGTATTGTTCAATTCACTTATTTTGCAATAGTTCTATTAAAGTTCAATAGTTCTTATAAATAGTTGGATTTTGTTCGAAATCTTCCGGTTCACGAAATAGCACTGGATAAGCGTCGATATTAGATCGCCAAGGGCCGGTGCTATCCTACAACGACTGCGCCAATTAAGTTTGGGAGCCTCCGAACTTAATTTTTAAAAAACAAAAATTACTTTCAAAAAACTCGAAAACCAAAAATTATGAGTTACAACGTATTTTTATTAGCAATGTCAAAGCCAATAGTACAATTATAACTGAATAAAAAATGGAAAAAGCGTATATTTATAAGTTCATGTTATCTCGGATAAAAATGCAGAATTCAGCGGATTCTATGATCTTCAATGTAAATGCACTCTGCGATGCTGTCTTCGTTATCTACACAATACGGGGAATCGTTACATAACAAGCTGGAGCAAATTTGATGACACTCCTGATTGCGCAATCATAAAATTTACATAGGACATGAGTTTTAAGATACTTCTGATTCATCATGTCCGTCGTGGGTATTAGCCAGGGAAGTAGTTGTTTTCTAACAGATGTTTGCATTTATTTTTCCACTTGGAAATGCTTGGAGACAAAGATACTTCGTAATCATTTCATTATGTTGATACTCTCCGGCACATCATTTCGAATTCGTTCGAAATATTACCGTTTACTTCTCGGAGTCTGTGCTGCCTAGGAGAGTTTCGTTCTTGATTTTCCGTGCGGATGGCGCTGCGATCAACTTTGTTGTGGGTCGTGGTGTCATCCGTGGGGAAAGATTAGTTAAACAGTTGATTATTATTCATTTGGCAGGGACAGGACAATTATAATGTCCGACCTACACCCTGTCACTGATGAGAGGCAATAAACCTCAAAACATGCATGTCTGCAGGTGGTCATTTCCAGCCAAATGAAGGAAAATCTTCTGTTCAATGATACGAACTAACTGAATACTTTTTCTGTGCCGTTCGCAATTCTTTTAAATATCTTTCAAAAACAGGTTTCGTTACACAACTCATATCAGTTTCTTGAAAGAATCCGACATACCGGGTGGCTACGGAAGTATTGCCTACGGAATATCTCAGTTATTGTATGAAGTAGGTTTGTGAAATTTGGAGCGTCGATAAAATGACATAAGAGCTAGAATTTGAGCATATTGACATGTCGAAGTTAACTTCCGGTCTGACCGGAAGTAACATCAACTTTCTTGTTTTAAATGGAAACCCTATTTTTTTTTCTTTTCGCTTTATTCAGCATTCAATTTCCTTTCTAATGACATATCACAAGTTGGTATCTAACCAGAAACTAGATCAGAAAAAAATTATTATTGAAATTCACCGAGTAGGCCGTGAAAGCAAAATGAAAGCCAAAATTTGAAAAGTTGGCTATGGAAACCATACGTCACTTGATAACAGTTGCTACTACTGTGATATTTTATTTTCATTCGTCGGCGTTATAAAAAGCCGCCAAAAAAAATATTGGAAAAATTGGGGAAAAAACAATACTCTGTAGGTCCATAACTTAAATAGGAACATACAACTTTTTCTTGCCTGTACTATTCAGCATAACCATTCCTTTCTAATGATATAATAGAAAGTAATTTTTTGAAATGAAATACCAAAAAATCCAATTATTATTATTCAAATAACAAAAAAACAGATTTATCGAAAAAAAAATTCAAATTGATAGGATTAAAGATAAAAATAAATTCAAAACAAATGTTCGAAATGCATTTCCTCAGCGTCAATACATTTCTTGACTCTGGTGATATTTTCATGTAAAACGTTTCTCAACATTTGGGGCGTGATATCTTGGAACTATTCCATACTCTGCAACAACGTAGGCTAGGGGTGGTGAGACGTAAGAAGAAGGAGGTCGTGTCGATTGATTGTGTTTACTAGCACCGTAGATAACTAAACTGAAGTAAATTCACTCCCAGTCGGTGCCTTTGATGTATCGGGATCAGATTTTATTTTTTTCTGGCATGGCATGGTGGGGTAAGAGATCCGATCAAATAAAACAACCTAGATGAGTAACTGAAATAGAACTGAAGGTAACATCTTTTCATTATGTTATCCCTCAAATCATGACTTTCAGCCCTATGCTGTATCACTTCCATTAAAAATAACGTCACCGTTATTCGTCATTTCCGTTATTTTGCTATTGCTTCGTAATAGCAAAACAACGGAAATGGCTATCTACGGTGTTACTAGTCTCTTTTGCTGGGCGCATTCACCATATAGCATCACTAATGTGTCCGGGCATCCACCTTATATATCATGTGTCGCATATAGCCTCCACCATAATATTTCGCATGCGAAGTTGTACCCCTTTTCTTTATGCAAGCTAAGGGTTGTAGCTATGGTAGATAAAAATAGACTAGAAACATTTCATGGCATAGGTACTATGGAACTGGGCGAGAGTTAAATATAAATTGAAATTAACACTCTCAACAATATATGAAACTCTTACAATAAATCCAGAACCAAACCACAATCAACACTGAGCTGAACCTCTTCCGGGACGACTCCAGCAAGGCCCAAAAGGGCATCACTATATCGTTTTTGATTAATACATTCTTCAGCAGCATAATTTTCAATTTTTCTGTCATGATACCTACTGTTGTACTATATTTGTGCGGTATTGTTATGAACTAAACGTTGTAATTTTTTTGTTGCTTTTCCGCTTTTTGTCGTGTTTCTCTATCGCTAGTTCTGTTTTTGTGGTAAAACTAGTTGGAAAAATATGACCCTTGTGTGAATTCGTTCAGTAAAAGAATTATGAGGTAATTTTCAAAAAATCTCGACTATTTTCCTTCAGTGTTAATAATTCTGGAATTAACTTTGCATTTTTTTTAATAAATTCCCCAGTCCAACAAATCAACCGTTTGGTTTCCAGTTTTTCTCATGTCAGTTTTTTCTTTCTTTTTTTACCTAGTGGTTTGCTGAAATTTGATTATTAGTTCTTTAAATACCAATGGCTGGTTTCTATCTCTTCTTACTCACAAGATTCGTGAATTTTCAGCTTTACCAAAGCCTTTATCCGCTATGAATTTTAATTCATTATTCAGAACAATGTTTGAAGTCAATGGCATGTATTCTGGCAAGCTTAACGTAGATGGTGCAATTGTTAGTGGAGGTCAGATTGGAGTAGTTGATAAGTGCATAACGAACATGAAAAGTTTATTCCTATCATAATCGAGTAATCTGAAAGAATAAGATTTATAGCCAGTAAATAAATTTCACCAAATATAGACAAGTTAACCGACAAACTGACGTTTATGCACCGATTCCATCCACTCATTCTCGTATCAACTGTTCTTTACGGCTGGAAGTTTTTTCTTTTCTTTTTTTCAATTCATAAATGAGGCTTTTTACACTTATAGGGCCGTATTTCTCCATAACAGCAACTAATTAAAGTGTTATTGTATATTATTACTTGTTATTACTGTCACTCATGATCTCCACTTACACTAGCGCTCTCTGGCGGGAGCGATATCGTCCATGCCTGCCATTCAGTTATTCAACAAAACAAGGTACAGAATAATTGCAATAAAAGAGGTAAGTGTGCATCACGAACACGTTGCAGAGGCATTTTTGGTTCCTGTTACACCAATTATTACTTGTGATATATTTGCATATATAGGGCGATCATCATAAATAATTACAGATGCATTTCAATTTACTTCTACATTACAGTCGGGACGGTATCCTTCACCTTTCAAAATACAGCTTTTGATGTACGAAGGATCTCAATGCTGTAAATTATACGGGGTTGCTGATATGTACGAAAACGGTCGAATATTTCCTGAGGTAAGATAGCTGACGAAAAATGTTAGGAAATAAAAGTTGTTGAGTTTTTCAAAATATATTACAACACAGATAAATTAAGCATACAGGATCAGTCAAAAATTCATGATAAGACGAGGTTGCTTTTTCTTCAATGGAACACCCTATATATTATACCATATTTGAATTTTGGCTAAATTATAAACAAAATTCATCATATTCATCATATTCTTTACAACCCTTCTCGAATTATCGAATTTTGAAAATCATTTTCTTATAAATTATAAAAAAATATTTGAGAGCCAAACTTTATATCGAGTTACCTTTGAAATTTTCTAGCTCATAATATCGTCGCGTATTTCTTTCGTCTAACAGTGATTATATTGAAAACACATGTCAAAAAATAACATAGTAAAAGGCGGGTTGTACACAACAAGTTCACCAACAGTTCAACCAAACTGAATTCAGTTGCTAAAGAACTAGAAATGTAATTGACTAATTCTTAGTAACTGAACTAAGTTCACTTGAACTGTTGGTGAACTTGTATTGTACAATCCGCCCTCAGTGGCAATAATTTTCGCGCAAAAATGGCATGTTTACGTGAAACTGAGCGCATTGTAATTTCAGTAATCGTAGGATATGGTGAAAGAAGGCGAAATTGTGACCAAATTCACTCAAGAAGTGAAGGAACAGTAAGCATTACAAATGGAGAAAATTATTCGAATGTCATGTTATATATAGTGGATAATCCAAATAATTCGACACAACAGAGTGCTTCGTACTATAACATGAAAAATTTGCAAACAGCAAAAATTCCATCTTATAAAATTCATTTCTTACAAGTACTGAGTGAAGACGATTTTGATCGTAGAATCGAGTAGTGTGAAGTTATTATGAATAAATTGAACGAAAATATCAACTTTGTCAACCACATATTGTTTTCTGACGAATGTACATTTTATTTGAACGAACACTGGACTGACATTCAGTTCACACTTAACGACTACAAATAGTAAATGTTTGGTTTGGCATTGTTGGTTCTTCAAAGTAGATGGTAAAAAGTTATTTTACAAATTCGAAATCTGGAAAAGGGTTAAATGTAGGATATGATGTGCTATATCAATGTTGTTCAGAATTTTCAGCAGAATTAGTTCATGTACTAATATACATAGCATCTGAATTGGTAAACGAAAAAACACATCTAGTGAATTATGCCGATGACACAAACATACTTGCGGTAGGATCTTCATTTCAAGAAATGTTAGTTATAGCTAACAACAGCCTAAAAAAAGCTCAGGACCAGCTCACCAAAAATCAATTGGTTTTGAACAAAGAAAAGACAACTTATATTTGATTCACAACCAAAAACTTAAGGAACAAAATACTGTAGGACATACAGCTTCAGACACAAAATGTGACACAAAGTTCTTAGGGATAGAGCAAAATCTAGATTGGAAGATTCATATAGGCCGTGATGGTCATGGCTTGTCTCTTAACCTAAGGGTAATGGGTTCGATTCCCAGCATGGTCATCGGTCTCGTGCATGGCATCACACGTTAAAAGGTAAGGGCTGCGTCTTCCCTAGCTCGGACAAGTCTTCCGAAGACTTTTGAGGGTTGTACTCTTAAGGGTGTGCAGCTGATTGACGGAAATAACAATTTTAACAAAAGACAACAGCAACAATATAAATGAACTCTGCAATAAATTATACTCGGTGTGTTACTTTTTCAGGATCATAGCTGAATATTTAGACAAAAATGTTTTAAGGACTGTGTATTTTTCGAACTTTTATTCTCTATTGCGCTTTGGTGTCAATTTTTCTTCATCGATAGAACTTGTTTGTTCTAACATTTTTCGCAAGCTTTGTCACTTCAGGAAATATTCGGACATTTCCTTAGTACCAGTGACACCGTATAATATACTTTTCTACTATAAATAATCGATTGATTGAATGATTAACCTTCTCGTGTAATCATTCTTTCTATGTCACTTTTTCTACTAAAATAATGAGTGGCGGCTATGAAACGATTGTTTTGACATAGAGATTAACAACTTTTTATCGAATGGCAGCTCTCTGTCCGATGGAAGGGCAAAACCATTCCGATATTCAGTCCAATAATCATTGCCCCTAGCGTTAATATTTGATCTGATCAACTGAAACTGTTACCTGCACAGATCTCTCTGAATTCTCGGTTGGCTCATTAACTATTTATCCTAGTTATATTCATTACCTATAGCAGCATCCTTAATCCCTTCTGACATCCAAACGTTCATTACGATAGTATTTCGTCGCACGATAGTTTGTATAGTATGTTTTCCTACTAGAGTGCGGAATAGTAACTTTTCCACACGATTTTCCGTTTTGAAAGTTGTACTTTTCAGTGCATAGTGCTGCTGAAAAGTAACTTTTTGCACGATTTTTGTACTGTTGGCAATAAGTATATTTAGGACTAACTGAATGATTTATGTAACTATTCTGTCTTATGTGTCATTTTGTAGCATTATTATAAAATCTTGTTTATTAAAAACCTTCGTTCCCATCAATAAGTTGGACAAAAACACTCGTAGGAAAAACATTGTAACTAACTCTTGCGGAAAATGTATTTTCCACCCTTGACGGCTTGCCCGAATTCCGCCCCGCGTCGTTCGTGCAACTGACGTCACGTGCGGAAAAGTAATACTTCCCGCACTCTAAGTAAATAACTATTTCACAGAGTAAATTCATTTGCCGCACAGTGTCCAACTGGTTAATTGAGAATTGAAGGCAGAATTCAATAAACTGAATAACCGTCTCAGTATTTGTCACCTGTTATTGATCTATTACTTCCGAAATTGAAGATAAATTATTTCATCCTTTCAAAAACTTTTCGAAACAGTTTGAAAAATATCTATATATTTTTTTTCAGGAGACTGAAAGTTCTCATCTGTTTTCAACCTCCGAGGAACCAGAGTATCTTGAGAACGAAATAGATGATGAAATCGATGACAGCGACGACAAGAATGACTTATATTACGATAAAGAAGACTGTTCGATGCAGGAATATGAAGTATTAAAGGTAGGTTATACTATTTTCAATTTTTCATACAAATATTTGAAGTCATTTCCGGTTGAACCAAACGTACGACAAGGCAAATAAATATGTCAGAAAATGTGAAATGAACTATTATAAACAGCCCCCAAATTTCTATATTCAATATTAAAAGAGATATAGAGGTGAGCCCCCTTGGAGCATCACACAGTATAAACTTTACAAACACTCATTCATTTGTTCGATGCACATTTTAAAAACGGCGGACATCACACATCGGTTATTATTTTATTCTTGAAATAATCTTGACAAATACAACTGGTTTCTGAAAA